>OY294051.1:1936612-2235484 GCA_958510825.1 Brachypterus glaber | reverse complement strand
AAAATACGTCAGGCAAAAAAAAATACAAATACATTGTGTTTATAACCTGTTTGTATTCAAAATGCAATTGTTCCTTGGGGATTACCTATACCTAGGGTGTTTTGAAATGATTAATATTTTGGGATAACCATCAATATTTTGAAATTGCTTTTTAAATCAACTTGTCAAAACGTATAGGATCAGGTAAAAACTCATAAAAGTGTTAGATGTCTTAGATAAAACTTGACATGGCCTGACACGATATGAATACACAACATAGATTTGTATCGGTTGACAAAATGTATTGATGACATTTACAAATTCTTTTTTATTTTTGTTATTTTTATGGTAATTTGGGCCAAATATTTTGCATAAAAATAATACATTTCAACAATTACTTAAGATTACTTATAAAAGAACTTCTAACATGTTTATTATTCATTATTTTTGTAAATAATGTAGATGTAAAAAAATATACACGGAGAAAAATATTTTAGCAATAATTATATATAATTATAGCTAAAATATATCATTATAATTAATAAATATATTTGTTATTATTATTATTATTAAATTAAAAAAATTATTGTAAACATTCAATCATAAAGTTTAAAACTAATTAAGTTACAACTTATTTTAGAGTGATTTCAAAAAACCTAACTACAATGCAACGCAGGTTGCAATCTCAACTAAATAGAGTTGTTTATACTTGTATTAAAATATGGCATAAACGGTTTGTTTTTTAAGGTAAATTTTAATATTTTAGATATTTAAATGCACAGAATTACACTCTGCGCGATATTCCCCCCCTATCCCCTATATAACACATCTCAAATATAACAAATATTTTTTCTCTGCGTGTGTCACAAATATCACAAATATCACAAATATTACAAATATAACAAGAATCACAAATATTTTTTCTCTGTGTGTGTTAACTCGAATTGTAAAATATTACCAGCATTAAATACAGACAAAAATAGTTACATTGGTTATTTCTACTGCCGTTCAATTAATTTTAATGAGCCCTTATACATCTTTTTACGGATGAAAGAGTCAGCACACACGGTAGTCCTCAGTCTAATTTAAGTTTTGAGAAAATGGCCAAAACAAACAACCAGTGGATATTGGAAGTATGGAGTCTAGGCTTTTCATTACCATCAACCTCTCAATCGCAGCAGATCATTTTTGAAAGATACTGTTAAAAGTTTCTTTACAATTTTAGGTAAAATTTGGGAATTTATACACGGTGTATTTGAAATAGAGTCGGAAATTTTAACAGGTGATTCTACATGATAAAATATGACAAAAAGTTCCTATAAATTTATGTCTAAAAATGCGTCATAAGGGAGCTACGCCCCTTTGAAAGTGGCTAAAAAAATCGGTTTTTATTTAATAACTCAGGAACCCTTTGAGATATATCAACGAGGTTTTGCACGTCAACTAATCCTACCAAGACCCGTTTTTATGTGTTATTTTCATGTACTTATTTCAACCAGGGGTGTGCGAAACGGGGGGGCCCTATCAGTTTTTTGTCCCAAACTTTTTTCTGTGTAAATTTTTTGCAATTTTATTTTTGAAATATGATTCCTCAGGTCAAAATACATAAAAAAGTACTCTTGTTGTAATACTGTAGGATTAACCGTTTTCGAGAAAAATTAATTTGAAGGTGAAATTCCACGGTTGGAGGACGAAAAATTAAATACTAAAATGATGAAAACCAAAATTTTAATGATGCAGGGTGAATGTACATTAAAAACTAAGAAAAAAACCTCATAGACAGGTACTTTCAAAAATCAATCCTAATGGAGCTATGCACCATTTTTAAAGTGCTATGGTAGCTTTAAAAGCGTTTTTTCGACCTACATGTATGGAAACTTTTTTTCTTAGTTTTTGATGTAGAACAACATTGCATCATTAAAATTTTGGTTTTTCGTCCTCGAACCTTGAAATTTCACCTTCAAATGAACTTTTCGCGAAAACGGTTAATCCTACAGTATTACAACAAGAGTACCTTTTTTATGTATTTTGACCTGAGGAATCATATTTCAAAAATAAAATTGCAAAAAAGTTACACAGAAAAAAGTTTGGAACAAAAAACTGATAAGGCCCCCCCGTTTCGCACACCCCTGGTTTAAATAAGTACGTGAAAATGACATACAAAGATGGGCTTTATTAGGATTAATTCACGTGCAAAACCTCGTTAATATATCTCAAAGGGTTCCTGAGTTATTAAATAAAAACCGATTTTTTAGCCACTTTCAAAGGGGCGTAGCTCCCTTTTTAGACATATGTTTATAGGAACTTTTTGTCATATTTTATCATGTAGAATCACCTGTTAAAATTTCCTACGCTATTTCAAATACACCCTGTATAACAATTGTGGTTAATTTTTGTCCGTAGAATTCGAATCCATTCACGGAATTGCTCTATAGATTTTACTTAAAAAAAAATGCAAATACCAAAACTTTAGACTGTTTTATGTTATTTTTTGCAGTTTGAACTTTTTCGAAAAGAAAAATAGTTAAGGCGATTCTGTGAACAGACTGATTCTATGGGTAAAACCTAACTAGAATTGTTATACAATGTATATAATATATTATGTTTGCATTAAAGATGATAATTCTACATCACAAAATGTGAAAACCCAGCATAGAACATAGGTACGAAAACGAACTCTAAGAGAGTTGTGATCCTTTAAAATTTTACTAAAAATAAGGTTTTTTTATTAATAACTCTTGTAACCTTTGAGCTAGAGCCATATTTTCTTCAAAAAGAGAAGTGTCCATGGTTCAAGGAATCCTTTTTTTTTCTATAAATTCTTTGAAACTTAAATTGGCTTTAGGACTACCGTGCACATTAAAAAAACTCAAACATAATTGATGATCCTCTTTACAGTAATTATCGGATAATCAAATTGATTTACTATATTTTGTTCACATTTTGTTCCAGATGGTTTCTGTTAAATTGTATCTAATTTTATTTACAGGCCTTTTGATTCAATTCTTAAGCCACTATAAAAACTGGGAGTCTATCTGAACAAGTATATACAGTGTAGAGTCCGCCACCACTTTAACTTCTGAACTTTTACAGATTAAAATAAATTAAATAACCTAAATTATTTTTTTGTAATATATCACAATGTTTTTTTTAATTTTTTATTTTTTTGAAGGTGTTTTTTGCTAAAAAATGCGATTTTTATTTATGTCATTTAAACTAAGATGAAATCAATCACTAAAAAAATCCCATTTTTAACACTTTTTAAACACCCTTAAAAAAATATTAAAAAAAAAATAATCCAGTAGAGAATTTTATAAGCTCTAAAATTATGTATCACACTTTTCATTCCTTGCCCCCTGCCCTAAAAATGTCAAATATATACAAAAAATTTGAGGTGGTCATCAAAATTTTCCGTCAGGGGTAAAGCTTTTTTTCGCAGGGTAAAAAGTAGGAAAAATGTTAATATTTAGTTGGGAAATTTTTTAACTACCTACTTCCCCCCAAAAAAAATCTCTCGCGTCACCCCTGCTGGTCCTCGCTAAACAAGCCCATTTTTATAATTGATAAACAGTACTAGGCGCCGCGTCGACTCTAGCGTTGACGCGAGGTTTTAAATAATTACATTTTTATTTCTTTTAATCTTGTTTCTTTTAATGATTCCATTTAAACGAGTAAGGTGGGAAAAAAAGTTATCGATAAATAAATATTAAAAACTTTCGTATTCTTAAAGGATAAAAATCGAATGTAGGTTTTTCTTTGAAAAACACCGATATATATATATACATATGTATAGTCAATATTGTTGTGTGTAACAAACTAGTCATCAAATGTTTTGATTTAGTGACCCTTATAAAAATTTCCCTCATAATTCGGCAAAATTATTCCGTAAGCCTATGTTTCTTTGTTTATTTTCATCGTTGATGAGTCATAACTGAGTTTACGCCGACTACTGCTAATAAAGGAAACGATTATTTTATGTTTGCTGCAGCATATATTTTCCAATTAAAAACAAATATAAAATTAAAATTGATTATTGAAATTAGCCTCACGACTGTTTTTATGGCCCCTTTAATTTAAGCTTGTTTTGAAAAGTATCGAGTCTTGAACTTTTGCTAATTAACCTATTGGCCTTTTGCGTGTAGGCAGGAGGTACTTAAATGAAAAGTTATAATGAAATATTAGTAGCACTGTAAATTGAACATTGAGTATGACTTGTTATACTATTCACAGCACTTAGGCCCTAGAATAGTATAATACAGTAGCTCCGAATTTCCCTAAATCGTCAGAAAACATCTTCGAAAAAATTCTTTGATACTAATTTTATATGAAAAAAAATAAAAAACTTTGAAAATGTCCGCCTGTCCTTTCTTCTGGGGGGGGGGGGGAAATACAGTAACATTTTTTGTGTAATTTTATTTTACCTTGAATGTGGTTTTTAAATTTTTTTTTTATTGTAAATAATTTTAAAAAATACGACCAAAAAATTTAACCCCCTTTTACCCCCCTTTCCCCCAAGCGATTTTGCTGAAATAGGAACTTGTCCAAGATAATATAAAAATACATCTGCATACCAAATTTCATGTCGCTAGCTCAAAGCGTTCTTAAGTTATCGTGGATACAGACCAGAATACAGACGGACAGACAGACCGACAGACAGACAGACAGACAGACAGACAGACAGACAGACAGACAGACAGACAGACAGACAGACAGACAGACAGACAGACAGACAGACTGGCAGACACACAGACAGACTGGCAGACAACCAACAGACCGACTGACAGACAGACCGACAGACAGACCCACAGATAGACTGACAGACAGACTGACAAACAGACCGACAGACAGACCGACAGACCGACAGACAGACCAACAGACAGACCGACCGACAGACAGACAGACCGACAGACAGACATCTTTTTTTTGCTTTGATTTTTCTCGACGTTTCAGAAAAAAATAAGATGATTAAAGCAAAAAAAAAAAATCTATCACAATACTTTCGTTTATGAGAAAGTAAAAAAGGTTTTAAGGGCACACTTGAAAATAACCTTATGAATAAATTTTAACAGTCGTGGTGTAGTGTAACCCGCTGCCGTCTGAAAGGCCCCAGGTTCGTTTTAGTTAAATCATTTTAACCTGCGTAAAATAACTATTTGGGAAAATGCAATGTTAATAGTATATAATGGAATGCTAAGCATTACATATCTTTATGACTTGTTTTAAAACTGAGTAGGCTGATAGTCGTGTGTGCCATAGACTGGACCAAAATTTAGATTTTAATTAACATTAACGATTTATTATCCTTCTTCTTTTTTATCCTTTCTCTTTTTCTTAATTTTCTTCTGTTTATTATTTGCCCTGCCTACAAAGTTTTTAAATTTAGTTAGTAACAATTAAAAGTCAACTTAGGGTACGTTTTTCTTAATTGGGTCAGTACCAAAGAATGGTCAGCATTAATAGCTATAACTATGGTTATTCCATATAACATAGATTTTATTGTGTAGATTATAATTCCACAATTATTTGCTTATTTCGTTAATTTTAACAACATATGTCTCCCTCAATACTGAGTCAATTAGCTAGAATCATAGTTTTGAAAATTTTTCAGGCCTAATTTTTGTTTTCAGGCTATTAAATTTCCAATGTTTTTGGTAAAGGTATAGGTAAGATAAAATGGAGAAAATGAAACAAAATTCATTTATTTTACGTACAGACAGACAGACAGACAGACAGACAGACAGTCATTTATTTAACACCCACTTTTTTTACATTTTCTTGACGTTTCATGACACTCTAAACCCGAAAATGCAAAAAAAATAATTTTTTGGCCGTAAAAACTTACATTTTGATGCCATTCTAATGCGTAAAGTGCATCGAACTCAAGTGGTACACAGCTGTTTCTATCTCGTTAGTTTGTTGCAAATATGATTCGGTTTCTGGGCCACATCAGATCAGTGTATGTTTATATGTAAAGTTCTGTACGATAAGGGACATTAGGCCTTAAAGGCTAATAACTGAAAACAAAATAATATTTTTCCTATGGATTAATTATACCTAAAAAGTATAAAAAAAACAAAATCTAACAACAATTAAAAAACCTTAAAACACTCAAAGTTTTTAAAAATAAAATAAATAAAACAAAATAAAATATATAAAATCAATCCTAATTCTCGAGATTCTTTATGAGACTCTCATGATGGGAATAATTGAAGTTTGGCGATAAGTGAAGCTGACACGCCCTATAAACTGGTTCGAAAGTCAGTTAAAGCCGGTGGTCACCTCTACTACTAGACCACACAAGTCCTGGACTTAGGGGATGCTTAATTATGTAGAATAGTACGAGGTTAAACAAACAAACAAACAAACAAACAAACATGTTCTTATTAAAACAAACATACATTTCTGTTTAAAGGTCAACCCCCTCTCTTAACTACAACCTCAAATTTGGAACACGTAAATAACATAACCCATTTGGAAATCATTTTTTTGGTATATATTTGATATTTTTAGGGCGCACATTAAAGGCAGGGGGGCAAGGGCAAGATTTTTTTTAAATGGAAAGTGTGCTATCATTTTAGAGCTCATAAAATTTCGTTCAAAAGTTAAAAGGGTGAATTTTGCAACAAAAAATCGAAACTCATTAAAAAATCTCAAAACTCCCGTCAATAATCTTAAAAATATAATTAGTTTTTGATTAGATTTTCAGAATTTTCTTATTGGAAAGCTCAAAAAAAATTGTATTAAAATTCTAAATAGAGATACAAAAATAACGTAAGTTCGTTTAAAAATATTTTTCAGTGATTTTTAATTTAAAAAATAGGGCCAAATTTATTAAGAAAAATACATTGACTAGCATTTTTTTTACATTTTTCAGACCTAGTCAAATTTTTAGTATTCACGAACTCATCATTTTTATAAGGACCCTTTTTTCGTGGTTTGCCTCATATATGTATATGTATATATATTTTCTTTGGATCAGTGTTTATTCGTATCTGTATATTCAAATTATAGCCTGTTTATATTTCTGCTTGTTTTCTACTTTAATTAACTTAATCAATTTGAACTGCTCGAACTTTTATTCATTGCGAAAATGGAAAAGAAAAAAGTGATATAATTTAAAAATATATTCAAAAAATAAATTTCAACGGTAAAAAATGTGAAACGGGTACCTTTTCCAGACGGGTGGAAAAATGAGGAAGTTTATAAAATAAGATATCAGATTGACTTCACTTTTCTTGTAGTTTTGGACCATTTCCTTTCGTTTTTTTCTTTGTAGCTTTATCAGAAATTTATTAAAAGAAAACTAACTGAAATTAATTTTACATCTGACTAAAATTTTACTAGTGTCAAAATTTGACATATAATTAAAAATGTAAAAATATATCAAAATTTATTAAAAAAAATGGCCTAGGCTACGTCTCGACCAAATAGCATCCCTGGAGTTGGAAATGTTTCATTTTCTTATTAGGTTAGAAATTTTTCTTAACGAGTCATCCATTTTCTTCATAATATTATAAAAATGTTCAAATTTCTTAACCTTTAATTGTTTTCTTATTGAAAAAATATAAAAATAAGATTTATTTAATAAAATATAAAAGAATATTTTATTTTAACCTTTTCCGAACTATTTTGGTCGATTTCAAAAAACCCTAACAAAACCTTTCCGTATTATTAAATATTTTACACAGGAAAATAAAATTAAGCTCTTTATAAGAAAGTTTCCTTCTATACCATTAGCATTTGTAATTATTACCTTTTGACATTTTCCACGGCAGTAAATTTTCAGGGACTGACCCCAAGGTTCACAACTTCAGCGTAATAATGCGTAATAATCATTTTTACCGCAAAGTTGAAATGGCGGTGCTTAATTACCCAAAATTAATTTGTGCGTTGAGAATTCAGCCTATAAAGCTAAAAGGCTATTAGCTTATAATATTGCTTCGTTTTTTAGAACAACTTAACAAACCTATTAAGTAGCTATCACCTTTTATTTTGCTTTAGGTACCTACATTCTAAGAATACCCAAGTAAGTACACCTAAAGCGTCAGCAATGGCGATTTCTCCCATTAGATTAGACAGGGACAAAAGCTCTACCCAAAAAGGATAGAAGACATACATACACTCCCACTTTCACCCAACCAAACAAATTCTGTATTTGTTCTTTGTTGAACAAATACAATATTTACTTGGCCGGACGAAAAGTGTAACGATAGTATTTTTATTAAAGAAATTACTGGCGCCATCTAAATTTTAGTAGAATTATCTTATTTTACAGATTCACATTAGCTATGTTCGTTCGTGCCGCTCAGTGCTACACTCTCCGGCCAACCAAATAAATACTGTATTTGTTGTATGAAAAAAAATACAGTATTTATTTGGTTGGCTGGAAAGTGTAGCACAAATGAGATAGAGATAGGGTAGACGTCTTTTGTTTCATAATTCTAGTTGCAGAGAGCTCCATTACTTTTTGGCATGCTAAAAACAAAGATAAGATAAAAAGTTGTATATGACCTCCAAATACTGTCTTGACTGTTTTGTTGAGAAAAAGTCAACTGAACGCAAGACGATCTTTTTTGGACACAAAGATAAAAAGTCAAAAATATGTATTTTTCAATAATTCTTGTGGTTTGGACTTTTTAAAGGTAGTTTTAAAAGATTCGGCACTGCAAAAAACTGAAGACAATTTAACTAGCCTTTTAGACCCTTTAGTCCCGAGACCATAAGACATTTTCACTGAACTATAGCCTATTTTTTGTGGTAACGCCGGTTAACCTTACGGTTATTATCCACACCCCTAAATTCGTATAACTGACAGTTCCCACAAAAACGCACTCGTTATTTTCTTTGTCAAATATGTGCACAGACCTGTGAATTTTCTGTAAATACACAATTTATAGGTTAGGTTTTGCGGTTAACCGTATCTAACCTACCTCCAAACCTGTGTTAGACGCGGTTACTAACGGTTAGTGTGTCATCGCTTCCCCTAATTTACCGTATGTAACTTCTTCCCACAAAAATGAGTTTCAGTAACCCGCTTAGTTCCGGTGACCCCACAAATAACACTGCTCACACAATTTTGTCGACACCATTTTAGTTGATTCTGGACCTATTTGATGCGCTGTTTTCCGAACCTTGCTTCATTTCTCTCGATCAGCTCGTTTTTTGATATTTTAAATCTGCTTTTTTTGGCTTAGGGTCCTATAAATAGGGAAACAATCCACAGTATAACAAAAAAAAATAATTAGACCTTACCACAACTATAGGCAAAAAAACACTATATCTCAACAAAAAAAAAACGAGCAACTAAAAGGCAAATAAAACAAATCTTTTTTTTTGTAGAGCAGTGTAATGGGTTTATGTATAATAGAAGTATTTTACGACATTCTCCTGGAATTACGAGGAGTAAAATAATTTTAATTTTCGATAAAGGTTAATTATAGTATCAAATACCCCAGAGCACAGTTCTACAATAACAAAAGGTCTAGAAAGTATTCCACTTTAATTTGCTTTTAGATACCAACGTCAAGACTTTTAATTAGAATTTATCGAAAACAAATGTAGAAATATAAATTAAAGCATATATATGTGACATGTTGCACAAAAAAGACCCACTGCATTGAACAAGCTAAGATTTATTTACTTACGAAACTTATGAACTTTGCCGGTGAAGTAGTAGTAGTAAATTTTTGGTTTGGCCAAAGCCGGACAACTAGGCCATTTCTGGCCCTTTTTGTCACCCCATTTACTAATTTGACTACTCCTTGAACCTGCCCGTCCTTTCAATAAAGGTCAGGATATTGGCCCAGGGGAGATATCTTAGTTCCTCTTGGTTGAGTCTTTGAGTTTCAAAGACTTGCATCCTGATCATGTCGTATCTGACACACTCGGCTAAGTAATGAGAGGACGTTTCATCCTCTCCGCAATCTGGGCATAGCGGACTCTCTAGAATCCGCATTGTTGCCAGGTGCTTCCTTAGCTTGCAGTGGCCCGTGAGGACCCCTACAAGTTGTCTGTGCAGTTCTTCCTTTTTCTAGCAACCAGTCGGTCTTTGATTTGCTTGGGCCAGCCAGGAAGTCCCTTGCTTGCCGGCAACCGTTGACCGCCCTCCATTGCTCCTTTAGCTTGGTATAAGCCCACTCATCGAGAGCGGTCTTTACTTGCTTCCTTGTAACACCTAATATAGGTTCCGGCCCCGTGCAGGCCATCCCTGATCCGAGTCTTGCAAGTTCATCTGCCTTCTCGTTTCCGGGAATTCCAATATGACCCGGTACCCATAACAGTTGAACGTTTTTGGCCCTTGTTAACTCTTCCAAGGCTTCTGCACACTCTCTGACTAGTAGTGACCTAGTGCTGGGATTGCACAATGCCTTTAGAGCGGCTTGACTGTCCGAGCAGATGTATATATCGTGCCGGTGAAACTGGGGATAGTTTTTTTTGCAAATTTTTGAGTCCGAGATTTTTATTTTAAACTATTAAATCAAAAACACTTACATAGATATTTTTAGGCAACAACAGCAACCCGTAGCTTAGGTGGAAGAATTTATAAAAAAAAGGAATTATGATAATACTATTTCCTAAATTTACAGACTTTTAGTAGTAGTAATTAATTAAATCGGTTCAGTCGCTGTTAAATTTTACCAGGGCCGTAACCAGAAAAATCTAAGGGGGACTTAGCCCCCAGGGTGGTACGGAATAAGCATATTCCCTATTTTTTTAAATTTACTATATTTAAATGTTTTTTTAAATTTTAACCAGTTTTTCTTGGTTTAATTTAAAACCCTTTCGAAATAAACTTAAACCTTCCTTAGCTCATTTCAAATTTTTTTCGTAGGCTAAATCGTACACTTTTGGCGATTTCGATAGTAACTTGACTAATGTAGCATTTGCAATTTCAGAGAGATTTGTAGGTGTATAAACCATATATTCTTCTTCAATAATTTTTAATCAATTTCACACAAGGTTTTTGCACAGAATCTCGAGTCAACCACCTGTTTACATAATAAACAAACAAGTTTGAAGTATGGCTGTCATCAAAGTCAAAGAGTGCTGCCGCCAGTGGTGGTTTTACTAACTAACTTTTTTTTAAGGGGTACAACAATGAACTCATATTTTTTACTGTAAAAAAATAGATCACTTCTAACTAGTGTGTTCAGTTATAAAATATGAACATTTTAGTATGCTTAGGGAAAAAATACTTATATGGTCTGGTTAATAGTGGTTCACTATTTTTTTGTGGTCCTGGATTATGATTTAGAATTGCCTACTTTAAAAATCAGTCAACTACATGGTACCTTTTCTCCTGGGATTTCACACATATATATATAAGAGGAGTTAATTAATATAGTATTTAATTAAAAAATAATTTAATCATTTAAAGTACAGTAAATACCGCTGTAGCAAATAGAATCAATACTTTCTCATTAAAAAAATTAATCAACAGAATTTATTTGGTCCAGCAGGAAATCATAAAATTACTGCTGTCGACATAAAAATACTTTCCACTATAATTTTACAAATTTAATAAAAAAATAAAAAAGAATACTTTGTCCAGTAAGCCAAGGTTCATTAAAACAAAAAAAAAATTATTTTTTTTCAAAAAAAAATAAATTAAAAAAAACAGAAGCTTTTGTTTCTAAAAACAAAAGAATTCTAAAGAAATAGTTTCTACCCCATTATAGCAACTTACCCCAACCCGATTTTCACCAAAAACAATCCCTGGAACATTAAATAATTTAAAAAAAAAATTATATAAAATATTTAAAAGTATTTTCTTTTTGCAAAAAACTATTTTTTTTTAAGTTTAACCCCCCATTCTAGTGCTATTATAATGTATTTGTAATATTGTATTGTATTGACAACCTCCGATTTGTATTATACACAACGAAGTAACAACTCTTCTTTCTAGAATACGCATACCGTTAATATAAAGTATCGCCAACATCTCGGTTTGTTTGTAAACAAATAGTAGGTATATTCAGGCCTGAACAATAACCGTTACCAGTAACTGTTATTGTTGTCTCTGTTAGAACAAAGCTGTGCTAGTAAAACAGACAAATGTAGATGTTGGCTACGTTTTTGTCAGTTTTTACAAATGAAATGCCTATTCTAGAGAGAAGAGTTATTAGTTCGTTGATTATACATCAATGGATCTGAATAAATCTAATCTAATCTAATTTGATAATGATTAGAAAGTGTACTTTTCAGGACATTTCTGGTCTAAGTGGAAAAAATCATGACTTTTTCTAAGGTTGTTTTTTTTCACCAAGTCTTGGTTCTTCCTCTACAATATTTTTTAAGAAAGCAAAAATAGAAAAGTTTATTATTTTATTTTATTTACGAACAAAATTCTATAGGCCTGTTTCCCGCCTAAGATGTCAAATTTATTGGGTAGTAAAATTTTGTTAAAAATACTCATGCTAGACTTTTGTAAAACAAAATTTTTAATGCGACATTTTTATTTGTTTGTCTCAGATGCACTGTCATTTTTATTACTCTCAAAAGCGTTAAAAGTTAGATGATACTTATGTTTAACAAATGTTATATCTTTTTACCTATTTATTTAATTTTGATTTAAAACCATCATTTGTTACTCATTAAATATTTTTATACACGATTCGAAAACATAACCTAACTCTTTTATTTAGGTCTTTTTTCGCCTCCTTGGTGTTTTTAATGCTAATGGAGGTGCGTAGCCCCCTACTTAAACAGGTAGAATACAATTCTGACGAAATATTTACCTTAAAAGCTTTAAAAACGCTAAAAATTAGCCATTAAGAATACAGGGCGTATATTTAGCTTCATGCTTTGGACGTACAAAAAGCCTGTTATTTTAGGACCATTCCAGCCGTTTCAGGACATGAGTAGTAATAAACAAGTCCTGGACTTAGGGGATGCTTAATTAAGCAGAATAGTACGAGGTTAAAACAAAATGTAAAATGTAAATGTACTTTTACTTACTTAATAGTTATTTATGGTACTAGTGGGTAAAGTAAGATATTGCCCATGAGAAAATTAACCTGCGAGGCGTTAGCCAAGCAGGTTAGTTTTCGAGAGGGCAATATCGGTTTACCCATGAGTGCCATACAAGGTTTTATCCAATAAATAGCTTAGAAATTCATATTTTTATTAAAAATTTTAATGACATTTACAAGAAAATAATTTGACAAGTGACAGTTGAGTGGGTAAAATAAATAATTATCCACTCAATAAAGTAAAAGCCACGCGGGGGTTATTATTGAGTTTATCTATTTAAAATAAAGCTGGTAATTGTCTTATTATCTGTATGTATTGGATAAAAAATATTAACTAGCATAAAATCTATACAATTTCGTAATAATTCCAAACCGTTCACATTTTCCATTTATAAAGTTGTACAGATAATTAAAAATAGTCCAATATTTTTTTATTTCCACACATTGATTAATTATCTTAATTTTGAAATCTTTATATCTATTTTCGAAATCTCTTATTATACTTGTATTCAAAATTTATTTTCGAGGTTATTTTTATAGAATAATACACTGAAAAAAATCTGGCTGGGGCAAACAGATTAATAGTTAAATACGGAATAACTTTTTTTCTGGTTGCTGCAACTAGAAACCAGGTAACAAGTTGAAAGCATTTTCTTAAGGGTGTTTTTGTTCCAAGCTCTCTAAAAGTCCTTGAATGAAGAGCGCGGATCTTTATTCAAAAACCTGTGCTCTTAATTCAAGGACATTAACTTGCTATCTAGCCTTAAAACTTTCCACTATTGCTAAAATTACAACTTTTATATTTTTAACCCAGGAAGTATGCAACTTATTCGAATTTCAAGATAGGTGGGGGAGACTCCCCCCACCCCCTCCATAGTTAATGCCCTGGGTATTTGTCCCATAATGGGACATGTGCCTATAGTGGGACATTGTGTTTCTTAGGGCCATTAGCAAAGTCCAAGCGATGTTTTTACTTGAATTAAATTGACGGTCGACCAATTAAAACGCATAATTTTTAATTTATTCAACATAATTACCCCTATTAAAAGTTGCCCTTAATGTCACTATTTAATATTTTTAAAACACATAATTAATTTATAATATATATATTTTAAATTTAATAAAATAACGAGGGGCTGACCGAGTCTGAAATTTTTACAAAAGAGTTCCTTTTTGCAAAGAGTTCCTCAGAGTTCCTTCGGAGTTCCTCAGAGTTCCTTCGGAGTTCCTCAGAGTTCCTTCGGAGTTCTTCAGGAGTTTCTTGGAGTTCCTCCAGAGTTCTTCCGAGTTCTTTGGAGTTCCTCCGAGTTCCTTGGGAGTTCCTCCGGGTTCTTCTGTGTTGTTCCTTAAGAGTTTCTCTCTGAAAGGGGTAATTTTTGGCAAATAAGCAGTAGAAATTACAGCTATACAAGCACTACTGCCAATAAAGCACCCTCAAAAAAAAAACTTTGTCCCTGACGGTTTCAACCAAACTTGGCCTTCTACAAAAAAAAGAAATTGGCGCCCAAAAACATACCTTCATGAAAAAAAAGCTTTGTCCCTGACAGTTTCAACCAAACTTCTTGGCGCCCCTCGTAAAATAATAAAAAGTCCAAACAAGATTTAAATTTTTTTAATGTGTTCAAATTTTTTTGTCTCAGTATACAACCCTTTCCCCTATATATATTGTTTTAATTTGAAAATTGAATTAAATAATTTTTAAGTTAATTAATTGTATTACATCGACACTCTATCAGGGTAGTACCGATGTAAGACCAGTAATTAATAGCTAACATTAATTACAATTATTTTAATGGTCGTAAGTTATGTAAATAGAAAATATATGTAATACAATAAATAAATAAATGTAGGTATAAATAAATATTATAATATATTTGAAAAACAAAACTATAAAAATCTCGATAATATAATTTCTATTATTGTATATGTAAATGTAAAATAAATGTATGCTTATATATGTAAAAGCCCGAATTAAAAGAACCCAGGTCGTTGATACCTTTTCGGTTTAAATACGAAGTATAAAAGAAGAAGAAAGAAGAAAGAAGAAAGAAGAAAGGAGAAAGAAGAAAGGAGAAAGAAGAAAGAAGAAAGAAGAAAGAAGAAAGAAGAAAGAAGAAAGAAGAAAGAAGAAAGAAGAAAGAAGAAAGAAGAAAGAATTTTTCATCATTCTTCAGAAAATTTACAAGTGTACTTCCAAAAGTTTAAACATACAAATTGGGTTCTTTAAAGTCGGACAGATTCCTATTATTATTATTCGATCGGTGGGCGCCAACTTACATATGAAAACATATTTAAGATCATTCAAATTTATTCAAAATGGTAATTTTTTTATTCGTTTAAAGATATTTTATCTCGTTTATTATATTGACATACATAAACATAATATTTATATGAATACCAATAGAATGAAAATGAGATATTTAAAAAACAAGTTTTTATTATCAAATTGATTATATTACACTATTTTTACTATTTTTCTATAGAACTTGTACTATCTAAACTAGTCATTAATAAAGCACGCTAGTTTTTGGTATATTTTTATTAATAATAGTTAATTTTTACGCTATGTCTCCCAGGACCGGCGTAAGGCAATAATGTTGACCAGGCAAAACCTTGCAGTTAGGCGCCTTCCTGCCAAAATGTTAAAAAAGGTCGTCACCTCTAAAAAAACCTCAACGAGTTTGGACTTTTTTTTTTTAAAAACCTCATTACCTCCCAAAACCTACTCAAAGAAGTGCGGCCCTATATGGTCCTAGGTGCTCTGGATTTTGGACCATGATATTTGCCGACAGAAATATTTATTTCCCAAACCAAAAAAATAGCTCCTCACCCCTATTTTTTACCCCTGTCACAAATTTTGATGACTAAAAAAAGCTCCTCAGGGAACGTTCAAGTATTACGTAAGGCAAATTTTGATCATTTTGGACTTTTTGATAACGCAAGTGTCTGCTTGATGTTTAAAAAATGGCCGATCGGCCGACGTAAGGCAAAAAAAATATTGTTTTTTCTCACAATCACAATACTTTATGATAAAGTAAAAAATGGATTTTTTTAAGGTGGAGTTATCATCCATCTTTTGTCTTTTGTTATTGCAGGATATGCAAATTGAGGAAAATAATGAGAGATAAAAAATTAAAAATGTAAAAGACTTAATTACACATTGCATAAATTATCTGTAGACAAAAGTCTTTGTTACAAAATTATGAATAATTAGGTACAATAAATTAAGGGACTTTGTACTCTTCGCTATGTTAGAGTAGGTAAAAATAGTTTATTGTTTTACTAAGAGTAAAAGTGAAGCATTTTTTTAACTACAGAAGAGTAAAAAAAGCACTTTTCCTCTGAGTGAAACATACTATTTTTTCTTCAAGCATCCCATATATATTTTTTAAATTATTAAATTAATTTAATTTTTGAATTTAATTTACTCAGTAATATTGCTTTTTTTTATTAAAATAGGCAAATAAAACTCTTTCGAAATAAACTTAAACCTTCCTTAGCTCATTTTAATTTTTTTTTCGTAGGCTAAATAGTACACTTTTCGTGATTTAGATGGTGACTTGTCTAATGTAGCATTTGCAATTTCGGAGAGATTTGTAGGTGTATAAACCATATATTCTTCTTCAATCATTTTTAATCATTTTCACACAAGGTTTTTGCACAGAATCTCGAGTCAACCACCTGTTTACATAATAAACAACAAGTTTGAAGTATGGCTGTCATCAAAGTCAAAGAGTCTGCCGCCAGTGGTCGTTTTGCTAACTAACTTTTTTTACGGCGTACAACAATGAACTCATTTTTTTACTGTAAAAAAATAGATCACTTCTAACTAGAGTGTTCAGTTATTAAATATGAACATTTTAGTATATTATAGTATAGAGTTTTTTAGCATCTCAAGTTTTTTTTAAACTTTTTTTTTATATATCTTTTTTTGTTTTTTGAAAAATTTATTTTTTCAAATTTTTTTTTGTTTTTCAAAAAAAAGATCTTATTTAATAAAAAAAATATTTGTTTTTTTTTGAAATTTTTTTTCTCAAAAAGAAAATTAAAAAAAATTGTTCAATTTTATTTTTTAAGTATTTGGGAAAATGCAATATACCATTTACTGTGAGTAGTATATAATGAAACGCGTAGCATCACATATCTTCAAGGCTTGTTTTTACCTAAAATATGCATAATTTTATTTTTGTATAACTTTTCTCTATCTAATCTAAATGTACCGCGGTGACCATTTAGAAATAAAAACCTTCGCTGAGATTTTCTGGCAGCCAAAAAAATCTCACGAAAAATAAATAGGTCAAAATCGCTTATTAGACAATCTAACCTAAATGCCGAATGACACTTTGTTTACAAATTTATTTTGAAACCGTCGTTTATGGTTTGCTCTACGTTATTTTGTAGAGTCAAATTTATAGATATTTGAACTGACGTCATCAAAAATTAATACGTAAATACCGTCGAATTTTGAGGTTTATCCATTTTATTAAATTATTTTACCACAAATTATTTTACCATGTGGTAAGGGAACGTTCAAGTATTACCTAACGCAAATTTTGATAATTTTGGACCCCCCCCTGTAACGCTATTTTCCTATACCATTAACATGGAAGTAACACTCCAAAATGACCCCCTCCCCCCTAAGAGCGTTACGTAATATTTGAACGTTCCCTAATTTGCTCTTATGGATCATCTGTAAGAGCAAATTACCATTGTAAAATTTATGACAATATTCCCTTGGTAAGTTTGCGCCCCCCCCCCTCTACTGGTCAGTTGATGACAAAAAAGGATTACTATGGTCTGTTTTTTCAAGCAAGATAGCAAATTAAAAATCGCACAGTAAATATTTTTACAACAGGTTTGAATAGTATGTGTATTATAAAATAAACTACGCAGTATATTCGCACATCCAATATTCGAATCTGTTTTAAAAATATCCACTGTGAGATTTTTAATTTACTATCTTGCTTGAAGAAACAGACCATAGACAAAAAAAAACGCTGAGCCCTGAGGCAGCCGCCTCAACGGAGGCAGGCCAGGACTAACCAGAAAAAAATCTAGGGGGGGCTCTGCCCCCAAGGAAAAAGCTACTCCCTGACGGTTTCAACCTAAACTCTTGGCGCCCCTAAAAAAAATTGGAGCCCCAAAAATTACCTTCAAGAAAAAAAAGCTTTGTCCCTGACGGTTTCTACCGAACTTGGCTGCCTCAGGCAGCCGCCTCATTGCCTCATTGCCTCACCACACGGCACGGTGCTGTCAACTTTTACTTGCCTGAAACTTAACAACCGTTTGGACTTTCAGATTCTAGCCTTTTAAAACTTAAAAAAAATTAATAATTTATTAATAATAAATTATTATTGTTTTTTTTAAATGGTTATAATTGGTTATTTTTTTTTTTAAATGTGTATGCAGTGCATCAAAAAAAAAACGAAGCATTATCAAAAATTAAGGCATATTTTTGTGTAATGATTACATTTAATTAAGTCACGCAGCAGATCCTCCCAACACAGGATGTTTACATTTTGCGGATGTTTTTCGACCCACTCCCAAAAAAAGCACAATATAAAACAAGCCGTGAAAATATGTAATGCTACGCATTGGATTATATACTATTCACAGTTAATTTTTTTTTTCAAAAAAACATTTTTTTTATAAAAAGAAAACGGAAAATAAAAAGAAAAGTTAAGTTAACTTTTTTGTTTTTGGGGGGATAATTTTCAAAAACAATAGGGATCTTCCCCTCATAAAACTTGAACTATTCCGAAAATTTCGATCGGATAATTCGTTAGTGAGTTATCGTGTCCACAAAAAACGTGATACCGGACGCGCAGACAGAGGGACTGACGGACAAAAGGACTTTTTGAAAATTTCTTATCTTTTCATGAAACAGATTTGTATGATACAAATTTTATCCAAGAATTTTTTGTCTGGGACTTTTTATGGCGATTTTGCAAAATTAGGAACTATCGTATTATACTATTCAAGGCGCTTTAAGAGCTATTCTAGCGCTATTCTAGCGCTTTAAGCGCTGTGAATAGTATAATAAAATGCGAAAGATTAATTTATTTAAAAACGACGCAATAGTGGTTAACCAATTAAATTTTATCCAAGAGATTAATTTTTTAAACGGCGTTTATAGTTAAAATTGTTTCTGGACTAAATAAAAAATTGGTCACTGACACTGGATCATGTTAATTTTTTTACGGGTCTGTTATTGAAATGGACCGAAAAACCTTTTTTTCTACGATCTAATAGAAAAATTAACATTTCTACAAAAACAAATGAAGTTTTCTGACCGAAGAATATCCTATTTCTTAGCTTTTTACTTTTCTGCTCGTTACCATGCCGCAAAATTGAGTTTTGCGCGCTAGAGTGTAGGTAACCGGCAAGTCAATCGTAAAATAGCTAATAAAAATAAATAAATAAATAAATAAACAAATAAATAATGAAATAAATAAATATTTTGGTATTTATTACATTTAAATTTCACTTTGACAAATAATTTTAGGTTAATTTTGAGAGTTTTCAGTTGTTTTTGACGTTGTTTCGAATGTTTTATTTTATAAAACAAAGGATAAGCCTTCCAGCATAATTTGAAATCTTTTTTAAATTATATTACCTACAAAGGTTAACCATGCGGGTTAAAATGTCTTTTAATAAGGGCACAAAGAAATTATCCCTTTTCGCTAATCTAACAAGGCTGTAAATTAGAAAACAATGCCTCTACTATAGAGGCAGTGTTTTCTCGATCAGAATAGAAGGGCTTTCACTTAAAATATCATTATTTTTCATGTAAAGTGGAAAGTGGAAATGTGATTAAAATTACATCGGCACTTAGTGCTACTAAGAGTGCCGATGTATTGAAATCTTCGCCGAAAAGTCAAAGACCATTCTGAGTCTAAATCAGTAAAAAAAAAATTTGCGTCAGTCTGTCTGTCTGTGTCTGTCTGTCTGGGTGTAAACTCTCTCTCTAAAAGTCCAAACTCCATTTCTACATGAGATATCGGTTTTTTTCGTATTGTTTCTTATCGTATTCCGAAGAGCTGATTAGATTTTGGGGGTTTATGTTTATAATTTATTTAGCGTTTATGTTTATAATTAAGGCAATTACTATTGTATTTGGTTAAATTAGCACTTATATAAAAGATAATTTTAAATTGGTCAAAAAATGTTATAAACAACGTTTTCCTAAAACGAATTGTTTTAGAGATATTGGCGTTTAAAGCAGTAAAAGGTTTTTTAGCATATCTCACATATTTATACCCTGATTTCAAAAAGTTATATTTTAAATAAAAGCTCTTTTTAAGCCCTATAAAAAATGTTATATACAGTTTTTTGCTAGTATATAATGTTTTAAAGATACAGAATTTAAAATCAAACAAAACACCTAGTTTGAAATTTGCAAACTAGATGGCTCTAGTGTACAATAGTGCCGATGTTTTGACAGGAGTTTGCAACGTTTCATCTAGTTTTATTTAAAAGTTAATGATACTTTATTAAGAATTTATTTCATTTAGAATTTATTGCTTTGGGCAAAAAAATATATAAGTTTTTGTATACCTACTGTAATTTACCTACAAGCAAAAATTTAAATTATACGAATATTAATTAAATATTCCCTTAATCTATTTTTCAATCATCGTATATTGCTAAACTGCACAGTTTTGGGCTACTGTCCCTCGTCAGTACCAAGAGTCAACTCTGTACGCTGGTTGGGAAAATATTTTTAGACTTTATTCACTTTAGTAGAAAAGTCATTAGTTTGATGTATACTTGTGCGCCATCTATTGCTAGATGTAGACAACTACTCATACTTCTCCTAGTCTAAAGACTTTGAATGGTAGCAAGTTAAAGACTTGTATGTCTCAAGCACATAGTTAAGGATTTCTGTGGCTTGGTCCTAAAAGGTCCAATGTCAAAATTTTTGAACGGGTACACTAAGTCAAACATTGGCCGTTTTAGCAGTTTGACAGAAATGTTTATTGAAAACACACGTCGGCCCTTGTCGCTTAAACTATACATTTATCTCACAAGCACTGACATTGACTTTTTTGGGTTCGTCAGAAAAAAAAATCATTTGTCGGTAAATCTCAAAATACGGAAACAGTGACATTGGCCCTTTTTGAACCAAGCCACAGATTTAAAGACTTCTATTTAACTTTAAAAATAGGTATCATTTATATATTTTGTAACATCACACCAGCTTTACGGGACCCCACCCACAGTATCACAAATTCGAGGATCCCCACTTTAAAAGTGTAACCTCATTAAATTTTATGGAGCCCTTAGCTACAGCCCTGATAATTATTATAAAAAAATGTTCTGTTTTAAATAAATCAGCTTAAAATAATATTAATTACCTCTTTTTTCTTATACGGATTTAAAACAAAAAAAAAGTATTTATTTTTAAATTTGAACAGACACAAAGTGTTCATTATTATTATCAATGGGCCCCTATTATATTCAGAAAACTGCGGGCATGTATTAATTACATGGAAGCGACAACTAATGAATTATCCTCTATAATTGTAAAGTTTCTTGAGAATAAGGACATTTTGATAAAAGGATAAAAATATTCCAAAAATTTTTTTTTACTTTTTTTTCATTTTTTTTCCAAAAATAAAATATATCTTTACTTTTTATATCAAAAAGTTTGATGGCAGGATCATATTAAGAGAACTATACCAGCTACAGACAAAATAAAAACTACCATTTCGCTTGTGATTGGCTTGTTGTGCCGTCATGTATCTTGTAAGCCATTCACAGTATCGCATTCTTATGTATTATGCTTGTTATGCGAGCCTGTGGATGTGCCCAAAGATATAACTTTGGAGAAAGTCATGAGTTTTTCCATCAAACCATAGGTACAGCGATCCACCCCACCTTCCCCTAAACCGTACAGGTCCCAAAGTAAAAACATATTTAAAAGAAAAACTGACAAATTTTACTCCATGTTCCCCTTTTTTCATGGAATGTCACAAATAACGAAATATCCTCAGTAATTAAATCGAAAAGAAAGATTTCCTCATTAATATTAACTAACAAAATAAATGAGATTGAATTAATTTTGTTTTACGCTTAATGAAAAAAGTTTTACTTTGCTTCATTGACTTTATTAATTTTGTATATTTAATTTTGTGTTGCTTTTTTTAATATTTTTTAATATTAATGCAATCTTAAATAAATAATATAGAGAGCAAGATTAAAATAAAGAGAAAAAGAAGGGAAACAAAGAAAAAACTAACGATAGAGAGAAACGTGAGAGAAAGAAAGAAACGAGATAGAAACGAGAGAAAGAGAGAGAGAGATAGGTAGAAAAACAGAGAGACAGAAAGAAAGTGAGAGAAAAAAAGAGATAGAGAGATGAAGTAAAAGAAAAATAGACAGAGAAAGAAAGAGAAATAGAGGGAAAAAAAGAGGAAGAAAAATAACACAAAAAGAGAGAAAAAGAGAAAGGGAGCGAAACGGAAAAGAGGGCAACTTAGAAAAAGAATAATAAAAAAAGAAGGAAAACGGAAAATCAATGTCTAAATAGTTTTAATTGTGAAAAGTATTCACATGCATATATCGTGATCTATAAAATGCAGATTATGCATTGTAATTCTTAACTAGCTGTTAAATTCATAGTAAAATGTGTAGTAAAAATTAGCATACACATGCTCGAGATATCCCTGACATTTTGCAGATTATTACAATATTAATATTATTAATAAGTATATTTTATTTATTGCGGTCGCTAAAGATACGCAAATTGATTACTATTAACATTTTTTACTAAAGGTACACAATAATTTCAAAAAAATAAACAAAGAAAAGAAGGATATCGTTTTAAATGTGAGTTTTTAAAGGACAAAAGAAAAAAAAATTACTTGTTAGGAATTATTTGTTATCGTAAACCCGACAACAAAGCATTATTCTTGCTCTAAATGCGACTCTTTGTCATATTAACAAAAGCAACATTTTTTGTTTATCTAAAAACCAACATAATAACATTTAGGTAGATAAATAAAAACATATGTTTATTTAAGTTAAAAGTCTATGTTAAACTTAAAAGTTTTCATAATCTAGTTTTAAATCGTATCAGGGAAATAAACTTATCTAACACGTTGAAAGCCACATTAAATTACTTGTCTGGGGCAACAATGTCCCATGGAACTGCATGCTTTGGGTTTTCGTTGAAGCTGCTGGTTTGCTTAGAATGTTATTATACTATAAATACCTCAAAAATAACATGATCGTACTGAAACTTAAGAAACTAAGTCCACATAAGTCCAGCCTAATTACACATTGAGTTACAGCATGTTAAAACTAATGTAAAAATGTAAAAACTAATAAAACACAACAAAATATTTTAATTTTATAGTCAAAAGACCCTTTCCTTTGGCCCCACTGTAGTGGTCAATGTGCAAAGTTATTTTTATTTTGACGAAATGCCACTTGAACTTTCGTTAGGTGCAATGTTGCCAAATCGTGCGTTGATATGTAAAAATTCGTAATTAAAATAATTAATTAAAGTATGTTCCGGGATGTAAAAAGGGCTGAAATTTTGGCTAACTATTTATTTTTTATGTATCTATAAACAAGTAAAGTCTTATCGCTGCCTAATATAAAAAGAAAGACGCTTTTTTTTCACTGTTGACAAGCCGCACATGAGCAGCGTTGCCGATAAGCATTAAAAATCCCTACAATATAAGTATAAAACAGAAAATTCGCAAAAGAAACAAAATATTCATCTGTGGACAAACCTTGAGGATCCCAAGTTAGGGCGTAAGCCCCCCCCCCTCCCGGAATTTGATGCTAATTACCTCTGGGTATAAGTCAATTCAATTAAGTGATAATTTTTCTATTAAAATGTTTACAAAGTTACTTTTGGCTTGTGCAAATCTTGCGTACCTTTAATATAAGGTACGTAAATGGCGTAACTTTAACACCCGCCTTTATTTATTTATCGCAAATAGTGTAAATTAATATAAATTAACACAAAACCTTTTCTATTTGTTACTAAAGGCGTTTTTCGATTGTAAAATAGACAATATAAAACGGATAATGTGGGTTTGTTTTTCTGTTATTTAATGGCTTTTAATTGCGTTTAACTAATCTACTACTTAATGCATAAGCCATACTTAGATATTTATATGTTTATTCAGATATATTAACCTGCCTACACTGAGAAAAGTATGTGATTGATCAGAGAAATGGCATTAATTAACAGATTTAAACGTGGCGAGCGTTACGAGTAACGAGTAACAGGCTGACAAAAAAAACACAACCAATCCTTTTGCCAACCCTGATTCCTGTATGTTATTTCGAATTTTTGTTTTTACTTTACAAAAAAAAGTAAAAATTTCGAAAGTACGAATAAATTAAAACACAGGGTGATCAATAAATGGCATGATAAAATTTAAGAGGTGATTCTGCATCTAAAAATATCAAAAAAGTCCCTTTAAAGGTTGCTCCGCAAATGAGCCATAAGGGAACTACGGCCCTTTAAAATTTTAATAAAAATAAGGTTTTTAATTAATATTTCTGGTACGCTTTAAGCTAGAGCGACGAGCTTTTGCATGTATACTAGTATTAATAAGGGCAATAAGTTTATGTTAATTTATTTTTTTGAATAAACCCAGAGGTGCCCCTAGACGGAAAAATATATTAGGCTTAACACATTTTTGCCCCAAACTTTTATGCGTACTGTTTTTGGATATTTTGTAAAAAATATGGATTTCTTGAGTAAAAATACATAAAAAATGTCACCGTTTACAAAAAAAATGCAGTAAAGAGGATGTAACTTTTTGTACCACCAAAAACGTTACTTTTTAAAAGGCTATTACTCCTTTAATATAAAATTTAGGTGTTTTGGTGAAGAATACTTTTTTGCTTAGGTTTAAATGAAGAATTGCCCTGCAGTATTAAAATTTTATTGGTGCTTTTTTTTATTCCCCTTTTCAATATGTCATCTTCGAACGACCGTAGCTCCCTTAGGGCTCATTTCCGGACCAACCTTTCTAAAAACTTTTTTTCATTTTTTTGGATGTAAAACAACCTCTTAAATTTTGGCATGGCAGTTACTGATCACCCTGTATAGAAGTTTTAGGCTTCGCCCTTTCCCCATAGGTTCGGCCCTGTATGATAGATACAATAAAAAGTACCTACCTGTTTTTTTTGTAAAAATAGAAAAACTATGTGACTTTAGTAAAACTATGGGAGGATTGGTGTAGTGGACTACCGCGTCGTACTTGATGAGTTTACTACCCAAAATAGCGTGAGTTCGATTCTCACCGGCGCCGATTTGCCTTTTTCAGTTAATTAATAATTGAAATTTGGCGAAGGCTTAAGTGAAGAGGACACTCCCTATAAATTGGTTCGAAAGTCAATTAAAGCCGGTGGTTCCCTCTACTACTAGCCCACACAAGTCTTGGACTTAGGGGATGCTTAATTAAGTAGAATAGTACGAGGTTAAACAAAATGTAAAAAATGTAATGTAATGCCCAGAACGACTATGCAAACGCATTTATGAACAATTGTCCAGACACTCTGTCAACAAACCATGTTGAGTTTCAAGAAAATATCACATTATTCTGAGAAATGTGTCAGGTTTCTTGTGACTCTTGAGGAAACTACCCAGCCCAGTCAGTTGAAAAGACAACACACACATCTACCTGCTTGGGATCTTAAATTTAATGGCATTAAGGCAAGGTTTTTTTTATGTAATAAAATGGACACATAGGCGGGGAGAATTTGAAAATGGACACTAAAGAAACACACAAAAATTCTAAATTTAAAAAATATAAAAATCTACAAGAAACAAGTGGAATAGTATATTCTATAACTAGTATGGAATAGACAATATTCCGCGCGAGCCGGTAGGCGAGTATGACGGTCCCACGAGCGCGAAATGACTATTCCATACGTGTTGTAGACTATACTTTTTATTCGACTGCAAATATGAAACACTGTATGGCTTTAAACTGCTGACAAGGTTAAAAACAATGTTTTTGTGACTCGACATTGTAAATGCAACAAAACACATATTTTTAAATAAAGCAATTAATGTTATTTAATAATTTTATCAAATCAGTACTTAAAAAAGATTTTTATCTAGAGCTAGAATGGATTCATTCTGTGTTTGAAAAGTGTGTGTATTTGCTTACATTCTAAAGTCGTAGAAAAAGGTTTTTTTATGTATAAAATTTTCAACTTGAATGAAGTTTTAACAGTAATAAGCAAAAGTTAAATCAATGAAGGAAAATATATAGTAAACAAATGAAAAAAAAAACTATAGACAAAAAAACTATAGACAAAAGCTGTGTCAAATTATCACATAAATAAATTACGTCATGGCGCCAAAACAAAACCAAAAATAGAAATCAAAGTTGACATAAAATTAAAACATTCATAATAAAAAAACATGTATACAAAATATAAATTGATTATTATAAGGCAATTCATACAACTCGTTTTGTTTTACAAGCTAAAAGTTGTTGCAAATTGACGCAAAAATGTTTATTTCCATATTGTTGTTTTCGTTATTATTAAAATTTAATAAAATTTATTTAATTAAATGCCGTAAAAATAATAACTATAATTATTATATGCGCAGCAAAAATAAACGCTGGTTTTACAATCCTAGCGGTCGTTCTAAGGGGGATATAAACCCGTCAAAATTAGACCATAAGTTTTTAAAATTTTCATAAATCCAGTAGTAGTAGTACACGGAAAGAAATTAGTGGGCTCTGCGCTATACATTATAAGATATTTGGTAACAGTGGCAAATTAGTGATTTAAGCTATAGATTATAAGGGACACAATAACTAATAATGTTAAAAATAAATTGGAAACGATTATATATATATTACAGACACGATTATATTTATTACAGGCACTATTTTAAATTTACAGAAATTTTATTATATTATAAAAATTATTAGCACGGACAATAATTAAATCTATTTAAGCTATAAATGCCATACTATTTGTTATATTTTATTATTCACTAAACAATTAAAGTATTTCATATAAATTTTTACACTGACTGCATAATTGTAAGAGAAAGCCTTGTATTTATATAATAAGCGATTATAATTTGCTTGGTATGTGTGTTATAGCGCTCCTAGCTATAATTTTTTTTTTCCGTGTAGTAGTAGTAAATTTTTGGTTTGGCCATTTCTGGCCCTTTTTGTCACCCCAGGCAATCCCAGCCATTTAGCAATTTGAGTATATTGGCCCAAGGGAGATCTCTTAGTTCCTCTTGGTTGAGTCTTTGAGTTTCAAAGACTTGCAACCTGATCCTGTTGTATCTGACACACTCCGCTAAGTAATGAGAGGATGTTTCATCCTCTCCGCAATCTGGGCATAGCGGACTCTCTAGAATCCGCATTGTTGCCAGGTGCTTCCTTAGCTTTCAGTGGCCCGTGAGGACCCCTACAAGTTGTCTGAGTGCAGTCCTTCCTTTTTCCAGCAACCATTCGGTTTTTGATTTGCTTGGGCCAGCCAGGAAGTCTTTAGCTTGCCGGCAACCCATAAATCCAGGAAATCCAGTAAATCGATGTTTTTATCAAAATAAGTTGTTTCCCTCTCAACACGTTCGCTGCCGACAACCCATCACCTATTCATAGTCAATCATGAGAACCTGTATGGCGCGCTCACTTTAGACTTGAATATAAGTAAATTTACATCGTTTAAAAGCTTAAACATTCCTCCACAAAATAAAATAAAATGTACTTTCCTATCTTTACTAATAAAGCGGGAAATTTATTTTGAACGCGACCGCTTCATTCTATAAAATTTTCGTAGGCAGCGAACATGTTAAATGATTTCCCATTTTTTGAGAAATGATGTTCTTTAAAAAGTAAATTTTCCCCGAAAAAATCTGGTTTGGACTTACCAGCTCAATAGATACGGAAAAAAGTCCAAACTATTTTTTGGTTGCTGGAACCAGATATCTGGTAAGGACAAAAAGACAAATATTATTTCTATAGGTGAAAAAAATTGATTTCACACTCTGAAAACATAATAAATAAAGGTATGTTCTAAAGCGAGTAGTGGAAAAATAACTTTTTCTAAATTTTTAATGCTACGCCACTGAAATCCAAAGGTAAGAATCGTGACAGGTTTATCTGAACGTAAACCTTTTGTGTAGGTTGTTTTTTTTTTCTTTCTTTAACTTTTTATAACTGTGGCAAATGTTTAGCTTTATTTTAGGGTTTTTCTTACCTTCTAATTGTTTGCGTTATTCGATACAGTACTGCCCTGTTCAGAACAGAAGTCGTATCTGTAAAGGGACTGTTCAATAATTATGCCACTGGGGAGGGGTATCAAGTAACAAGTGAGGTCAATTTTTTATTAGTTATAGCGAAATATCTTTTTATTTATGTATACTGTATCCAAAGCTGTTTTTTTTTCTCACAAACTAACACCTTTAAAACTGTTAAAAAATGTTCAATAAACAAATATTTTCAAAATATATATCTTTATTTAAGTAGGCCTATAGCCTATAGGGGGTTTGTTGTATTGGTGACGTAATTTCTTAAGGGGATAGAAGCAAAAATGGCAACAAGTGACACAGGAGAAGAGGGGGTTAGAAATTGTCTAAATTGCGATGACAATTTTTAAACAAAATAACACTTTTTAAATATCATGCATTTCATAAAATTGCATATGCTGCGAAAATGTTAATAACGATATTTCTGATTTTATTTGGTAAACTAGAGTAAAAAAAAAACAAAAATAGTCAAATTATACTCATATTGTTCACAACTCTTAAACTGTAAGGAATAAAATAGATCATTTTCTGGTCAAAGTCCACATATATACATATATGTGAGGTTATCTTTCCCCTATGTTATGTACAAAAGTCGTGTAGGTTGCGAGTTTGGAAGCAGATACGACAAAACTTTACAATTTAATATTTTGCATTTTAAAGCGCTAATACGACATTTTATCATAGCGGTAGAAAAGTCTAATTTGTTGCCCATACCAAAGCCTGAAAACCGCAAAATTGCAGATACGACTTGTATGCCTAACAGGGCAGTAATTTTGGGCTATAAAAGTGTTTTATCAGCTTTCAAATGGTAGGTGGGTGATGGATTTTAGGAGCATATAAGTCATTTTAACACCGTATCGTTAAAATACAAAAAAGTTTAAAAGATATAAAAATAAGTTATGGGTTTGGTACTTTAACACCATTAGGTCTGTACTGTAAAAAAAGTACATTGGTTGCTATAGACCAATTCGTAACATTTTTCTTTAGAGGGAATACGTAAGATATCATATATCTACAAGTGATTTCTGTAAAATTACATAGTATGTATGTAATTTTAAATAATTTTACATTATTGTTGTAATTTTATGTAACTTTGAAGCAACGAACTAATAACTCTTCTCTCTAGAATAGGCATTTCATTCGTTAAAACTGACAAAAACGTAGCCAACATATACATTCATCTGTCTTACTCGCACAGCTTTGTTCTAACAGAGACAACAATACCAGTTACTGGTAATTGTTATTGTTCAGGCCTGAATATACCTACTATTTGTTTACAAACAATCCGAGATGTTGGCGATACTTTATTTTAACGGTAAGCGTATTCTAGAAAGAAGAGTTATTAGTTCGTTGCTTTGAAGAAAACGAAGAAGAAAAAGAAGAAGAAACAGAAGAAGAAATTAAAGGTTACCAATTATATGTTGCGAATTTACACAGTGTGTAACACGTGTGTATTACACACGTGTTAGTTTTTTAGAGCCCAGTGGTAAACAACAACTCGATGATGTTTCTGGCCATAAAAGTCTAAGGTTAAATAACTGCCCTGATGCAACTATTATAAGAACTAATCGCTCCAGAATAATTCGAAAAATTATATTTACATCAGATTATATGTCATTCTAGAGAAGCATAAACAGTAGTGGTCCTTGCCAGAAATTTTTAAAAAGTCATTGATCGTAAATATTTCATGCGAGTTCGTAAGAAGATGACCCTATATGTGCTAATTTAAAACTAATCTAAATCTGGTTTTTCGTTATGTAATTTTGGCAACATGCAAGCTAGTAGCAAGATAAAGTTACTTATAGTCTAAAAGCTGGTGACTATTTTCCTTTCATTATCCTTTCTTGGCTGCATTTAATATATGCTTTAAAGCCTTTTTCTAAATCGAAAGGTTCTGGATCCGGCTCCTTTGGGTGCTAGAAGCTCAAAAAGGTGGAGAATGAGGGGATCCTATTTTTTAAATGGCTGTTCCATTTTTTTATTATCGTAAAATTAAAAAAAAATTGAACATTAGCCATTTTTAATTTTCAATAATTTGGTTACAGTAAGGGAGCGTTCAAGTATTACGTAACGCAAATTTTGATCATTTTGAACTTGTAGATTTTTAAAGGGTCGTAACTCTCGTTTCGGTATCCAGACCCATGCTTTTTCATGTTTTGTGATGTAGAATCATTCCCTTTATTATCCGTCAAAAGACTACAAACACTGTGTATAAGATCACTTAGCAAATTGCAACAAGCTTTCAAAAAGTTTTAAAATGCAGGCCAGTATATTTAGCCAAAAAATTCTGTTTTCTATTCAATAGGTGCGTCCAACGGAGCTTACCGAATGTCAGGTGAACGTTAAACGGTTCTTTATCTGCCAAAAAAAAGTCGTGAACACCAAAGAAATTATAACACTACCCAGTTTTTAATTTTATTCAATCGCAGTTGAAGAAAAAACAAGCATGGGAGAATTTTTGTAGGTTATATCTACTATTTTCGTGGACTTTTTGATATAAAGCTAATCTCAGCGGTAGAATTGATCGCTTATTTTGGCTGCCAGCGAATATCAGTAAATAGCTGAAATCTGACAATTGACGTTGACAGTTGGGCTGGGTTTCGCTGCCTTTCGCTAAGCTCCATTATACACACCCAATGTCTTCTCCTGGCCGAAAAGACAGGACCACCTCAACCATTTAAATGTTTGAGCTGGTCCTGTCTCTTTGGACACAAATATTTCTAGGTTGGTATTTAAAGTTTATTTTTGTATTTGTTTACTATAATTTGGTATTATTGCGCTGGTCACGTACTAACTTTGGCAAGGGGCTTTCCATAAATCACCTAATGCGTTTTTTTGAAAATTTTACTCCCCCCTTCCCCATGGTGATACTACGTCGTATGAGAACAACAAGGTTTTAACTGTATAAGGGTCACTTGCACCAATTTTTGGTCTGGGATTATCTCAGCTAAACCGAGTTTAAGTTAAAAATGCTGCGTTCTGATTGGTCGGCCGTCAATTTAATCCAAGTTTAAAGTTAAACCATCTTTGGTGCAAATGGCCCTAAATTATAGATTTGAGTTCTGATCAATCAAAACTTTAAAATCATGAAACTTACCTTAAATTTCATAATTGAGTGGTGTATTATGCAAGGATGAGCTTATATAAGGATAAATTAGTACCTATAATACACATTTTGTTGATATTTTAAATATTACCTAAAATAAATAATCAGTTGGAACTTTGATAACCCAAAAATCTATGAAAAGTAGAAGTACCGACGAACTAATAACTCTTCTCTCTAGAATAGCCATTTCATTTGTAAAAACTGACAAAAACCTAGCCAACATATACTTTTGTCTGTTTTACTCGCACAGCTTTGTTCTAACAGAGACAATAATAACAGTTACTGGTAACTGTTATTGTTCAGGCCTAAATATACCTACTATTTGTCTACAAACCAACCGAGATGACTTTATATTAACGGTTTGCGTATTCTAGAGAGAAAAGTTATTAGTTCGTTGAGTAGTACTACAGTGTTCTAACTGAGTTAGAACCGTTTTGCATTAAAATCACATGTTTGTTGGCTGTTTGTTTTAATAATTTTTGGATAAATGCAATATTTTGCATAAATTATTATTAATCATTATTGAAATTGATTTTCGCACAAGTATTCCTCATCAACCTCCATAATTTTGGTAAAAATCACAGGCATTTTATGCATTAGTGTGATATCGATGTGACTTAAGTCAATTAAATTATTTGCTTGTGAGTAACAAATTTTACTTGAGTCAAATAAATATTTAGTTCGTGTAAACAATTATTTTAATTTCAATTTATTAATGGGTACAAAATAGTTTATTTGACATAAATAAAAAAAATTGTCACAACCAAATAATTGAATTGGCCATATCCAACCAAATATTTAGTTGACACAAATAAACTGTTTTATCGGTTAATTAATTAATAGAAATATATATTTTTCTGGGTGTAGTTCAAAAACTGGGTCTTCGTTCTCCGGACATCTAGAATTCTAGAACATAGTTAATATCTTTCAAAATTTTCTTTATTATTATTATTATTTTTTTTGATACTAGCTTATAAAATATAAGTAATTTAAATTTAGTATTAGAATAAAATTAAATATTTATAAATAAATGGGCATTTTTGCCATTCCGCTTACCAAAATATACATGCGTGGGCCAAAACACTAAATAAAAGCCATTTAAAATATTATATTCTCTATTATAATAATTAAATGCAATTATTTAGATTTTAATTAGATAAAAATAAGGAAAACAGCAAAACAGAAAAATTATCATAAATATGCAATTTCTATAATTGTTTATTTATACGGAAATAGTCAAAAGAGTTAGATAATTGTTATTATTAATAGTTATTTATGGCATTAGAGTTCTATTTTTATTCCAGGCATGTCACGTAGATTATAGTAGAGTTCCTGCATATTCTGACCTACTGTGTTTTATTTCATCTCTCTCTCCTCTTTCTCTCCTCTCTCTATCCTCTCTCTCTCTCTCTCTCTCTCTCTCTCTCTCTCTCTCTCTCTCTCTCTCTCTCTCTCTCTCTCTCTCTCTCTCTCTCTCTCTCTCTCTCTCTCTCTCTCTAGGTTTGGAATTTTTTTAAATTAAAAGGGGTGTCATGTGATACATTATTTTAAAGCTAATAAAATTTTCTATTAGACTGTATATATATATATATATATATATTTTTTTTTTATTTTTTTTAAACATTTTTTTAAGGTTTTGATTTTTTAATTTTTTTGCTAAAAAATACGATTTTTTAAGTTTTTTTTTGTAAATTTTCAACGCTATCTTAAACCCAAAAAAAATTAAAAAAAATTAAAAATAAATAGTTAAATGGAGAATTTTATAAGCTTTTAAATGATGTATCACACGACCCCCCCTTTCCATTTAAAAAATGTCCCTCTAAGCCCTCCTGCCCACATTTCAAGAGCTGAAAGATAGAGAATTTTTTAGATAGATAGATAGATAGAGCTAGAGCTAAAAGTATCAAATACATGCTAAAAGATAGTTTAAGTTGTCTTATTTAAGATGGTTTTCTCAGAACTTGATTATCTCTTTTAGTTTACAAGAAAATCGCTGGGTAAATAAAGTTGGGACACCCGGTATATTTTAAGTAAAGAAATATATCTATGTATAATAGACTATAATTTATAATTTACAGTACAGTACAGTTACATTTTGTTTAACCTCGTACTATTCTACCTAATTAAGCATCCCCTAAGTCCAGGACTTGTGTGGGCTAGTAGTAGAGGGAACCACCGGCTTTAATTGACTTTCGAACCAATTTATAGGGGGTGTCCGCTACACTTCGCCAAATTTCAATTATTAATTAACTGAAAAAGGCAAATCGGGGCCGGTGAGAATCGAACTCACGCTATTTGTGTAGTAAACTCGCCAAGTACGACGCAGTAGTCCACTACACCAATCCTCCCATTACAGTACAGTACAGTACAGTACAGTACAGTACAGTACAGTACAGTACAGTACAGTACAGTACAGTACAGTACAGTACAGTACAGTACAGTACAGTAGCAATACAAGTAAAAAGGTGTGAAAAAAATATGTATATTTTAATTAAATATTTGATTGACAATAGAAAAAAAAATCTTATCTATAATTCTAATAACACATTGAATAAAAAATAAATTAAATAAATTAGCATACTAAAATTTACACATCGTTAATCTGAATCAATAGAGTTTTCTATAACTATGTAAATTTATTCAACTGTCTTGGTTTAACTATTTTTATTTTATCTTTAATTTTGTTTATCATTGGTACGACCACAGTTAAATAAATATAGGATCAATCTCAGTTAAAGCGATCCATACACGCAAAATTGTAAATGAAAAACATAACCTCAGTTCATTAGCCCCTTAAATTTTAATTTAATTTTTAAATTTCAAGAAACTGCATTCCAGTTAATATTTAACTTTATTATTTAAATAAATCTAGTTAGTTGAATAATGCTATAACACTATACAGGGTGTCTTAACGAAGCCGACTCGGTCGATATATAGTAAAGTATCCACTTTAGAGAAAAACTTTAAAGAGAAAAGTTGTATGGTTTTAAAAAAGGCACATTCTAAAAATATTTTAAAATATACAGGATGGTCTTCCTAGGGTGGGCAACATCTGACTTAATTTTTTTAAATGGAATGGTATATTATCTCATCTTACTTATCATAAAAATACCTTTATTTTAATATCATATTATATGGGTCTGTTGTTTATAGTTTTTGAGATGTAATTTTATTTTGAGAAAAAATGCATTTGTAGTGATGAGATAAAACCTTCTCCAATTTCTTTACTTTTTGTCAAAAATTAATAAAATTTTGTAAGCTTATCTTAAAAGGGTGTATCTAATTACTTTATCTACAAAAAATAAAATGTTTTATACAGGGCGTTCAAAATTAATATTCAAACATTTGGATTATCATTGCGTTACGTAATACTTGAACGTTCCCTAACTAGAGGTTTTGCAAGCAAACACTGGGCGCATTCATACTCATATAATTTCTCATGTTTCTAGGCACTTTTTCTATATTTTTTCAATATAGAACCTCTTAAATCGTAACCCTTTTTAAATCACTCTATAAGAGTATCCTTTGAATCTATTTCAAGCGAGGCATACTAGAAGTGATTAGAATACGCCGAACACGCACATATTATGTGCCACATAATATGTTATATATTGCTGAACTTACCAATGCGTGAAATTGGCTCTCAAAATTGCTTTCAGATTCTTTACTTTATTGCCAAATAACTTGGCCTCTTTCCTTAAATTCCCCTAGATGGAAAATGCTTAATTTAGTGGTCTGTTCGATAGAAAACCATTATCTGGGACCATATAATGTAAAACTGTTATAAATATGAAAATAGAATATATATTAGAAATGTGAGAAATAACACGCACGAGTGGCAAAAGTATATTTTTTTACAAAAGGGAATGGGGATGATTTTTATAATGTTATGGAGAAAATACATTTTTTCAGATTTAATCGTTTTTATCCTGGTTGTTTGTCAGGCCCAACATTTAGGAGTTGTAGTTGGGAATTTATTAGAGGTTATGACTTTGTTTTAAATCTAACTTTATACGTGATACAGTTAAATTAGAGCGGATAAGATATTTCAAAATATTATATTGCATAAGTTATATTATAGAGATTTAGCTCAGTGGTCAATGGCATCGATATAGCCTGACACTGATCTAATGATCGTGAGTTCAAACCTCACTGGCGCCGATTGCCTTTTTCAGTTAATAATTGAAATTTGGCGAAGGCGTACTCCCTAGATATATTGGTTCGAAAGTCAATTAAAGCCGGTGGTTCCCTCTACTACTAGCCCACACAAGTCCTGGACTTAGGGGATGCTTAATTAAGTAGAATAGTACGAGGTTAAAAACAAACATAAAAAAAACATTACGTTAGAACTGCAAAATATCAGAAAATAACGAAACCAAATTATTTCGCCGTTCTTTTCAGTTCTTTGGGTTCAGTTCTTTTTTTGATAGGCAACCCAAATAAATTAGAATTATAATAATAAGAATTAAGTATTAAAATCCCAAAAGTTGTCGATAGACCTTTGCGAAAAAGTAAGTCTTTTTTAGTATAATATAGGTAATTCTTGATTAGGAAATAGAAAAAAAGGTTCCTTGAACCAAGGACGCTTGTCTTCAGACATGTTCAAGCCACATTCTCTTGTTTCAACGCAAGTTTTTGAATGAAGATCCGCGCTCTTCATTCAAGAACATTGACTTTGGTTCAAAGGAATTCTAGCCTTGAAACAAGAGAATATGGCTTTGTACATATAGAAAGACAGCTGTCAGACACCTAGGTGTCCTCACTACAAGGAATCCTTTTTTTCTGTGAGTAGTTAAACAAGAAATTTAAAGACTAGATTATCTTAATCAGTTTACCTGGCTTACAGCCTTCCTACCATTACTACTACTACTATCTTTTAAAATCAGTAAGCTGGAAATTTTAAGACTTTAGAAGTTCTAACTCAGTATTTGCAACTTTAAAATTAGCTGTCTAGTTTACGTTCCTATTTATTTAAGCTTCTGTTTTTACGATTCTTTTTATTATACCTATCTCATTAATATTCCTGTGTGGGCCCCTTAAGTTTGCCACAAGCATACGAGATATTCAACTTGTTTAGGTAACACTATGGCGGACCAAAAAGGCCTAATTTAAATTATTTTTTCTTCAACCGTACTAAAATATTCATATTTTATAACTAAACACACTAGTTAGAAGTGATCTATTTTTTAACAGTAAAAAAATGAGTTAATTGTTGTACGCCGTAAAAAAAGTTAGTTAGCAAAACCACCACTGGCGGCAGCACTCTTTGACTTTGATGACAGCCATACTTCAAACTTGTTTGTTTATTATGTAAACAGGTGCAGATTCTGTGCAAAAACCTTGTGTGAAATTGATTAAAAATGATTGAAGAAGAATAATATATGGTTTATACACCTACAAATCTCTCCGAAATTGCAAATGCTACATTAGACAAGTTACCATCGAAATCGCGAAAAGTGTACGATTTAGCCTACGAAAAAAAATTAAAATGAGCTAAGGAAGGTTTAAGTTTATTTCAAAAGGGATTTATTGGCCTATTTTAATAAAAAAACATACTTTATTACTGAATAAATTAAGTTCAAAAATTAATATTTAAAAAAAAAATATATATGTGTTAAAAGTAACTTCTTTCAAATTGCTCATTGCCCAGTTGTCTCATTAAAAGTAAAAAAAAGGTTTACAGTGCCACCCTACTGTGTACACTCTATGCATACGGCACTGTTTATTTAACAACATCACAGTTTAAGCCACGAAACACGTTTTGTTTATTTTTTCATCGGGATCGGCTGTTGCCGAGCTAAAAAGTATATTGCCAATAAAAAAATACAAATATACACACTTTTTTTATATTGTTTATATAAGTTTATTGAAACTGTTTCGGTGGTTATTTTTAGCTCCAAAGCGGAACCTAATTTCAGAATATTTTATGGCTTTTCGGTGCTTTTATTATCACATCTTTCACATATGCAAAAATAGTCTTTTTAATATATAATTTTTACTATACAGGGTGATACGTTTTCTAAACAGTACATGAACTGGATATCCATGACTGATCTCTAATCATAGACAAGGAAAGACCTCCAAAGCCGTTGCGGAATACTGTGATAAATGTGCCTAGCGCACATTTTGACGAGTATTTTTTAACCTTAGTTTTGTGTGTCAAAGAAAAGTTGTAAAAAATTCAACAAAAAACAATAATTATCTACGAAGAAACGTTGAAATAGTTTTTTTTTAATTATTTTATAAGAATTTTTTGAGGTGTGATTGAGTTTCGGGATTTTGTACACCTACTTTGAGTACACCAGGGATTGTCCCTCTGCTCTTCATAAAGCAACAATACAGGTTAGGTTTAAAGTTATAAACAAATGCAGAAAAAAAACAATTAAAACACAGTAGAAGTCGAAAAATCAACAGAAATAAACGACGATCTGACAGTACTGACAGTATAAACAAACTACTAATAATTCGTCACCCCAGTGTTGGTTTGTCATATCTCTATTTTTGGACATTTTAAGATTTTTACTGGAGGATTTTTCGAGATAAGACAAATGAATACTGGAGTGATGAATTGTTTTACGACCGACAGCATTTCACAGCTGATAGAGATGCGTACTGCGCAAGGTCAGATATATTGCATTACGTCATTTCGCTGCCCCGTTCTATCACAAAATAATCTTGCGCAGGCTGGATTAATGGTTCTCTTTCCTTCTCTATGTCTCTAATGGATATCCAGTGGATATACTTTAGGGAGGTTAAAAAATAGATGTCCACTTGATATCTCGTGGATATCCAGTGGAAATCCTGGACATAGGCGGACATTTGGATATCCATGGGATATCTAATGTCAATCTACTAATAGTTATTATGTGCTGTCTGGGTTCAAATACAGTCAGCGGTAGAGTGGCAAAAAAAATTGTTCTTTATTTATTTTCTTTTTTTTTACTGTGTATGCTACATATTAAGAGAAATTATTCTTTGTCATTAAAGTTTAATTTGATTTCTGATGAGAAGCGCCACTTTCTAAACGTATAAATAAATTAAATTATTATTAACTCGTTATTATTTAAATTTTAAAGATTAAAAAAAAAAACATATTGATTATTTAAATAGTGCTTGAATCAAAATACCAATAAAATATTACTTTCCGCTATAAATAGATAAAAAAATTAAAAAAAAAAACAAAAATAACTTTTTTTAACAAAAAATTAGAACAAATGTTTAAAAAAAATTGATTAAAATATTTTTTCGAAAAAAAAAATTATATATCGTCATCTAAAGGCTCTAACGGTCTAACTCCAAAACGTCATATTTTTCAGGAGACGTAAAAAACGATTTAAAACTTAATTATAGCAATTTAGAACTTTAAAACTAGCTTGTTCACAGGTAAAAATGTTTGAAATGTGTTAATGTATTTAAAACTTTTCATTGTTATCTATTTTTGGTGCATTCATACCGAAATTAACTACACTAACGAGAAAAATAATTAATTTTTGGTCTATACTGCGCAGGCGTAGTGAAAATTTCAACTTAACTAGAAAACTAATTAATTTTATGACTACACTGCGCAAGCGCAATTATAAATTACTTACCTGTACCGAAGCTCTAATTAAATACGCGCGAATTTAAATAAAATTAATAAAATTTCGAGCCTGTAAGGTTAATTTACATTCTGTGATAAAAAAAACAATATAGTTGAGTGAAATAATGAAGCCACCAAGCTAAAATTGCTATTCTCTGGCTACAGTTCAAGAAAAGGTTGACCTAACCTCAAAATACGGCGTAAAGAAGATGTGTTCTGTGGTGTTCACTGAAGGAGACTTCTGATAAGTCACTTATCATAAGTGAAAAGGTGTTTTAACGTATTCATTCGCTGTCTCCTAGTTATTTATAATGTAGGTAAGTTAGTTTTTATATTCGAAGAGCAAAATAATACTCGAATAATTCCTATTATCTTACTCGTACCATGTAATATATGATCCAAATCCTGTTTATTCATTTAAAGTTTCTGTATAAGTGTTTTTTATTTATGTTTTGAACGAGATAAGCTAAGTTATAACTTAAGGGCAATGTGAGTTAGGATTACAAAAAAGTAAACAATAACTTATTAAAATAACTAGAGTAAACAGGATATTTATAAATAATATATGCTATTAGTTTTTGTTTTTAGGATCAGATCAAAAATAACCATTTATATAGAAACAGACTAAGTCTTTATTACATTATAGGGATGATTCATCCAATATGAAATTTAAGAGTTATGCAACGATATGACAATGAATTATACAGAAAAATCCATCACATGCAGCATAAAAGGTATGTAAATTTACTTAAGTTTATGGTGTCAGACTGACACCATGATGGCCTACCAGGTAAAGTGTTGGGGTGGTCATATATTTACAAAAAAAAATTAACGGACAACAAATGGGGTGGCCATACATCTTCAATAAAAAAAGGAATCAATTTTAAAAGTACAAATAGAATATTTGTACAAATAAAACTTTTATTCTCCTTATGCTAATTGTGACATTTGTCCCTTGGCCATGGATTCCTGCTTTAAAAAATGCCTACATAAAAGGGGTGATACTTTAAATATGTAATGCAAAATTCAGCTATTAATAGCTAATATATTTTAAAAACCCTCCCCCATGTAACACAATAATAGTTACCAACTATAGTGTGAATTTAGTAACTTGTTTTGACGCTGACTTGCCTGTTCGAACTGTATTTCACCGATTTTTGCTATTTTTAATAGTTTTATAATGCTCCATCGTCACATATAATTGGAATATTTTATATTGTCACTTTCAGCTACACCTCCCCTTTAGGTTGGTGAAGTTAAATTTAATTTCCGACTTTTCTTTTAGAATATAAAAAAATATATTTATTACCTAAAAATATGGCCCCTCCAAACAGGGCCGGACAAAGCCAGCCCAGGCCCTGGGATACTTTATTCCTGGGCTCCCCATTTTTCCAAAAGGTCCTCGCCTCTGAAAAAAAAAAGCTTCACTCCTAGCAGAAAATTTTCGCCAGGCCGTCCTTGCAAGCCCGGGCCCCGGGGATTCTTACCCACCGTTCCACCCCCCTTGAATCCGGCCCTATTTCTTAGTAAATTCCCTCAGGGAAGTGTCTAAATGTAATTTCCCATTTTTCTTTTAGAATAGAAAATGTCAACATCCCAGAGTCAAAAATTGGAAAAATATGTTCCAAATTCGACAGATGAAGATGGTTTGGAAACAAAAGAAAAAAATACAAAATTATTGGATGAATTAAATAAATATGATAACATTTTTATGTAGTTTTATTTAACGTTTTATGTGGTCCATATTTTTTTCTATGTAAATAATAAAAAATTACGATGAAAACAAACATTTAACCCCCCCCTTTTACCCCCTCTTCACCCCAACCAACTTTGCTCAAATAGGAACTTGTCCAAGATAATATAAAAATACATTTGCATACCAAATTTCAAGTTGCTAGCTCAAATAGTTCAGTTATCGTGGATAGACAGACAAACCGAAAGACAGACAGATATCATTTTTTTTTTATTTTAGATTTTTCTCGATGTTTTAGAAAAAATAAGACGATTTAAGAAAAAAAAAATTAATTTGAGAACGTAAAGTAGTTGTTTATTTTTTCAATTTATAACCAAGAATTTTTTGTCTAGGACGGTTTGAAATTTGTTGAAAATTCGAAAGTACCGTATAATACTATTCTAGCGATAGAATCTACTGCAGGCGCTGTATACGATTTACAAAACAAAAAAAATATACTTGGAACAACACAACTAGTAAATTGCGGCTCAACAGACACGGTCTAACACCACAACTTAACCTCGAAATGTCAAGCTGGAGTTTGTCTGAAATGTTTGTATTTTATTTGTATCTCTTAATGTATCAAGCCGAGGGGTTTATTTATTGAAAAAAAAGTGTACAAGGATTGTGAGAATCAAAGGATTGTGGAAGATTGTCAAAAATTTTAATGAAGATTGTTAAAGATCGTAGGAAGATTTCAGATGATTGTGGGGGATTGTAGATGATTATGGAATAATAAATTGTAGGATTGTAGAATATTGTTGGATAGGTGTACAAGCATTGTCCAATAAATAAACCCCTCATATCAAGCTGAACTTTGAAATTTTGTTTGTATATTACCGTGCTTCGGAGGGCACATAATTAGGCCATAACAGCAAAAAACGACGTTAAACAGTATAAAACAAACATGTTTGTATATTCCGTGACAAATCTTGTTTTTTTTTTCTTGTATTTTTAAATTGTAATTTTTATATGTAAATGTCTTACCGTTATTATTCTTTTAGTCTCAAGGGCTGAAGATGAAGCAAATATAATGCTTTGAAACATGTTCCCATTACAATAAAGGAAGTAGGAGAAAAAAAAGACTAATTTACTTAACTTTTAAATATTTTAAAATTCCTATCTGGGTACTATGGCTTCTGAACGTGAACTTGAACACGCCTAATGGATCACACAATCAAAATTATTTACATTTTTGTGTAATATACATATTTATTTTTAATTTAATACAAGGCGGTATTGAAAAAAAAAGTGTTTGGCAATTTGTCAATGATCAGTGATCATTCATTGGTCATTTATAAAATCATCTTTTCAAGCAAGTGCAAGGATCATCATTCGAGTACAAGTATTGTCAAAGTTGTTACACCTTAATAATTTTTATTCAAATTTTGGAGAATCAAGTAGTATTGTAGAACACAGTTTCATTGGCTATGCTGCTCATGGCTGTATTTAATAATAATATAAATGAAATAATTTTCAATAAAAAAAAATTAACCAGGACATAAAAATTAATTTTATATTTATTTTATTTACTGTTGTATACATGTATATATAATAATAGTATTTCTATTTAACTTTTGAATGGATTAGGATATTAACCTGAAATTTAGAACACGTAAATAATATGATCCAAATTAACAAATATACACCATAATAGGGTAAATAATTTTTGAGGGTGATTCTACATCAGAAAATATGACAAAGGGAGCTGCCCCTTTGAAAGTGGTCAAAAAATTCGGTTTTTATTTAATAACTTAGGAACCCTTTCAAATATAGCAACAAGGTTTTACATGTAAACTAATTCTAATGAGGCTCATGTACTTATTTTAACCAGAGGCATGTGAAACTGAGGGGGCCTTATCAGTTTTTTGCCCTAAACCTTTTTCTGTGTAACTTTTTTTAATTTTATTGGAACATGATTCTTCAGGTCAAAATACATAAACAGGGTACTATTGTTGTAACAGTGTAGGATTCACTGTTTTCAAGAAAAATGTATTCAAAGGTGAAATTTCATGAAAAATTAAATACTAAAATGTTGAAAAACTAAATTTCAATCTGCATTATTCTGTATCAAAAACTAAGAAAAAAAGTTTCTATTTATACATGTAGGTCGAAAAGTCGCTTTTTTAGATTTTTAGGAGACCATAGCTCCCTTAGGGTTGATTTTTGAAAGTACCTGTAATACAAGTCCTGTATATAAGGTATTTTTCTTAGTTTTTGATGTACTTAATCCTACATCATTAAAATTTTGGTTTTCAAAATTTTAGTATTTAATTTTTCATCCTCAAAACCTGAAATTTCACCTTCAAATGTTTTTCACAGGCTCTTCCTATATATAGATAACATATATTTAATTTTACATTGCTTATAATATATCAATATTAAATATTTTTAAATTCACTTTTTTTAATTTTCCTTATTCTACTTATTTTATTTTACATTTGGTTTTATGTCATTTAAGTTATACATTGAAAAATAACACATATCAAGACAGCATTGCATTAAAAAAAAAAGGTTTAATGATTTTTTAAAAGAAGTAATTTCCAGACCCTTTATATGACTAGGCAAGCCATTGTATGTATAGTTAAGTTTAGATTAGTTCATATCATTGGTTCCCTACTTAGTCAATGTTCATATGCAAAGGATCATTGCTACACTGATAAAAATGGATTTTCAAAAAGTATTTTTATATTTCAGATGTAACAAAAACATTATGTATACCGGATATTTAGAAAAAAAAGTGTAAAATTACGTGATACATAGGTACCTTAAAATTAAATAAAACTTGTAAATGTTCAGTATTTATCTTGTTAATGTTAAAAACGAAATGTAAATTTCCAGTATCCAATACAGGTCCTTTTGATGCCAACTCCAAAACCGGAATATTACATTTCGTTTTTAACATAACATAACAAGATGAATTTATTTTATTTATTTATAGGTACTCATTTTTGGGACCTTTGAAAAAGGAATTTTGTACCACAGTGTTTTACATTACTATTATAATAATAATTTAAAATTTACAAATTAAATGTAATTTTAAGGTATGTATCACGTAATTTTACAGTTTTTTTGTTGTAAATATCCGGTATGCATAATGTAAATTTTGGTTACATCTGAAGTGTAAAAATACTTTTTGCACTGAAAGAAATGTTAAAAACGAAATGTAATATGCCAGTTCTGGAGTTGGCATCAAAATAACCTATATTGGATACCGGAAATTTACATTTCGTTTTTAACATTAACAAGATGAATATCGAAAATTTACAAATTTTATGTAATTTTGAGGTATGTATCACGTAATTTTACACTTTTTTTTGTAAATATCCGGTATACATAATGTAAATTTTCGGTTTACATAATATAATTTTTTACATCTGAAATGTAAAATTACTTTTAGCAAATTTATTTTTATCAGTGTATATCTCAAAGTGTTTCTAAGATATTAAATGAGAACCAAATTTTTTAGCCACTTTCAAAGGGGCTTAGCTCCCTTTCGACGTATTTTTAGACATATGTTTATAGAAACATTTTTCATATTTTATGATGTAGAATCACCCCTTAAAACTACAGACCCTATTTCAAATACACTGTGTATATTAATAATAAGCTTATATCTTAAGCAGTTTAAAACTTAAAGAGGAGGGGAAGGCAGACAGAACAAGGTTACCCCCTACAACTTTTTTTACTAGTTGTCCTGGATCTTCTTAAAACAAAATCGTCCCGGCCTATTGTGCAGCACCATATTCTATAAATATCATATTTGGTCCATATAGAGATTTTTGTAAGTCCTTTTGTCATCATACATAGTCTCTACAGACTTTTATTTCTGCTATTTTCATGAAAATACCATTTTCTATTTAAAATTAGCTAAAAAAAAATGATAACTTATTTCCCAGCCAAATCTCCATTTGCTTTCATTTTACCTATTTTTTTAATTTTGGTAGTACTATGAAAGCAAATTGGGGCCAAATTTATACACTTTATACCCTGGGTCTTGCTTTATTAAAGACTTGAGAAGTTTCATATTTTGGCTACCCCCTAACACCCCCTTATTAGGAGCGAGAACCAGGGTATGTATGAATTTTGCTTCAATTTGCTTACGTAATACTTGACGCCCCCAAAGCCTCTGAAAAAGCTTTTTTTAAATATTATTGTGCATTTTCAATTTTTTTTTTCATATTTTTGCGTTTTATAACGTTTTATATTGAAAAAAAAAATATATAATTTCATGCATAAAAGGGTGTCATGACCAAGTGCACTTGGTTAGTTGGTTAGCTAGTTGTATCGTAACTCCTGAACCTCAAAAGCTCAAACCCAGGATCAGTTCTGGCCTCTTCAATCCCAGCATTAAGAAGGAAGGATATAATCCCGGGTATTTGGAATTGATGGATTGTTCATTTCAAACTCAAATAATCAAACAAATTTTAAAGACCTAAATACTAAATTAGTTTTCTAAAATTTACCATAGGGGACGTGAATAAAGTATGTCACACTTTTTTTTGGTAATTTTTGACCCCCTTGTCACATTGAGCCACACAGCACTGACCCTCCCCACTCCCCCTATTGTTACGTCACGTTAAATTATATAAAAAAATGAACTTACTTTAAAAATTGTTATTGTATTTTCTTGAAGTTCCTTGAAGTAGAAATAGTAAATCGAGGGGAAATTTGTTCATTAAAAAATGTACATCTGCTTCCAATTTGGTTGTGGAAGTACTTACTAATTTATTTCAAGTACTTCCATGTACTTTCAGATTTTTGCAAGTAGTTCCATATACTTCCCCATGTTTGCAAGTACTTCCATGTACTTCCAAGGCAAGTAAAAAATACGGATCTCACCTCTCATCTCACCATGTACTTCTGCCTCTAAAAAAAAAGTTATACAACTATATTTTACGATTTTAGTAATTTCTAACATCAGTCCTGAAAATCCCAGGATCTACAATTTAATATAATACTACACTGACCAAAATAAATTTTATTCCGATAGCCTCAATAATAATACCAAAAAACGATTGATCTATCTTAGCTGAAACACCTGGTATATTCTTTCTTCACTGGATAACAAGGCTAATTATATTCTGCAAAATGCAGTAGGTCGAAGTAACAATACTAAAATATAGATACGATATTTTCTGTAGTAGTATTTAAAACACAATTTTAAAACCTAACCTCAAAATTTTAATTTAATAAGCTATTTTTTATTTCATAGCTTATAGAAAAACTAACATATAAAACTGGTGTGAAATCCTCCTATCATATACAGAAACTATTATCATTTTGTGATATATCATAAAAACACTTGTATAATATGTATAATTAAATTATTATAATATTCATACCTTAATACATTAGATTTTTCCTTCAAGAACGTCATGCGTTCTTTTTGTTGTTTGAGCACCATATTGTTGTAACTCTTAGATTTGGTTCCTTTAGTGAAAGACTGTCTACGGTACTAATAGTTAAACTGAAATCAAAATACATCAGCATAAATTTGCCATTCGATTAGGTACACAGTTTTTTGTTGACAAGCTCACCAGCTATGACTTTGAAGAGCACATTCGAAGAAACATTGTGTCTAATTATTCACTTGCACTGAATAAAGGCCTACATATTATAGAGAGCCACAGAACACAACTCGCACTAGCCACAAATCACTAACATTTTAAGGTTATGTAAACATTTCGAAATATTTTGGGCAAACGGCTGTAAAGTCATCTAGATTTTGGCATAATATTAGGCACCTATAGTGTTTTTTTTATCACAGAATGCAAATTAACCCTACAGGCTCGAAATTTTATTAATTTTATTTAATTTCGCGCGTAATTAATTAGAGCTTCGGTACAGGTAAGTAATTTATAATTGCGCTTGCGCAGTGTAGTCATAAAATTAATTAGTTTTCTAGTTAAGTTGAAATTTTCACTACGCCTGCGCAGTATAGACCAAAAATTAATTATTTTTCTCGTTAGTGTAGTTAATTTTGGTATGAATGCACCATTTATATAAATTATTTGAAAATTAAATTTTAACCACAAAATCTAAATTCACTAATGGTCTAACTCCAAGAGAAGATAAAAGAGGATACCTATCGTATTATATCGCGTAATATTATTACAAAAAATTTATATTTTTATATTTAATATATAATATTACTACTAGGTAGGCATAATATATATACATTATTAATGGCAATAATTATAATTATCATCAAACAGTAAATTAACAAATATTTGAAACGGGATCCCCTGTTGTCGAGAAATAGTTTGACATTAGTGACAGTTCTCATTTAATTGTTTTCTCACAATCATATGATGGAGTTAGACACTTAGCGACTTAAAATATTTACATTTTTGCATTTTTTGAGGCTGATATTGGTTTAATGCAACTTTTTTTTTTGAAGTATGTTGGTAATCAGATAATGAAGCAAATTTGATAAAAATCTCATTTTTGAAAAATTTGGAGTTAGACAACTAGAGCCTTTAGTGGACGATATTATAATTAAATTATTTTATTTTTCAGTTTTTATTTAAACTTGCTTAGGCACATTCACGCCAAGTAGTGATACTGCCTATGCTCTGCGTCCTTTAAAAAAGTATAATGCCAGTTAGTTTTTTTTTTATCGACTGCGCCAATTCGTTTTATTGCTACATTCTGTAAAAGATTCAACCAATTGGAATCAAGCATTTTCAAACTAATGAAACAAAAGTTATCATATTTGAAATTCTACTGTCAAATTATTTGACAATTAAACTTACCTTTTCTAAAGTTTTTGTTTGAAATATTATATTTTATGGAATTTTGATACTTATCGGCAACATCGATCTTGTCTGGCTTGGCAAGACAATTATATTTGTCGTCGTAAGTACTTGGCGTAAAAGTAATTTGGGCTAAATTTTAGGCTTTTTCCATTTTAAGGAAGAAAATTTATTTTTAAATATCAATTTAAACAAATATAATTAAAACTATTTCTGATTTGGTAAATAAAATAATTAAAATTATACCATTTAGTCAAGGCTAGAGTAAAAATACTTTTATTAAAATTGTTTTTCCTATTATATAAATAGGAATAATAACAAGGCATTTACAATTGTAAACTTTTATGACTTTTTTAGTACCTTAATAATAATTATACACTTGACATATTATACTTAAAGTAGTGCATTCCTGTAAGAAAAATAAGGGAATATTGAGGGCCTAGTGCTAAACGAAATGTGGTGCTTTAGGAGAAAGGTAAAATGGTCAGATTAAGGTAACAAACAAGCGCGTATCGGAGTGAATTGAAGAAAATAACTTAAGAGAAAGTTTCAAATAGAGGACAGGGATGACGAGATGGGGGGAGGCGTGGGGTGTTAATGATTTTTTTTGGGCTTTGCTTCGTGTAAAAAGTTGGGAAAGAACCCCGCACAGTCTTCATATGAACTTGACTTTCGGTGAATTTGGATAATTTTTTATTATTAAACATTTCAAGCTTATTGAAACTATTTTTTTCGTTTTTTAATCTTATAGCACAAGACTTTAGGCAAAGAATATACACTGCCTTTTATTACCTATAACAAGTATCATCCTACTATAAAGTTAGGTTATATAAAGTTGTCAATTTTTTTTTTAACTTTAACACTGGTAAGTCGGCCACCCGATGGCCAACCTTCCGCCAACGTAATTTGCGTCGGGGGAAGGTTGGCCATCGGGTGTCCGACGTACCAGTGTTTATAGAGTAGTGTTTGCAAACCACAAAGGATGTAGGGAATTTAAATTATTGGCTGGGGTAGGTCTTGGCCGGTCTTGTCATAGCGATGTTATCAAAAAAAAAAATGTAAAGAGTCCGACTCGCATCGGGATATATGTCCCACTGGGTATAGTACAACGTAATTGTTATTTTAAAATGAAATTTTTATTAGGACAAAAAATGCAGAAGTAGCTTTGCAGAAATACGCTTCAAATAACTAAAAAACCCTTAAATATTTTAACAACGTAAAAATGGACATGCAGTGCACAAGAGGTAACTTGAAACAGGGTGGGACATATATGTCCCATTGGGTTTCAAAGGCTTAAAACAAAATTTTGCTTCAAATATGATAGGATAAGAATATGGTATGCTTGAAAGAAGAATATATTCTCAAATATGAAAGGATAAGAATATGGTATGGGAACGTTCAAGTATTAGGTAACGCTCCTAGGGGGTGGGGGTCATTTTGAAGTGTTACGCCCAAGTTAATGGTGCAGGAAAATAGCGTTACAGGGGGGGTGGGGGTCCAAAATGATCACAATTTGCGTTACCTAATACTTGAACGTTCCCTATGCATAAAAGAAGGATATATTCTCTTCGTGATATACAAATCACCATATACAGGATTTAAGACAATATTTTTGTGTGAGACTTCAACACGATAGTTTTTTTTGTAAAATAAAAAAAGATAAAAAAAACAGTATGAGATATATTTTTGCAAAACATATTCATCAATTAAAAAAAAAACTATAATTAAAAGAAAGTATGTATTTATTTCTAATATGGATTAAACAGATACGCACAACTAGCATTTATGTTAATTATTTATAAATATTATTCAATCATCGTAATTTTTAATAATAATCAATTTTTCTAAATTTTCCGATGTACATATGTATATTTATATATGTCAACTTGTTAATACAACTATATTAACATGTTTTGCCATTAAAAACACCGGCCGGTACCGTGGGCCACGACCCACAAAAAAAGTTGTTTGTGCTGGGGTTGAGACCAAAGAACTAAGAACTCTTCTTTCTAGAATAGACATACCTTTAAAATAAAGTATCTGCAACATCTCGGTTTGTTTGTAAACAAATAGTAGGTATATTTAGGCCTGAACTATAACAATTACCAGTAACTGGTATTGTTGTCTCTGTTAGAACAAAGATGTGCGAGTAAGACAGACGAATGTTTATGTTGCCGACGTTTTTGTCGGTTTTGACGAATGAAATGCCTATCTTAGAGAGAAGAGTTATTAGTTCGTTGGTTGAGACCCATCTATTCTTATATATTTTGGGACGCACGAATCTGTTATAAAAAAGGCACTTCATGGACTCATTTTTTTGCTACACTGAAATTGCAGATGAGATTTTCACCATTTTAGACGGGTTTTTCAGTGTAGCAAAAAAATGAGCCCATGATTTGCCTTTTTTAGAGCAGATTCGTGTCAAAATCTCAAAAAAAATCATAATAGGTGGGTCTCAACGTTAGATGCGTCTTAAGTCCACGTCAAACCGAAATGTTTTCATTGCTATATCCAGGTAGATTTCACCTTCCCGCTTCTGGTCACCACCCACCGCTATAGTGGTTTGTTAACAAATATGTTATATTTCACCTCCTCGCAACCTCACCGCTATAGTGGTTTGTTTACAATGGCAATTTCTCCCGTTAGATTAGACAGGGACAAAAGTTCTACCCAAAAAGGATAGAAGACATACATATACTCCCACTTCCACCCAACCAAACAAATTCTGTATTTGTTCTTTGTTGAACAAATACAATATTTACTTGGCCGAGCGAAAAGTGTTCCAAACTATATTATCTTTATTAAAGAAATTACTGGCGCCATCTAAATTTTAGTAGAATTATCTTATTCTACAGATTCACATTCGTACCGCTCAGTGCTACACTTTCCGGCCAACCAAATAAATACTGTATTTGTTGTATAAAAAACAAATACAGTATTTATTTGGTTGGCTGGAAAGTGTAGCACAAATGAGATAGAGATAGGGTAGACGTCTTTTGTTTCATAATTCTAGTTGTAGAGAGCTCCATTGGCTTTGTATATGTTCTACATAAAACAAATCAACATTAATGCCATATCTATGTATATATGATCTAATGTCTCAACCCCTTAGCTTAAACTCGGTTTAGCTGAGATAATCCCAGACCAAAAGTTGGTGCAAGTGGCCCTAAAAAATAGCCTCTACAAATTTTCGAACTACCCAACGTTGTAGGGTATCCCTACTTCAAGAGGTCGTCCCTGAGATCATTAACTCCATAATTTTTTTAACTGGCTCGGGCGTGGCGCGTTTCTATAGCTTTTTGTTTTTCAGGAAAGTGTAAACTTTTAGTTTTTTATACGCAATTTGTTATCTTTTGCCTGCACAGCACTAAAAAATTTACAATTTTATGTACTTTTTATTACCTTTACAGTAATTATATATTATTAATATTCGGCCTTAAACTTATTTCTAGAATAAAAAAATACTTGTACGCATTATTTTAATATTTTGGCTTCAGCACAAAAACAAATAAATATTTTACTAAGTTATTTTAACATGCATGCTCTAGATGATTGTTTTACTATTATTATTATTATTATTATTATTAAAATAGGCGCCAAGCTTTTTATAACACAAATATTTTCTAAGTTCCGGAAAATAGTGTTTTTTTTCTCTATAGCTGGGAAAGTTACGCTTTAAATTAAAATATATATATTTTTTTATCTAATTAATGAATAATGTGAAGTTAGCAAAGAATTTCAGGCAACATTTTTTTTGTTCACTATTTAAGGTAAAATAAAAATACGTATTTTGGTTAAAACGAAACAAGCCGATAAACGTACGACCTCATGAGTTCGAACACTATTTTTAAGATTTTAGTCTTTTTACAGTGCGATTATAAAGTGCAGAACAGTTTGAAAAGAAAATACTCTTCGTTTGAAGCCACGCCTCTGTTAGAGTTGTGCGCGAAAAGCCCATGTGATTGCTACGTACAACAGCTCGGTGGCCAGTAAAACACACATAGCTTTCTTGCATTTTACTCATCGCTAATGACAGTTTTGCATTAAAGTGTTCGGCACTTTATAATCGCACGGTATATGCAAAAAAGGTGATATTTGAAAAAATTTGTGGACACGATAACTTGAATACGCTTTGAGCTTTAATCATAATTGATACTTTCATTACAATAACATGGTCGGACAACAGGAATCTTCAATTATTTCTAATTTTTGGTGAGTTTTTTTAATACATACCTATGCCGAATAAGATTATGTCTGTATACAGACATATATACAGACAGTATAATCTTATTCGACATAGGTATGTATTAAACAAACTCACCAAAAATAAAAAATAATTTAAAATTCCTGTTGTCCGACCCTGTTATTGTAATGAAAGTATCAACTCTGGCTATAACAGACTTTTAATTTGGACCATAGTTTCCTTATCCAAGTTTCTCAGCTCAGATTTTTTTTGCACGCTTATGACACTTTCTTACTGCATAAATGGCGTGAAATTTTTCGTTTTCATACCTAAGTGGTCGTAGGAAATAGAATATTACATAACTAGTGTGGAAAGTGACATATTTCAGTGTAAGAAATACACTTTCCAACCAGTTATGTACACTATTTTTCCTACGATTCCGAAAAAATATAAAGTTTAAACTTTAAGAATTCTTAATTTAATATTTTCTAATTTTTATTACTTATTTTTGAGAAAAGCAAAACACAAAATAACATACAAATTTATATAAATGTATGTATGTCAACAATATGTTTTTTATTTACCTTTAGTTTTCTTGGTTTTATATTTAATACAACATATTATTATAGAAACTCAACACTGTTTAATGGGTTGCCTAACCGCAAGCATCTTTTAAATCAAGGAAAATTTGACAGTTGACTAATTAAATTTGATTCCTGTGGATATGCTACCATATAAGACTGTAAAATTCTACAATGTTTTACGTTTTATGAGGATATATTGATGTTTTTTATAAAATGTAAGGTAACTAAATCACAAATTAAGTAATTTTTATAAAATCTAGACATTTAATAAAACATATTAAGTTATATTGCCCTGAGTCAAAATAGTAAGGTTATAACTATAGTTTTTATTTTTGATTTGAAAGACAGAAATATTTGAATTGAAAAACATAAAAGACATCAAAAAAGTCTGTAATGAAAGGTGAAAAATGGCATATAAAACGAGGTGAGTAAAACTCGTAGAATTTACAACGTAAATATCTAAACAAAATTAGGCAAACCTACATACATAAATATCAAACTAGGGTAAAATGACAATATCAAACAAGTGTGATATAAGAACAAAAGAGTGTGGTAAATGTCATTTTCACAGGGGATCGAAGGAAAACAGCGTTATCAGCACTACCCTGGAAAAATAAAACAATTTACACGTGTGGGTTAGATTAAATTGTGACTAACATATTCGTGTCCTTGTATCACCCTCTTTTTGATTAATATTAATTAGTTAATAAACCCCCTTCGTAAACAAAATTTATTAATTACTCAATATAGAGCCTGTATTTTTTTAGATGCGCAATTGAAACAAGTGGCTATAATTTATGCTATTTAGTTGGCCTTGCAAATACTTTAAACTGCCAAACTGCCTTCAAAAGACTATAGGCTAAACTTTAAATCGTTGAAAATGGCGATTTCTCCCGTTAGATTAGACAGGGACAAAAGTTCTACCCAAAAAGGATAGAAGACATACATACACTCCCACTTCCACCCAACCAAACAAATTCTGTATTTGTTCTTTGTTGAACAAATACAATATTTACTTGGCCTGGCGAAAAGTGTAACTTTATTATTTTTATTAAAGAAATTACTGGCGCCATCTAAATTTTAGTAGAATTATCTTATTCTACAGATTCACATTAGCTATGTTCGTTCGTGCCGCTCAGTGCCACACTAAAGATCTCCAGCTAGCTCGTCCAGTATGTTTTTTGGAGTTTTTCAAAAAAAATATGGGTCAGCGAGCTTTTTTACTGCCAAATTCGTTTTCAGCATAACAAAAATACTTATCACGATAACTCAAGAACGCTTTGAGCTAAAGGCTTCAAATTTAGACCATAGGTTGACATTTCAAAGTTCTAGGCTGGTACTGTTTTTGGTAAATATCGGGGTGGGTAAGGTGGTAAATGGGGTAAAAACAATATTTTTCAAATAAAAAAATCTATTTATTTAAAAAAAAAAAAAGAAAAAAAAATTGAAAAATTTTTAGAATTTTTTTTTTATTTTTTTTTATTTTGTTCGTTGTTGATTTTAATAAATTAGGCATATAGTGGAAAGTTTTATTTTGTTAACAGTAAGATTTAAATGCTGATTTTCGATTTTCTTTTTTTTAATATTATTTTTGGAAGTTGCCACCTATATTTTTGGTACGGCAGCCTATATATTATCCTTATTTTACATTATGGAAATAAAGTGGCATATGTTAAAAGAAAATTAATGGATGCAATTAATAATTTTAATTATTTCATTCATTTTAACATAAACTGTTTTATCATAAACAAGACAGTAAATTGTATTTGGTTTGTCAGTTCGATTTTTTTTTTTCTAATTGCGTTTCATAATGAACCCAGTAAAGAACGTATTTGCCAACGAACTAATAACTCTTCTCTCTAGAATAGGCATTTCATTTGTAAAAACTGACAAAAACGTAGCCAGCATATACATTTGTCTGTCTTACTCGCACAGCTTTGTTCTAACAGAGACAACAATAACAGTTACTGGTAATTGTTATTGTTCAGGCCTGAATATACCTACTATTTGTTTACAAACAAACCGAGATGTTGGCGATACTTTATATTAACGGTATGCGTATTCTAGAGGGAAGAGCTGTTAGTTCGTTGGTATTTGCATTACACACGAGAAATGGAAGTTATTGTATCGATTTTAGAGAGATTTGATACATTTCTTGCCTTGATTTAAAGTCTAAAAATGTTCTCGATGACCTTGAATTCTCTTGCCTTGATTTTCAAGAGTCTCGATTTTTGAAACAAGAAACAGATTGATCCTGTCTTGGCTAATTAACACTAAACTAATTTATTGGTTAAATTCTTAGTTTAGTGTTAATCACTTTTAGTGAAAGTCCAAACTTAATTAAAATTAATTAAAATATACTTTTCTTAATTAAAGCATAATCGAGAACCAAGTTCTTAACTCTTGATTCTTGATACTGAATTCTCGTCTTACTGGAGCTCTCTACAACTAGAATTATGAAACAAAAGACATCTACCCTATCTCTATCTTATTTGTGCTACACTTTCCAGCCAACCAAATAAATACTGTATTTGTTTTTCATACAACAAATACAGTATTTATTTGGTTGGCCGGAAAGTGTAGCAGTGAGCGGCACGAACGAACATAGCTAATGTGAATCTGTAGAATAAGATAATTCTACTAAAATTTAGATGGCGCCAGTAATTTCTTTAATAAAAATAATATAGTTACACTTTTCGCCCGGCCAAGTAAATATTGTATTTGTTCAAAAAGAACAAATACAGAATTTGTTTGGTTGGGTGGAAGTGGGAGTGTATGTATGTCTTCTATCTTTTTGGGTAGAACTTTTGTCCCTGTCTAATCTAACGGGAGAAATCTCCATTCTCCTTTTAATTGTTAAAAACTTAGTTCTTGGCTCGTCTTGGTTTTTGAAATCTGAATTTTTTGCCACTTTTTCTCAAATCTGCATTTTTCGATTTTCGTGAACGGATCTTTTTTCTTTGTAAGGTTTTAGCATTGCCAAAAATCCCCAACCTCAAATAAAAATAGGTATATTAACATTCCATCATTGAAATTGATCTAAAAACCTAAATTTATGTTATTTAGCCTTGCATTAGAAAAAAAAACAAGGAAGCAATTAAGAATATTGTTTTTTTACGCAATCTTAAAATTACTATTTTGGAGTCATACAGTACATACAAAATTTTGTTTACAAAAATCGAAGGCAAAGTATTTGTGTAGGTACAGCAATAAGAAAAGTTACTTACTTGTTAATACACTAGCAGAAATTAATTTTTGTTAGTTTTTTTTTGATACTGGGGTAAATACCCAATTATATCAACAATGTTTCACATAAATTGTGAGTTCTTAACATAGGGGTGACCGGGGCTAATTGTCGCACTTTTCATTCAAAGTCAGTTTTTTCCTTTATTTTTGTATTTTTTTTTTAATTGACCGAATGGTAATTTTAGCTGCATGTTTTAGTAACATTATTTAAAGAAAAAACATGAAAAAATTTATAGGGTATTAGAGTTATGTTTTTTTTTGTGAAGTCTTGAAAAGTGCGACAACGTGCCCCATCACGGGGCACGTTGTCGCGGCTCTTCAAGTATATTTTTTTGAAGAAATATAAAGGCATTTATAAAAATTAAAGATAACTAATAAGACATGTGCCTCCCCACAAGCTGATTGTTATCTAACTTTTTACTTTTGTGCCAAAATTTCCAACTTTATAATTAAATAATATTTTTTTGATTTTTTTTTTAATTTAATATAATTTAATAAATGAATTCATTTGCTATTCGACAAAGTTTCACTTTTTTAGACAGTTTTGAATAAAAAAATGCCAAAAAGGAAATGTTATACCATGAACATATCTCCAGATCATGCGACAACTAGCCCCAAACCAAATGCGACAACTAGCCCCAGTAGTCAATTTTACGTTATGTATCAAGTACTTTCTAATTAACGAATAAAAACTCCTAAATGACAATATCAACAAATAATATACACCTTAAACTATTATTATATATAAAATTCTCTTATCTTAATGCTTTAAATCAGCAACAATAAGAAAAAATATTTACCACAAAAAAATTACTGGGCTCTTTAATTTTTACATTTTTTGGCTTATCTGGATGCTCTTTTAATTTATTGCATTTAAGTTTACAAATGATAAATGGCACTGTTGTAACGCAGCGGTTAATATTGGTTTGGCGCAGAAAAATATTTTACTTTTTAAGATATAAGCACTTCGACAACTTACCCCTGCGACAACTAGCCCCGGTCACCCCTAGAACTAAAAGATTTAAAATGTCAAGTTTCTAAATTATTCCAGTTTGGAAGTCAGGGCACCGCCATATTGTTTTCTTTTAAATGACTCCTCTGGCGCCATCTTTAATGCAAGCATAAACTTGCCATATTTCATTAATGAACTCCTCCTTTTTTGGAAGTCGGTTAAAAAGAGAATTCAAAGGCAATTCTTAAAATGTAAATAATAAATAGACCAGGGTATAGGGCTATATTATAGGGTCCATTTAAAAATCTAAAGTAACATTTTTTTAATGGTTATGTCAAAATAGGGGTTTTCATGTCCCGTATAGGTAAGCAATACTGAAAATTTCAAAGAGATAACTCCTCTAGTTAAGGAGATAATTCGTATAAAGGCAATAGGTACTTCTTGTGCCACACGGTATACATATATGTATTTATTATTCCATCAATCTATTTTCTAATAATCGTACAGAGTGATATTGGTAGACTGACAGTTTCAAGAGTTGACTCTTGGTACTGAAGAGGGCCAGCAGCCCGACACTGTCAGTCTACCAATATCACTTTGTACGATGATTAGAAAATAGATTGATGGAATAATAAATTAATATTTTTATAATTTTCTTTAAAATTCTAAATGACTGTCCTTACATATATGTATATTATACAATGATTGTATAAACTTTTACTTTATTTAACGTGTCCGTTAGGTAGGTACCTTTTATTTTGTACGTATACACATAAATTTTGTTTGTAAGTAAAATTTTTAAACGATTTATGTTATCTGAATAAGCGTACAAGGTTACCAATTAAAACTAATCAGCACGAACTAATATAGTTTGTTTAAAGAAAAATATCGAAAACTGTTAATTTTTAATTATTTTTCGATAAAAAAAGACGTTCTTATCGTATATTTTTCTATTGTTTATTGTTTAAATATTGTTTTTCGATTACCGATGATTAACATAAATAGAATTAGAGCAGGCCATGGTCTAGACCCTAGAACCTATTAGTCTTCCAAAGAATAGGAGTGTAGAAAATGACAATTTTTTTAAAAAAGTCCTGGACGCGTGTGTATTACTGAAAAAACCCCTCATTTTCTGCCTTTTTCGGTTCAGTTTCTATTTTCGGGACTAATACACTAATCTTCTTAAAAATATTTTTTTTTAACGTTCACCGGAGGTGGATTAACACGTTTACCGCCTTCTCGGTCCATAAGACCGAGAATTTTAGTTCCCTGCACGCCGACTCGGTCTATATGACCGAGCGGCTTATTCGACCCCACAGCATCGAGACCACATTTTCAAAAATACCTATTTGAACTGAGCCGGTGCCCAGGGAAGTCTGTCGCACATCAGTTTCGGAATTCAGGGTTTTGAAGTTGTGCACATGTGCATTCATAGTATAGTACGCACCGAGTACGCGAATTCAGCGCACGAGAGTGCTCATTTTTTTACAAGGCGGAGCCGAGTAATAAAAGCACTCGAAGTGCACTGAAATAGCTTTGCGTCGAGATGCGTATACCATTTTTCTTATGACCTACCACCTACACATCTAAAAAACGCAACAATTTTCTTACAATTAATTTTATTAATTTGACGTTTTGCGTTTGACGTTCACTTGTTTTCTGACAGCAGATATGTAAAATCAGGTGACTGTCACTTTTCGACCGCTTTCATGGCAACGGGTGGAAAATAAGCACTAACTACTAACTAGGTCGTAGGAAAAGATATTTGTTAGAGATTATTGTAGCTGATGGCAACATTGCCGCATGCGGCGTGGGGGATAATGCTAAGTGAACTTTGTTAAGATTTTTTAGTTATCAGATTCAGCGACTCAAAAAATTAAAATTTTATAAAGTTATTTTAAAGATTATATTTTTTTAACTCTCATCCAAACCTCTAAAAAAAGTTAAAAAAGGTAAACTAAACATTAAAAAATTGTGTTTTCTGCCCTCTGTTGTGACTTAAAAAGTTTTAAATTTATTTCCAACATCCCCAGGGCTGGCCTTAGCATTTCGGCGCCCTGAAGCCAGCGTTTGCTTAATTAAAAAAAAAAATATTAAGTGGTCTACCGTACGACTCGTGCGATAAAAATTACAATTGATATCCTTTAAAAAAAAATTTTACAGAACATACAACCATTTTGTATACACTCCAAAGTTGAATTTTTGTTTCCTTGTGACCGAGTGGTCTACTCTCGGATGAACTCGGTATCAATCGTTCACAGAAAAAAAAAAAGGATTCCTTAAACCAAGGACACGTGTCTTTCGATATTTTCAAAGAAATATTCTATTGATTCAAGGCTAGAATTTCTTTGAATCATAGTCAATGACCTGGAATGAAGAGCACGGGTTTTTAAATAAAGATCCGTGCTCTTCATTCAAGAATATTGAATTTGGTTCAAATAAATTCTAGCCTTGAATCAAGAGAATAAGGCTTTGAACGTATAGAAGGCCTGGTGTCCTTGGTTCAAGGAATCCTTCTTTTTTATGATCCGCTTTTAGGACGTCATGACGCGCCATCGGGGCTTATTATTTGGCTGAGTAAAAGTTCTGCCAAGTGTATACAAAATAGATTGATTACCTGTATAAATATATTATTTCAGTGGTATTTGGTTGGAAGTAGTAATATTATTTTTTTTTAGTCCACTAGTTTGGTTTTTTACAACGAACTAATAACTCTTCTCTCTAGAATAGGCATTTCATTTGTAAAAACTGACAAAACGTAGCCAACATATACATTTGTCTGTCTTACTCGCACAGCTTTGTTCTAACAGAGACAACAATAACAGTTACTGGTAACTGTTATTGTTCAGGCCTGAATATACCTACTATTTGTTTACAAACAAACCGAGATGTTAGAGATACTTTATATTAACGGTATGCGTATTCTAGAGAGAAGAGTTATTAATTCGTTGGTTTTTTAATTAATTTTATCTTTCACTTGTTTATTGTTAAATGAATACTAAACTAGTACAAATAATAATAAAAATTGATGTTAATTGTTTTAAAAATAATAAGTCGTAAATACCCTCATATTTTTTTTGTATTTACGACAGGTGATAATTGTCAAATAAGGTATTTTTGATAAAACCTGCATTCGCATAAAAGTTTTCATTTACAGCTATTGTTTTATAAATAAATTATATATTTTTTACATTCCCCTATTAAAACAGAAAAGGACTGGGAAAGTGTTTCCTTATTAGTAAGGCCCGTAGGTAAAAAAACAGATTTCTACAAAAAATTAAGTATCAGAATAGGGTGGCCAACTCTAAATCATTTGATAATGGGAGGATTGGTGTAGTGGACTTCCGCGTCGTACTTGACGAGTTTACCCCGTTACAGTTACCAGTAACTGTTATTGTCGCCTCTGTTAGAACAAAGCTGTGCGAATAAGACAGACAAATCTATATGTTGGCTACGTTTTTGGTCAGTTTTTACAAATGAAATGCCTATTCTAGAGAGAAGAGTTATTAGTTCGTTGTTTGAAACTGATCAGTTTTAATAAAGTGGCTCTTTTAGATATACAATCGAACAAAAATATATTTATGGATTTGCCAAACAATGACTTTTAGCTCTATTGTTGAAAAAATAGGGCAATAGTTAATTAAATTTGGGGTATCCGACCGATAACGCGATTAGATAATTCGAATTGTCATTCAAATTAAATTAAAATATAACGACAATAATTAAGTGATTAATTTAGTATTGAAGGGTCATTCCATAATTACTGACAGTGTCATTCTGACATATCGCCATGTAAATTTCCAAACACCTTATCTCACAAAATAAATTTTCGGTTCCTTGCACTAATTACCTTTGTACATGATAAATGATAACATCAAAGAACTTTTACCTAAAGAAGTAATTTCAGACCAATGTTTATGAAGGTGTCATCTTTTTGTTTGTTTATTTACTAACAGAAACGCGATACAGCTTTGTGGTGTAAAATGTAGATGTCGCTAGTCGACTTTCAGGCTACCTAGTAGCGATGTTGCGTAGTTTCCACCTTATCATGAATTCAAATCATTATACTTAAATTAAAAATGTAAAAAACTTTATTGTGTTTACTATAATTATGTTTAATAATATAGTATATTTAAATCTATTAAAATTAAACTACTAGTTCATATAAAACTCATACAAAACTAATGTTTCTTAAAATTTACAATAAAATATCCAAAGTATATGTTTCCAATCGGCAACACTGTACCCCTGTCAGTCATTTTACGACATTAGACTGTGAGTTTACATATTCTTTCTCTCTCTTTACGTGTACTAAGGGTAAACAATAGTCACTCCCCACCAGCCCCCCACCGTAGTTGGTTCACGCTTCAAACAAAGCATACGGTAGATTTCATCATGCTCCTTCTTTAGGTAAAAGTTCTTTGGATAACATATAAAAAGTCCAATAAACTATTCCAATTAGTTTATAAGTTACTTTATATTCGAGTAATAAATTGGACTTTGTACAAGTTACCAGTCATCATCTACAGAGTTAATTAGTATAAGGAGGCGAGAATAAATTTTTTGAGATACGAGGTTTCGAAATTTACAAGTCGATATTATTTTTTTAGACCGGCAAATACACTTTTCTAACATAGAATGGATCCATTCTAGTTCTAGATACGGTATTATTATTTTCTACGACTGCTTTAGAATGTAAGCAAATAAACACACTTTTCAAACACAGAATTAATCCATTCTAGCTCTAGATATGGTATGAATATTCTGTATCAAGAATGAGCACATGTAGTGCCATCTCTTGTTTATAAAAGTAAAGAAAACTGTAGCAAAACTAGCAAAATTATATATATTTTACCATGAAATATTGAATAATTTAATGCAATTTAAAGTTTTGCGTTAAAATTAAATATAGTTTATTAGTTTTTCTTAATATTTGACTAGTTTATTATCAATATAGTTCAAAAAATTAAAACTGCTCGATCTATTGTTAAATATTTAAACCATCACAACAATCTGACATAACCTTCAATTTTTGCATTATAATTTGTAAATATGTGATAAAATTAAATAAAAATCTTTTTTAAGTACTGATTTGATAAAATTATTAAATTACATTAATTGCTTTATTTAAAAATATGTGTTTTGTTGCATTTACAATGTCGAATCACAAAAAAACATTGATTTTAACCTTGTCCGCAGTTTAAAGCCATACAGTGTTTCATATTTGCAGTCGAAGACAAAGTCTAGTCTACAACACGTATGGAATAGTCATTCCGCGCTCGCGGAACCGTCATACTCGCCTGCCAGTTCGTATGACAAACTTTCCCCTCGCGCGGAATATTGTCTATTCCATACTAATTATAGAATATACTATAGTATATCTAGTGTTAAAATGCACACTTGTGGTGTCATCTATTTTCTATAAAGAAAACTGTAGCAATTAGCAAAAATATATACTATACCATGAAATATTAAATATGCAACTTGAAGTTTTGCGTTAAAATTACATAAAGTTTATTAGTTTTTCTTAATATTAAATATTTTGACCATTATACTATTTTAGGACATAGAAAGAAAATTTGGGTTTGACATGTTTGGAAAATATTAGTGGGTAAGAATATTTATCAAATACATACAGATAATAAGACAATTACCAGCTTTATTTTAAATAGATAAACTCAATAATAACCCCCGCGTGGCTTTTACTTTATTGAGTGGATAATTATTTATTTTACCCACTCAACTGTCACCTGTCAAATTATTTACTTGTAAATGTCATTAAAATTTTTAATAAAAATATGAATTCCTAAGCTATTTATTGGATAAAACCTTGTATGGCACTCATGAGTAAACCGATATTGCCCTCTCGAAAATTAACCTGCTTAGCTGACGCCTCGCAGGTTAATTTTCTTATGGGCAATATCTTACTTTACCCACTAGTACCATAAATAACTATTACAATTTTTATTTTAAAAAAATTCTTTTGGTATAAATTTCTTTTTGCGAATTTTTTGAAAAAAAATATTTTAACAAGGGATCAGATTCAAAGGAATCACCCTTAAGTGATTAAATTAGTAATGAAGTCAACGCTTGATTAATTGTAAATACTGAACGCTGATTGGCCAATTCAAGTGGTGTGGACATGTTGGTTTATGATAATTTTTGATTGTCCAAGAGATAAGTGTCCATTGAGATGATACGTCCTTGAAAAAATAGTTTGATTTTATATCATTTTATCCGACAAAATTTTATTCATCAAAAATTTTTGTTTTTTCAAAAAAAAAAGAAAATGAAAAAAAATTTAAAAAAAAAAATATTTTTTTTTGTAAAACACTTTTTTAAGTATTTGGGAAAAATGCAATATACCATTTACTATGAATAGTAGGTATAATGGAATGCGTAGCCTTAAATATCTTCACAGCTTGTTTTTTTTTCGTCGTTTATACAAATTTCTAAATATTATTTTTTTACTGTGGAATCCACGTCGCCCCCTTATTTGAGGAGGCCGAATGGCATTAGCCATATGGGTCCTTTGCTTCTAGAAGCATCCATATTTATCAGTGAGTTGTCCAAACGAAAATTAACCTGCTTAGCTGACGCCTCGCAGGTTAATTTTCTTATGGGCAATATCTTACTTTACCCACTAGTACCATAAATAACTATTACAATTTTTATTTTAAAAAAATTCTTTTGGTATAAATTTCTTTTTGCGAATTTTTTGAAAAAAAATATTTTAACAAGGGATCAGATTCAAAGGAATCACCCTTAAGTGATTAAATTAGTAATGAAGTCAACGCTTGATTAATTGTAAATACTGAACGCTGATTGGCCAATTCAAGTGGTGTGGACATGTTGGTTTATGATAATTTTTGATTGTCCAAGAGATAAGTGTCCATTGAGATGATACGTCCTTGAAAAAATAGTTTGATTTTATATCATTTTATCCGACAAAATTTTATTCATCAAAAATTTTTGTTTTTTCAAAAAAAAAAGAAAATGAAAAAAAATTTAAAAAAAAAAATATTTTTTTTTGTAAAACACTTTTTTAAGTATTTGGGAAAAATGCAATATACCATTTACTATGAATAGTAGGTATAATGGAATGCGTAGCCTTAAATATCTTCACAGCTTGTTTTTTTTTCGTCGTTTATACAAATTTCTAAATATTATTTTTTTACTGTGGAATCCACGTCGCCCCCTTATTTGAGGAGGCCGAATGGCATTAGCCATATGGGTCCTTTGCTTCTAGAAGCATCCATATTTATCAGTGAGTTGTGAAATTAAAAGTTGAGCAATCGGCATATGACAATAACAGTATATTAATCGCTATTTTTACGATTTTTATGTGCAGTATATTATATATTTATATATACAAATGTCTATTTTATATGGCTGGTTAGGTATTTATTAATAAATAATAATTAGTTTTTAAGCTATTATTACAATGTACCTTATAATTTATTACGGAGTTTTTTTTCTACTCTCTAATAGTAGCTTACAGGTCGACTCTGCAAATAGTACTTTTCCGAGACCTATTATAGGTCGAGGAAAAGGACCATTTTCCTGTATACTATTTTATTAGCAACTGTTTTTATTTAAAAATAAAGTACTAATTTTTTTGAAACCTAGATGTTTGAATTCAAATGAAAATAATACTATAGGTAATAAGTAGTTTTTTAGTTCTTTTCATACTTATCACAAATATATTTTCCTGCATTTCACAAGAAAAGCACAATCATATAAAGCTGAAGTTCCACATACGCGTAACCCAATGGAGCACTCTACAACTAGAATTATGAAACAAAAGACGTCTACCCTATCTCTATCTCATTTGCGCTACACTTTCCAGAATACCAAATAAATACTGTATTTGTTTTTTATACAAAAAATACAGTATTTATTTGAGCGGCACGAACGAACATAGCTAATGTGAATCTGTAGAATAAGATAATTCTACTAAAATTTAGATGGCGCCAGTAATTTCTGTAATAAAAATATTATAGTTACACTTTTCGCCCGGCCAAGTAAATATTGTATTTGTTCAACAAAGAACAAATACAGAATTTGTTTGGTTGGGTGAAAGTGGGAGTGTATGTATGTCTTCTATCCTTTTTGGGTAGAACTTTTGTCCCTGTCTAATCTAACGGAAGAAATCGCCATTAAACAACCATAAAAAACATTTGTTGATAGCTAACAAGGCACCGTTTATAACATTTATTACCCTTCTCAGTCTCAAAAGTAAAAAACATTGACTAAAACTGTACATTTTAGTTTATTAAACGAAATTTATTAGATTATATTCGTGTGTAACATGACAACAGCAGTTCAGCCATCTTGTTTTAAGCATTATTAATGACATTTCAATCGGTGGCGCCATCTAGCGGAAATGAATGATTTAAATTGCAGACCAGTAATAATTAGTTTACTGGTCTATTTTTCATTACAGGTCAGGTTCAGGCGTGGAAAACAGTGCGATAAGAAATCACGTACTTTCAAAACTTTATTAATACATGTAATGTATGTATTACATTACGCTTTGAAGCACGGATCTGTGACAACGGGAAATATGTTTGGAATGTGTGTGCAAGGGGGAGGATGGTTGCAGGCACGCACGCCTTATAACGCTTTTGACGGAAAGAAAAGAGCGCGAATGATTCCTCCCCCTTTCGTCGGACACTTTCTTTCATGCGGAGAACTATATAATCTAGACTCTATTCATAGACAGGCTGCTGTTACCTGGTGCGCATGTCGGCTAGGTTTGGACTTTTTGGACTTTTTTAGTTTTGGACTTTTGGACATGTGAGTGCAAGATCTATATACAAAAAATATTAAAACACGTGTTATTCAGCTTTTATGTGAATATACAAAGATGGATCTATAGTCAAAATTAACTTGGCCTTAGTATTGGTATCCTTAGCTACATCTTCAGCCCCTGTACCTGGTTCTTGTGTGATGTACTTCGATACACCCTCCAGGATAAGAAAATTTTCTGCGGCGAAGGCCCAATCATCATAATTTTCTCGTCCTTTTAATTTCGGAACATTAATTGCATAACCTGAAGCAGACATTCTTGTGCAACACGGTAAAAAACACCTTTTAAAACCGGCCTACTGGGCCCATAACCTATTAAAACACGTGTTATTCAGCACACTCTACTTTATTCCTTCTAATACTGTCAAAAAATATATGTCAAGGACATGTATTCATATTTATACAATAGATGGCGTAAGGGGTTCTAATATTTGATAATACATTTATAATAAAAAATACCTTAGCATCCGGCTTAAACCAGATTATAAGGTAACAGTGAAAGTGTTAATGGCATAAACTAATGTTTTCTGCGATAACTCGCTTATTGTTTATCATAGAACGAAAATTCTTAAACCGTTAACAAATAATTTATATTTTCTACAAAAACAGTTTTAATCATTTTTGCTGTAGATCTATTAGTTTCTGAGATATGTTAATTTAAAGATATTTCCACCCATCTAAAATAGGTATCTGTTTCAGTTGTTTTTTTTTACTAGTACCTATTTTTCTTTCAGAGTGCGTGTTTGTTATTGGTGTTCTTAATAACTCAATTTTAAAGGTTAAAAGCTAAAAATAAAAACGGGATATCTGGTAACAATACGCATATTTCGTTCTGTTGGTATTTAGAATAAATTCTTCGAGCTTTGTTTCAAATTAATTGGGAAACATTTTTCACGAAATTGGAATACTTTTTTTTCATAATTTATTTTTATTTATCAAGAAAATTTAATTAAATTTTCCCAAATGGAAGAGAAAAGGGAACGTAACGCAAAATTTGATCATTTTGGACTTTTTACATCTAAATTACATGTAATATTTATATAAAATTGTAAAATTACAAGTAAAATCTCGTAAATTTTACTTGCTCCCACGTCCGGGGGGGGGGGGGGGGGTAATACCCAGGGCCAGCCTTTCAAGCCTCAAATTTGGCGTCCCTAGCAAAAGAAAAAACACCCTAAAATAAAGCTCGGTGCGCCTACAAAAAAAAAAATACCCCCCAAAAATGCCATCAAACGTGGCGCCCCTACAAAAAAAATGACGGGGCCCAAAAAAATACCCTAAGACAAAAGCTTTGTCCCTGACGGTTTCTACCAAACTTGGCGCCCAAAAAAATACCAACAAGAAAAAAAACTGTGTCCCTGACGGCTTCTACTAAACTTGGCGCCCTGCAAACAAAATTGGCGCCCACGCCTATGGGGGGGGGGGGGGTAATTACCCCCATTACCCCCCCTCATCTACGCCCTTGGTAAAATTCTCTTTATTTAATGCGAAAAGACTGCAATTACCGTGCATATCTTCACGGCTTGTTTCTAACTTAATCACCTAACTTTAAAGTAATTGTCAAATATCCGAAAATGTTAAGCAACATACCGTTTTTAACCAAAAATTTTTGTATATAGCTATTTCATGATAGGTTCCAGTTTAAAAATTATTATGAAACTAGATGAAACGTTGCAAGCACCCTGTCAAAACATCGGCACTATTGTACACTAGAGCCATCTAGTTTGCAAATTTCAAACTAGGTGTTTTGTTTGATTTTAAATTCTGTATCTTTAAAATATTATATTCTAGCAAAAAACTGTATATAACATTTTTTATAGGGCTTAAAAAGAGCTTTTATTTAAAATATAATTTTTTGAAATCGGGTTATAAATATGGGAGATATGCTAAAAAAACCTTTTACTGCTTTAACCACCAATATCTCGAAAACAATGCGTTTTAGGAAAAATTGTTTATAACAATTTTTGACCAATTTAAAATTATCTTTTATATAAGTGCTAAATTAACCAAATACAATAATAATTGCCTTAATTATAAACAAAAAACGCTATAAATAGGAGTTTTACCCTATTTTTACCCGCTTACCCCCAATCGTTTAACCCCAAAATCTAATCATCTCTTCGGAATACGATAAGAAACAATATGCAAAAAACCGCAAGTCGATATCTCCTGTAGAAATGGAGTTAGAGAGTTTAAACCCAGACAGACAGACAGACAGACAGACAGACAGACAGACAGACAGAGGGACGCAAAAATTTTTTTTACTGATTTCGACTCAGAATGGTCTAAAAAGTCGAGAATTGTGGAAAAAACGTGGTCAAAGATTTTGACTTTTCGGCGAAGATTTCAATACATCGGCACTCTTAGTAGCACTAAGTGCCGATGTAATAGTTGCACCTATTATTAATAGTTTAAATAATTAAGTGAACGGTATTTGTTTTTGAATTATGTGTTTACTATTTTATGTTATTATGAACATATTTTTATGATATTAAATCATTTTTTATTGGAAAATTTGAAGTATTTAATAAAAAATTAAGTATAAAATGTTTTTTTATACAAAAGGTGTTTCAAATAGGAAAAAACTTTTAAGAATTCCAATATGGAGTAGCGCCAACGAACTAACAACTCTTCTCTCTAGAATACGCATGCTGTTAATATAAAGTATCGCCAACATCTCGGTTTGTTTGTAAACAAATAGTATATTCAGGCCTGAACAATAACAATTACCAGTAACTGATATTTTTGTCTCTGTTAGAACAAAGCTGTGCGGGTAAGACAGACAAATGTATATTTTGGCTACGTTTTTGTCAGTTTGTACAAATGAAATGCCTATTCTAGAGAGAAGAGTTATTAGTTCGTTGAGTAGGACTCTGGTGCCCTATTCTTGACCATTCGCAAAAAATTTCGCATACGTCGTTGCTATGATACAACCAATAACATATTAGCTTCCTTAGCAACAGCGTATGCTAATTATTTTTGCTAATGGTCAAGAATAGAGCTGCTGTACGTTTAGAAAAATTTGAGATTAGGGATCGAGGCACTAGAAGGCCTTAATGTGAGGTTTTTGCTGGAATAAAGGTATTATTATTATATTATTAATATTATTACATGTAATATGTAGTTTATACCTATATTAACATGTTTTAGGCTGGGTTTATCAAAGTGCAGCTAAATTTAGCTGACAGGTAATAACCTTAGCAACTCCAACCAAAATCCAGAATTTCCTGTTAACTGAGGCTTTATCTTTTAGCTAAAGTTTTAACTGTACACTGATAAACCGGGCCTTAAACTTGGATTAATCATTTTGTAACAAAAGCCTTCATTAGACCATTTAAGATAATTTATTATACATTTTGAATGTGTTTACTTGCTATTCAATAAAAAAAAATAGCTCGTGCAGATTTTTTTTGCAATTAAAAGCTTTTTATTACCTAATACATTTTAAATAATTGTTCTATTATTGTTTATTTTTACGCATACTTTTTAAAAACTACGCAAAATACTCAAATTGCACTGCGTTCGCTTGTTAGTAAACAAATTAAAACCAGGAAATATTTTTATTGCATTTTGAGAGTAAAAATAATAATGCTGCAAATATTAAGTTTGTTTAGGGGTACCCCCCAGGGAGGAATTTTATCGCCCCTTTTATTTCTAATATTTAGCAATGAACTTCTGAAATTTATTCTAGACAGAATACCGGAAAAATTTAGAATTTTTTTTAAACTCTGCCAATATGCAGACGATTCATCCATGTTGGTCAGATCCGATCTGAATAATTTTCTAGAATTTCTTAGTTTTCTTGCCAGCCTAATGCATCAATGGTGTAAAGAAAACTCATTAATACTTAACCCGCAGAAGTCTGCGGTCCTTAAATTTAACAAAATTCAAAATGATAGAAGTTTATTAGTTTACTGTTCAAAAAAATCTATTCCGGAGACGTCGAAATTTAAGCTACTGGGACTTTTTTTAGATGAAAATATTTCATGGGATATGCATACTAACTATGTAGCTAGAAAATTAAACAGTTGCAATTATGCTCTACTTAATTTAAGAAGTAATGTCTCAAGAAATGTATTATTAACTTATTATAATGCGAGCATAAAGTCCCACATAGAATATGGCCTAATAATTTGGGGGGGCTCGATACATGTACACAGACTTTTAGTCATACAAAAAAAAATTATAAGAACACTGTGTGGAGTAAAACGGAGATGCCACTGTAAACCATTATTTATTAAAAATAAAGTAATGATTATATATTCACTTTACCTTTACAATTTAATAATATTTGTTGCTCAAAACAAATCTAAGTTCATTTCAAACGGTGATTTAAACTCTATAGCTACCAGAAACTCGAACTTATTGAGTATTCCAGTACATCGCTCGGCGAAGTTTGAAAAAAGTAGTAGATATATAGGCATAAAAGCTTATAACAAGTTACCGAAAGAATGTACGAATATGAATAGGAGACAGTTAAAGGTGAAACTTAAACATTTTTTCTTGAAAAATCCGTTTTACTCCATACAGGAGTTTCTAATCTATGACATTAGAAATTTTGATATAAATTCAGATACAAATTAAGTGACTAAATTTAATTAAATTAACGAATGCTTGTAATTTTTTTTTATGTAAAATTTAAGGAGCATAATAAATGATGTTTATGTTTATGTTTATGTTTCTTTCTTCTTCTTCTTCTTCTTCAAAATTTCCTTTTGGACACTAAATTAAAGTGACCCAAAAGGACTTAATGGTCTTGAACTCTCGTTCTTATTGACCAGGTACAAGTATTAGAGACTTGAAGCGAGTCTCTCTAATCGTTTCAACTAAATATATTTTCTTATTAACATAACCTCACAAAAAAAACGTGGTTAACCCACAAAAGTACATCACAAACATCAATATTCAATTTAAATCGATTTAAATATATAGAACGGTTTCATAGTATAGATAATTTTCTTGACATTCACATTTTCACATAAAATACTTGTTGCGTAGAATAAACGTTGTTACCGATTTATAAAATCCCAGCCGAAAGTACATGATGCCCATTCCACGGGTGGAACGCATCTCTTGTTTTCTTTCAAAAGTTATACATAAAGTATTTATGTTTGTAGGATGAGAAAAAAGTTATAATTTTTAAGGCATTCACCAATCAAGTCTCAGTTTTTATAGTCCTGTCAAGGGATAATGATGTTCTAAGATTTCTTTCAAATTTTAAATATACAGTGCTGTCCAAAAGTCACCCCCCCCCCTCTTAACTTTTGAACCAGTTGAGATATCGACTTCAAATTTGGAACTTTTAAATAAGACAACTAAAACTATCTTTTAGCATATATTTAATACTTTCAGCTCTTAAAATGTGGGCAGGGGGGCATGGGGGCATATTTTTTTCAATGAAAAGGGGGGTCGTGTAATACATCATTTTAAAGCTTATAAAATTTTCCATTTAACTCCATATTTTTAAATTAAAAATAAAATTTTTTGGGTTTAAAATGGGGTTGAAAATGGGTATTAATGTCAAAATTCCTCTAAAAAAAACAAATATTTTTTTTAAAATGCCTAATTTCGTCTTAAAAAAATGTTAATTATATTTAAACTAATTTTAGTTGACATAAATAAAAATTTATAAAAAAAAAACTTGAAAAATCGAATGTTTTAGCACAAAAATTGAAAAATCAAAACCTTAGGGGATGCTTAATTAAGTAGAATAGTACGAGGTCAAACAAAAATTTAAATGTAAATGTAATAATCCTGTATACGAAGGCAATAAAACTCAAAGTGGTAAATCATATAAACTATAATTAGTCCTATTGTTAGAATAACAAATTAAGTAGTTGTAATAAAAAAATCAAATGATAAAAATTAAACTAATTTTATATTTTTTTTATTAGAAAAAACAATAGCATTTACCTGTACAAAATTACTGATGCCTAAAAAAAGTTAGAAATGCGTAAAAAACATATCCTCTGCTAAATAATAAAAGAATACCTACTTTGTACGCTTTTCAATGATTTTTTTATGTGTTTAAATTAAAGTCTGCGATGCGTGCTACACACGATTTTCATACTCTTCGTTAATATAGACCTAGAAGAGAACAATCCTTGGTCGAAAATAACGTTAGAACGAGTTGATCTAACGTCAAAGCCATTTTACACGGAGAAATTTGTGCGCAAGTTTGATGCTATGCAAGTTTGTTGCAAGAATGATTCAGTCACTGCGCATGCCTTCAGGCAAGTTTGAGACCATTTTCGTGCCATCAAATTATTTAGAACATGTTCTATTTTTCGGCGATTTTCAAGCAAGTTTTATGGTTATTTTCGTGGTACCAACCTGGAAAAAAGTTACCAAATCGATTTCATTTTACTAATATAGTAGCAACTGCACAGGTTAATAATTATTATTATTAATAATAGGTCGGTCCGTCTAACTAAAAACCTTCCTTAAAAAAGTAAATGCTAGGTTATGTTTTGTCAACAAACGCAGAGTCACGTCAAAATTGTCGGGTTGACAGCACTGTTTACCTTGCAATATATAGCACCAAACTTGCGTACAACTTGCTCCGTGAAAAGGCAAATCAATGTCCAATTGTCCTCATGCTATATCTGGCAGCAAACTTACATAGCATCAAACTTGCGTACAAATTGCTCCGTGTAAAGTGGTCTATAGACTTGACTTGACTTTTTAGCTCGGGTTGCTTTGTTCTAGAGGGGGGACAGCCGTCTTGCTGAGCACCTCGGTGGCTTCTTATCAGTGTTGAATTGATGCTACGCTCATAAACGAAAAACAGCTCGCTTATCCCCGCTGATGGTTGGTACTAAAAGATTTTGTATTTGGTAAAATTACAATTTGGATGCCAAATTTTTAATCTTCCTTCTCTTTTGCATTTTTATTCGACTTCTTTGCCTTCTTCATCTTCTGACCTCCTTCGTCCTCTTTTTCTCATTCTTATTTGTCGTCTTCTTCGTTTTCTTCATCTGCTTCGTCTTCTTTTTCTTCTTCTTTCGCTTATTGTTGTCCTTCTTCTTTCTGTTCTTCTGCTTTTCTTTTTCTTTTTCTTTAGTTTTTTCTTCTGCCCTGTCTTCTTTATATGATATTGATTTATCTGTATCAAAAACTACTAGCTTAGTTAGACATAGATTACATCTAAAGTTTATTTTTTTAAGGTATAGTTATTTTAAACCTTCCCGCTTGTAAACAATCTCGAAATTACCATAGCAACGTAAGATACTCATGTGTTGTAAGCGAAATGACTAGGCCCAATTTACACAACCGTAAAACGTTGACGTGTCATTAACGAGAACAAAACAATGGTTTATTCCTCTAAATTATTGGAATAAAAGCAATTTTATAAGCAAATTTTGTTTCTACAGGAATACAAAAGTGTTTTTAGCAACAGCTTTATCAATTCCCTTTTTTTTACATCAAAACATCATAAAAACAAAGTAAGTAAACAAAAATTATAAATTTTGGTTATGTTGACATTCAAAACAAGCCACATGCTTCAGTGTAAATAGGACTTTGTGTAGTATTTAGCGGCAAATTTAAAACAACTATACCTTAAAAAAATAAACTTTAGAAGCGCAGATTTAATTTGCCATTTAAAAATCTAATCTTGTTCTAATTCTGAACAAGAGTATTTTTTAAAATTTGGCGCAATAACCTATTTTCGCGCTTATTTTTTTTTATTTCCGAATAAATTTTCTACATTAACGCCCACATAAAACAAAAACAATTTTAATATGCGCATAAATTAGTTCTCTATGAAGAAAACAGCCTATGATTTTAATTTCAAGTGGTTATTTATTTATTTAATTCACGTAACTAGAGACTAGAGTCACTCCATCTAGCGTTGTCGTAGGAATATGGACAGAAAAATAGTCAACGAACCAACGAACTAATAACTCCTCTCTCTAGAATACGCATACCGTTAATATAAAGTATTGCCAACATCTCGGTTTGTTTGTAAACAAATAGTAGGTATATTCAGGCCTGAACAATAACAGTTACCAGTAACTGTTATTGTTGTTTCTGTTAGAACAAAGCTGTGCGAGTAAGACAGACAAATGTATATGTTGGCTACGTTCTTGTCAGCTTTTCAAATGAAATGCCTATTCTAGAGAGAAGAGTTATTAGTTGAAACGAACTAATAACTCTTCCATCACCATCACCTATGGAAAATAATTATAATATGTATTTTTTTGACCTTTTAGGTGGTTTTATCACTTTTCTTCCATTACGAATAAAACAGTTTTCCAGTGTCGAGAAACAAGTTTTTATATTTTGGAGAACAGAGCATGAAAAAATAGAAATAACCTCGGAAATAACATTTTTTTGTCATTTTATTTACTTTTTGGATGGTTCTTAATTTTTTGTCCTATTTTGAATTATAAAAAAGTTAAGGCCAAAAATTTAACCCCTGTTTGGCCCCCTCCCCCTTAACTGATTTTGCTCAAATACGAACTTGTCCAAGATAATAAAAAAATACATCTTCATACCGAACTTCAAGTTATCGTGGATATAGCGGACAAACCGACAGACAGACCGACCTACAGACAGTCATCTTTTTTGCTTTTAAATAAGATAATTTAGAAAAAAAATCCATTATAATTTATATAGTATAAAATATTTGTACACGAGATTTTTGAATGACCCAAGACTTGACATAAAAAATCAGGTTCTATGAGAGAAAAATATATTTTTTGTCAGAAAAATAAATTGTCATACTAAATGCATTTGTTCTATCTGAGAAACTTAGGACAAATTACTAAGATCTGTAAAGTTAGTCCTAGTCCTGACTTATTCGTCTAGTAAAGACTAGTTAGGACAATTTTATTTAGAAAACATTGAAAATTTTTCAAATAGGACAAACATCTTAGGCTAATTTTTAGGATTTGGGTTTTAGATAGGACATTTTTTTAGTAGGCACATGGGCACATAGCAATACAATGGTGTGCTTATCTTAAAAAGTGAATTTTTGCAGATAGGACAACTTATCTTAGCAGGGGATAGGTGGTGGCCGTGGCGGTTTAAGCATTTGATATTTACTTCGTCACGGCTAGAGCGTGGGTTCGAGTCCCCGCGGTGGAAGACAAATTATTTAGTTCATGCGATATGACATTGAGATTTGTGTCCGACTTTACATTATGGCTGCTCTCTTTGTGGCATGGAGAATTGTGGCCGACTATTATGATCTCAGGGTCCTTAGCAAAGGATTCCAGGTCTATACAGTATGGCTGCTCTCCTTGTGACATGGAGAATTGTGGCCGACTATACTAGTAAGGATGCTCTCTTTGCGGTCTTATCCTGAATTGTTGAATTTGAATATACTTGCCATAGATTAAACTAGGTGGCAGAAATAATAGTTTGTTCAATTTCCATAAAAAAGAATTGTTGGACAAAAATTGTATCTATGCCTTACAAGCAGTGGTTCGGAAGTCACTATAAGCCGGGGGTCCACAGAACGTAGTATGCACAATGGGCATTTGGCCTGCGTGCAAGTGATATTATCATGCATTACTTTGGTATTATCCCCCTTCAAAGTAACTTTTTATGTCCTAGAAGGGCAGTAAAACCGCAGCTAAATAGAGTGGCTTTTTAAATCACGTAACGCGTTAGTTATCGCGTTAATTTTTCAAAACTTTTGTCAAAATTACAGTTACTGTTACATTAAAAGCATATTTAATATGTTAATGGTAGATATCCTTCTTTGAACACGGTAAACAATACATTACAATACATGCAATGTGAAAAAAGACCTAGTTTATTTTATCAAAAGCTTTATAGTAAAGCATGTGTTTTTTTCACATATCTATACACTCTATATCGGTCATTAGAAAGAGACTAACTGGGATGACACAGCGTAAAGTCTCGCCGCCATTTTGACTTACACGTCATCAAAAAAAAAAAAAGTTAGGTTACTAACATTATTATGATCGTAGTTTAAAAAAAAAAAACTGTCAATTTATTGCATTTAACAAAGGCCCAATATTTGGAATTGTATACAGTTTAATTAATTAATTAATTAATTAATATTAATTAATCAATAACCATCTGTAACCAGAGTATCACGAAAAGCCTTTTAGAAAAAGTACAACCTGTATTTAACCATGTAAATGCTACAATTAAGCTTATTGTTTTATTGCTTACCTGTGAAAAGTAACATTGCTATTAGGAGCTAAAAGCCTTCTTACGTTCTTACAGTCTTTCACAAAGCAAGTCATCTTTTATAGAAATAAACCACAGATGAACACTATACTAAGTCAAAAAAAATGTCACTATCACTAAAAAAATGTCACTATCAACTATCACAAGCTCAAAAGAATCAAAAAAAGTACTCAAAGAAACAAGATAAAAGTTAAAAACAGCAATATATAGAAACAGCAAGATATAGAAACAAACGAAACTAGCCTCAAAGGCAAGAAAAATCTGTCCAAGTGCAATGTTGCCGGATCTTATTTTAGAAATCTTTAATAGTATGCTTATTAAACTTAGGGCCACTTGCACCAACTTTTGGCCTGGGATCAGCTAAACCGAGTTTAAGTTAAAAATGCTGCGTTCTGATTGGTCGGCCGTCAATTTAATCCAAGTTTAAAGTTAAACCATCATTGGTGCAAGTGGCCCTTAAAGTAACTAATTTCTTTATGTTATTAACTAATTTCAAAATAATAATTAGTTTATTGTAATTCGTTTTGAATTTTTTTTCTTTATTTCAAATGTGAAATACAACTTAAATGTTGAAATTAATTTTATTTTATTATTTTATAGTAAAATTGTGTAAACTGACAACGTGGCTTACGCCATTTTGACTTACTCGTCATATCTTTTGTCTTTTGTTACCTTCCCAGTTATTCTACCTACGAAAACGTTGAAAGGCCAATATAGAGTTCTAGATATGTGGTTTTTTTATGCCAGAACGAAGTTTAGTTTCGACTTTCTAAGATATACGAGGGGCTGACGGCGTCTGAAATTTGTACAAAAGAGTTCCTTTTTGCAAAGAGTTCCTCAGAGTTCCTCCGGAGTTCCTCGGAGTTCCTCCAGAGTTCCTCCTGTGTTCCTTAAGAGTTACTCTCTGGAGGGGATAATTTATTCAAGCACTACTGCCAATAAGGCACCCTCAAAAAAAAGCTTTGTCCCTGACAGTTTCTACCAAACTTGGCGCCCCTTCAAAACAAAAAATGGCGCCCCAAATTTACCTTCAAGAAAAAAAGTCCCTGACGGTTTCTACCTAACTTAGCGCCCCTTCAAATAAAAAATAGCGCCCCAAATTTACCTTCAAGAAAAAAAGCTTTGACCCTGACTGTTTCTACCAAACTTGGCGCCCCTTCAAAAAAAAAATTGGCACCCAAAGGTAGCATATTTTGATAAGGTGTTTGTAACGGCTCATCTAGTTTGAAAATAAAAATGTTAATCCGCATGGGTAATAAATAAAAATTGTTTCTGACCGCGTCTGAAATTTGTACAAAAGAGTTCCTTTTTGCAAAGAGTTCCTCAGAGTTCCTCCGGAGTTCCTCGGAGTTCCTCCAGAGTTCCTCGGAGTTCCTCGGAGTTCCTACAGAGTTCCTCCTGTGTTCCTTAAGAGTTACTCTCTGGAAGGGGTAATTTATTCAAGCACTACTGCCAATAAGGCACCCTCAAAAAAAAGCTTTGTCCCTGACGGTTTCTACCAAACTTGGTGCCCCTTCAAAACAAAAAATGGCGCCCCAAATTTACCTTCAAGAAAAAAAGTCCCTGACGGTTTCCACCAAACTTGGCGCCCCTTCAAATAAAAAATAGCGCCCCAAATTTACCTTTAAGAAAAAAAGCTTTGACCCTGACTGTTTCTACCAAACTTGGCGCCCCTTCAAAAAAAAAATTGGCACCCAAAGGTAGGATATTTTGTGGTGTTTGTAACGGCTCCTCTAGTTTGAAAATAAAAATGTTAATCCGCATGGGTAATAAATAAAAATTGTTTCTGACCGCGTCTGAAATTTTTACAAAAGAGTTCCTTTTTGCAAAGAGTTCCTCAGAGTTCCTCCGGAGTTCCTCGGAGTTCCTCCAGAGTTCCTCGGAGTTCCTCGGAGTTCCTACAGAGTTCCTCCTGTGTTCCTTAAGAGTTACTCTCTGGAAGGGGTAATTTATTCAAGCACTACTGCCAATAAGGCACCCTCAAAAAAAAGCTTTGTCCCTGACGGTTTCTACCAAACTTGGTGCCCCTTCAAAACAAAAAATGGCGCCCCAAATTTACCTTCAAGAAAAAAAGTCCCTGACGGTTTCTACCTAACTTAGCGCCCCTTCAAATAAAAAATAGCGCCCCAAATTTACCTTTAAGAAAAAAAGCTTTGACCCTGACTGTTTCTACCAAACTTGGCGCCCCTTCAAAAAAAAAATTGGCACCCAAAGGTAGGATATTTTGTGGTGTTTGTAACGGCTCCTCTAGTTTGAAAATAAAAATGTTAATCCGCATGGGTAATAAATAAAAATTGTTTCTGACCGCGTCTGAAATTTTTACAAAAGAGTTCCTTTTTGCAAAGAGTTCCTCTGTTAATATAATAAGTTACCTTATGTGCAACCAAGAATAAAAAATAGTTTTATTTTATACTAAATAACACTATAATAATTTAATGTAACTAAATATTTATCCAAAGTTATATAGGAGATGTTTTTCGTAAATAAAATATGATACTTGGAGATAATATTTTATAGTGTAAGCATTTTTAGAAGTATCCGCTAGATTCTTGGTAAGGAATATGGTAAGTTTTGGGTTTCACTCAGGAGCGGATTAGTTAGACAATATGGCAGACTTTAATAGTATTTTTAATAGTACACTGAAAAAATAATCCATTAAAGATATAAAAAAATTGCATTATTTTTTTTAATACCTCTTTTTGCGTCAAATATACAAATATTTTCTCATCTGAATAGGGAACGTTCAAGTATTACGTAATACAAATTTTGATCATTTTGGACCCCCCCTTCCCTGTAACGCTTATTTCCTATACCATTAACATGGGCGTAACACTCCAAAATGCCAAAAGCTATGGCAATGAGCTACCAAAAAATCTATTTTTAACTTGCAAAAAATACAGAAAAAGTAACGAATCCCTGAGAAACGAAGATTTCCACCCGTCTAGAAAAGGTACCCGTACCCGTTTCACATTTTTAATATTGATTTCAACCCAACGAACTAATAACTCTTCTCTCTAGAATAGGCATTTCATTCGTTAACACTGACAAAAACGTCGGCAACATAAACATTCGTCTGTCTAACTCACACATCTTTGTTCTAACAGAGACAGCAATACCAGTTACTGGTAATTGTTATTGTTCAGGCCTGAATATACCCGCTATTTGTTTACAAACAAACCGAGATGTTGGCGATTCTTTATTTAACGTTATGCGTATTCTAGAAAGAAGAGTTTATGTTTGTTGCAAAGAACTTTTACCTCAAGAAGGAACATGATGAAATCTACCGTATGCTTTGTTGAAGTGTGAACCAACTCCGGTGAGGGGCTGGTGGGGAGTGACTATTGTTTACACTTAGTACACGTAAAGAGAGAGAAAGAATGTGTAAACTCACAGTCTAATGTCGTAAAATGATTGACAGGGGTACAGTGTTGCCGATTGATAACATATACTTTGGATATTTTATTGTAAATTTTAAGAAACATTAGTTTTGTATGAATTTTATATGAACTAGTAGTTTAATTTTAATAGATATCAATATACTATATTATTAAACCTAATTATAGTATACACAATAAAGTTTTTTACATTTTTAATTTAAGTATAATGATTTGAATTCATGATAAGGTGGAAACTACGCAACATCGCTACTAGGTAGCCTGAAAGTCGACTAGCGACATCTACATTTTACACCACAAAGCTGTATCGCGTTTCTGTTAGTAAATAAACAAAGAAAAAGATGGCATCTTCATAAACATTGGTCTGAAATTACGTCTTGAGGTAAAAGTTCTTTGGTTTGTTGTTTCAACCAGAAGGCATTTTTACCAACCAATCCGCTCCTAATTACATCATATATTTTATATTATAAGCAAGTATCTTTCTTCTAATAACATCATTGAAATTAGAGCACTATAGTTTATAAAAAAACTATTATTCTTCCATTAATAAAAGACCTTGACGGTTTTAGTTATCGGTATTGTTTTTGTTATTATTGCTGAAATTAAAACTTAGCACAATTCACACTTGTGTGTGATAAGAATTAATGATTTGAGATTATACATTTGCATGTAATGCAAATTTTCATAAATATTTATAAGTGTTCATTTTTGTAACTATACTGTACACTGAGAATTAATTATAATTAAGGCACCTTTTCACGGAGCAATTGGTACGCAAGTTTGGTGCTATGCAATTTTTTGTTGCAAGAATAATTCAGTCACTGCCCATGCCTTCAGGCAAATTTGATGCTATTTTCAAGCCATCAAATTATTAGAACAAGTTCTATTTTTTGACGGTTTTCATGCAAGATTTATAGTTATTTTCGTGGTGCCAACCTGGAAAAAAGTTACTAAATCGATTTCTTTTTACTAATATAGTAGCAATAATTATTATTAATAATAGGCCGGTCTGTCTAACTAAAAAGCTTCCTTAAAAAAGCAAATGCTAGGTTATGTTTTTGTCAACAAACGCAGAGAAACGTCAAAATTGTCTGGTTGGCAGCATTGTTTAACTTGCAATATATAGCGTATAACTTTCTCCGTGAAAAGGCAAATGAATGTGTAATTGTCCTCATTCTATATCTGACAGCAAACTTGCATAGCACCAAACTTGCGTATAAATTCTATATTTGGCACACCTCCCAACTTTAGTTATGAAATACATAACGTTGTTCGGTTACTTTTACTATAACAACTTGACAAGTTGAACTTGTATTTAATTAATACACTGATAAAACAGTTTATTTGTGTCAACTAAATATTTGGTTGGATATAGCCAATCAAATTATTTGGTTGTGACAAATAAATTTTTTTTAGGTCCAATACACTATTTTGTTCCAATTAATAAATCATTTTGAAATTAAAATATTTGTTTACATGAACTAAATATTTATTTGACTCAAATAAAATTTGTTAATGACAACCAAACAATTTAATTGGCCATATCCAAATAAATCCTTTTTATCAGTGTATAGTTGCTTGAGGTTTCATATACAAAGCAGTCCAAAAGTCACCCCGTCCTCTTAACTTTTTAACGAGTTGAAATACTGACCTCAAAGAGTCAGTTAAATAAAACATCTTATACTATCTTTTTGAATTTTTCATATTTTTAACTTTTAAAATGTGGACAGGGGGCAGAGGGGCGACTTTTTTAGTAGAAAGGGGGTCGTGAGAAATCATTTTAAAGAAAAAAAAATTCTCTAATTAACCACATAGACTACTTAGAATAGTTTAAAATAGGATTGACAATGTTTGATGAATATAATATATGAAAATTATTTCATTAAAATATATAATATGGTTGAATATATAAATTATTTGCTTTTTAAAAGTTATTAAATGTATGCCAAAAGATAGCTTAAGTTTCCTTATTTACCTGTTCCAATTTTAAAGTTTATATCTCAATTGGTTCAGAAGTTAAAAGGGGGAGACTTTTAGGCGGCACTGTAGATGTACAAAATCGTTAGTATTTAAAACGATAAAAAATTATTAGTATATCTCGTAATTTTGGCGGCTATGCTAAGTATACATAGACCTTTTGTTGTCTAGTTTATAAGCTTTTGTAAAAGCCCTTAGACTATGCAGCCTAAAAGCTATGCGAACATTACAGGTTTCTTTGTTGGTTTCGTAGTTAATTGATATGCATGGAAATGTTACAAATTATATGAGGGTGTATCCAGTCGGTTACCCGGCCTGTTTCTAATTGATTACGCTTTTCTTATTACCACCCCCTGTTATCATAAAGGGAGCAATTCTAGCGTTACGTTTTTGACGTTTTGATCCTATGAATTTGGTATCCCATGTTAAATGGAGATCTCTACAACTAGAATTATGAAACAAAAGACGTCTACCCTATCTCTATCTCATTTGTGCTACACTTTCCAGCCAACCAAATAAATACTGTATTTGTTTTTCACACAACAAATACAGTATTTATTTGGCTGGCCGGAAGGTGTAGCAGTGAGCGGCATGAACGAACATAGCTAATGTGAATCTGTAAAATAAGATAATTCTACTAAAACTTAGATGGCGCCAGTAATTTCTTTACACTTTTCGCCCGGCCAAGTAAATATTGTATTTGTTCAACAAAGAACAAATACAGAATTTGTTTGGTTATGTGGAAGTGGGAGTGTATGTATGTCTTCTATCCTTTTTGGGTAGAACTTTTGTCCCTGTTTAATCTAACGAGAGAAATCTCCATTGAAACTACCACTGGTTTAGAATGTAGGAAAATTTACACACTTTTCAAAGACAGAATGGATCCATTCTAGCTCTAGACACGGTATGACTATTCCATATCAAGTGTTGGACTAAGAACATGTGGTGACATCTGTTGTCAGAAGATTTGGTGGGGGGGAGAAGGTATAAAATTAAAAATTTTATCCTGTGGACAGAAAAGTTAACGACTAAAAAAAAACGCTTCCACTACTGCTAAAAATGCAACTTTTATATTTTTAACACATGAAATTGCAACTTTTACGAATTCCAATATCTGGGGGTGGGGGGAGGATCAAAAAGTTTATTACTAATTTTGTTTAAAGCAAAAAACAAGGCTTTTAGTAAAAAATAAACAAAAATAACAAAAAAATAAATAAAAACTAAATGGTTTCGCTCGAGGTGACAAAGTAGCCCCGGTTGACTGTAGCTATTCAACGATATATAAAGGGTACCCTGGGTCTCCGTTTCAGTTTGTCTGAGGTTGGGAACACTATTTCTTTAATTCTATGAAAATGCCAGGCACATAACTCTAGAATTGCCCTTTTTTGATTAAATATTCCCTTTAATCGTAAACTTTCCATTTCGCAGTATTCCCTTTTATATCATCTTAATTAATTTTTACAGGGTCGGACTGGATGTGCATTTTGCAGGGCAAATGCCCATAACTTCGAAACTAAGTATTTTTAGATACATGTTTATACAGGGTCTTTCTAAATATCATGTCACTATTGAAGAAGGTAATTCCTTGGCTTATTCTATGACTAAAGGCACATCTTCGTATGCTATTTTCAGTCGTTATTTTAAACAGGAGGGTGCGAAACGGGGCAGCCCTATCAGTTTTTTGTCCCAATTTTTTTTCTGTGAAACTTTTTTCTAATTACATCGGCACTTAGTGCTACTAAGAGTGCCGATGTATTGAAATCTTCGCCGAAAAGTCAAAATCTTTGACCACGTTTTTTTCAGATTTCTCGACGTTTTATACCATTCTGATTCGAAATCAGTAAAAAAAAATTGCGTCTGTCTGTCTGGGTGTAAACTCTCTAACTCCATTTCTACATGAGATATCGACTTGCGGTTTTTTGCATATTGTTTCTTATCGTATTCCGAAGAGCTGATTAGATTTTTGGGGTAAACGATTGGGGGCAAGGGGGTAAAAACAGGGTAAAACTCCTATTTTTAGCGTTTTTTGTTAATAATTAAGGCAATTATTATTGTATTTGGTTAATTTAGCACTTATATAAAAGATAATTTTAAATTGGTAAAAAAATGTTATAAACAACGTTTTCCTAAAATGCATTAAATTCGGGATATTGGCGTTTAAAGCAGTAAAAGGTTTTTTTAGCATATCTCACATATTTATAACCCGATTTCAAAAAATTATATTTTAAATAAAAGCTCTTTTTAAGCCCTATAAAAAATGTTATATACAGTTTTTTGCTAGAATATAATGTTTTAAAGATACAGAATTTAAAATCAAACAAAACACCTAGTTTGAAATTTGCAAACTAGATGGCTCTAGTGTAAAATAGTGCCGATGTTTTGACAGGGTGCTTGCAACGTTTCATCTATTTTATTATTGAAACATGATTCCTTAGGTCGAAATACCTAAAAAACGTATTCTTGTTGTAACACTGTAGGATTAACCGTTTTTAAGAAAAATTCATTCGAATTTGAAATTTCACGTTTCGAGGACGAAAAATTAAATACTAAAATGTTGGAAACGAAAATTTCAACGACTTTATCCCTTATTTTCACTGTTTAAAAAAAAGACAGATGCTGTATAGTACAAGGATTTGTTTCAAGTAAAAAAATTATATAAAAATGTGCCTAAAAATGTGCCTAAAATGCTTAGTTTGGGAGTTACGAGCATTTTCCCGATAAATTTCTGGGCCAGTCCAACACTGCTTTTATACCTATCTTAATCAATTTTTAATATAATTAAGACGATCAGCTTTTGACAGATAACAAGGAATCCGAAAATAGAATTCTTAAATAACATCCTTAAATAATAAAATTATCCTTATTCACGATTATTCAGTCTAAATAATTCAGTTGACTAATTACTAAGTATAAATCTCAATTTATAAAAAATCGGGGTAAATATAGAGTGTAGGAGAAAGGGGGGGAATATCGTGCACCAAGGGAAAAGCTTAATAAAAAAACATGCCGTGAAGATTGTTGTATAAGTAGCTGTTTTCCCAATATTGCCATGGGAAGTAGTAGACAAAAAAAAAAACAAAAAAACAAAAAAAAAGTAACGAAGAAATCAAAGCCGTTCTGTGCGAAGCGAATTGCCAGGCCTATATGAGATTGTACATTGTTTGTATGTACATGGGAGTGCATGGGGTTTACTAAAACCGATAAATTGTTATTTAAGTGCTAAAATCATACCTAAAAAACCGATGAAATTTTTATGGTGCCACAATATTTTCATATTAGTTTGTTAATTTTTTTGTAAGTACTCTGGCAATCTTTGGGACATGAGTTCCTAATATTGTCAGTACTCGGAAAGAAATTAGTGGGCTCTGCGCTATACATTATAAGATATTTGGTAACAGTGGCAAATTATAGTGATTTAAGCTATAGATTATAAGGGACACAATAACTAATAATGTTAAAAATAAATTGGAAACGATTATATATATTACAGACACGATTATATTTATTACAGGCACTATTATAAATTTACAGAAATTTTATTATATTATAAAAATTATTAGCACGGACAATAATTAAATCTATTTAAGCTATAAATGCCATACTATTTGTTATATTTTATTATTCACTAAACAATTAAAGTATTTCATATAAATTTTTACACTGACTGCCATAATTGTAAGAGAAAGCCTTGTATTTATATAATAAGCGATTATAATTTGCTTGGTATGTGTGTTATAGCGCTCCTAGCTATATTTTTTTTTTCCGTGTATGCAATCTTTTTTAAAAATCAATAATATATTTTTTTAAGTTCTTGCAATTTGTTTATTTTTTAGCCATTAGAATAAAATAGTATATTGTTTTACTAAGAGGAAAAGTGAAGCTTTTTTTTACTAGTCTGTAGAATTTACGGACGACGCGAAGCGGAGTCCGGGAACTACAGACGAGTAAAAAAAATCACTTTTCCTCTAAGTGAAACATACTATTTTTTCTTCAAGCATCCTATATATATTTTTTTAAATATTAATTTTTGAATTTAATTTATTCAGTAATAAAGTATGTTTTTTTTTATTAAAATAGGCCAATAAAACCTTTTCGAAATAAACTTAAACCTTCCTTGGCTCATTTTAAATTTTTTTGGTAGGCTAAATCGTACACTTTTCGCGATTTCGATGGTAACTTGTCTAATGTAGCATTTGCAATTTCGGAGCGATTTGTAGGTGTATAAACCATATATTCTTCTTCAATCATTTTTAATCAATTCAACACAAAGTTTTTGCACAGAATTTCCAGTCAACCACCTGTTTACATAATAAAAAAACAAGTTTGAAGTATGGCTGTCATCAAAGTCAGAGTGCTGCCGCCAGTGGTGGTTTTGATAACTAACTTTTTTTTACGGCGTAAATAATTCAGTTGATTAATTACTAAGTATAAATCTCTGACTGTAAAAAATCGGGTTAAATTTAGAGTGTAGGAGAAAGGGGGGGAATATCGTGCACCAAGGGAAAGATTAATAAAAAAACAATCCGTGAAGATTTTTGTATAAGTAGCTGTTTTCCCAATATTGCCATGGGAAGTAGTAGACAACAAAAAAAACAAAAAAAAAAGTAACGAAGAAATCAAAGCCGTTCTGAATTTTGGTTCTGCTTTCTATGCGAAGCGAATTGCCAGGCCTATATGAGATTGTACATTGTTTGTATGTACATGGGAGTGCATGGGGTTTACTAAAACCGATAAATTGTTATTTAAGTGCTAAAATCATACCTAAAAAACCGATGAAATTTTTATGGTGCCACAATATTTTCATATTAGTTTGTTAGTTTTTTTGTAAGTACTCTGGCAATCTTTGGGACATGAGTTCCTAATATTGTCAGTATGCAATCTTTTTTAAAAATCAATAATATATTTTTTTAAGTTCTTGCAATTTGTTTATTTTTTAGCCATTAGAATAAAAACGTATATTGTTTTACTAAGAGGAAAAGTGAAGCTTTTTTTTACTAGTCTGTAGAATTTACGGACGACGCGAAGCGGAGTCCGGAAACTACAGACGAGTAAAAAAAATCACTTTTCCTCTAAGTGAAACATACTATTTTTTCTTCAAGCATCCTATATATATATATTTTTAAATATTAATTTTTGAATTTAATTTATTCAGTAATAAAGTATGTTTTTTTTTATTAAAATAGGCCAATAAAACCTTTTCGAAATAAACTTAAACCTTCCTTGGCTCATTTTAAATTTTTTTGGTAGGCTAAATCGTACACTTTTCGCGATTTCGATGTTAACTTGTCTAATGTAGCATTTGCAATTTCGGAGCGATTTGTAGGTGTATAAACCATATATTCTTCTTCAATCATTTTTAATCAATTTCACACAAGGTTTTTGCACAGAATTTCCAGTCAACCACCTGTTTACATAATAAAAAAACAAGTTTGAAGTATGGCTGTCATCAAAGTCAGAGTGCTGCCGCCAGTGGTGGTTTTGATAACTAACTTTTTTTTACGGCGTACAATGAACTCATTTTATTACTGTAAAAAAATAGATCACTTCTAACTAGTGTGTTCAGTTATAAAATATGAACATTTTAGTACGCTTGAAGAAAAATATTTTTATTGTTAATCCAGTAAAGTTATATGTGATTAGTAATCACTGATTACAAATAAAGAATGCAGTAAAAAATAAAATGACTTAACGTGGCAATATTTGTCTCACTCACCTTATATATTATGTTAGTTTTTTCAGTGTATTGTTTTTCTAACAGCTTTTTAGTTATGATTGCTAAACCCGTTTTCTCAGTGAAGGTAAAGTACATAAATTTTATCATAAAAAAAATGAATAGAAAATTAGTAGGTACGTATAAAAAGTTTAATATTCATTTGCCGCTAACTTTGTAAATCCAGCCCATTTCATTCATTCTTTTCTATATTCTTCTAAAGAATTCCAAGACTTTTCAAATATCAACAAAACCATCCCGGGATCCCGTTTTAAAACAGGGATAAAATCCCTAACATTGTTCCAAGTTGCATCCACTGCCGATCCGGTTAAGATTTCAACGTCAATCTTGCATAGAAATGCCTTACTCAGCATTTACAGTGGCGTACACTAAATAAGGGTAAGTGAGAAAATTAAAACTTAAGACAGGCCAAAATATTCATAAAATATGAACTCGATCTCAGCAAGGTGGACCTAAAGACCTATACAGGGCTGTTAACCGGACACTGCCCGTTAAGATTAAAAACAAAAATGGGTAAATCTGAAATCGTCATTTGCCGTCTATGCTCAGAAGCACCAGAAACGGCCGAACACATTATGTGCTTCTGCTAAGCCATTGCTGGCAAAAGGCTGCAATATCTAGAACAGGTATACCCAACACCTGCAAATATATCCCAAGTAGCCCCCAAAAAACTCTTAGGCTTCTTTGAAAGCCTAAAGTTTGATGTGGACTAAATTGCAAAGGGGATTCACAATAGATCTCATTGGTCGCAGTGATTTGAAATGCAGTACCATGCCTCACAATCCCACTTGTATTGTATTGTAAGTGAGAAAATTTCATTTAGCAGACAAAATTGACAAACTACGCTTTATTACAAAATGCTGTTACCAAAAAAGTACAATACTGCATATATAAGATTTTCACAAAAAAAGAAGTAAAAAAATACATCAAGTGTAACTTGATTTGCAAAAGTTATAGTTGAAAGAAACTTTGTGTGGATGAAATGATGCCTCAAAAGTATTAATAAGGCACGGCTAGCCTTAAAAAAATTAAATGAAAAGTCAAACCACCCCGGATGTTTTGATTTTAGGTTATTTTTGGGACAGTTCCAAACAGTTTTTGACAAAAATTGAAATCACTCACGAAGCTGTTTTTTAATAAAGTCATTCTTCTTCTTTTTCTTCTTCTTCTTCTTCGTTTTTCCTGACATCACAATATAGAGTGTTTTCTATGACACACCCTATAGCATAGGTGCACCTGTGAGCTGGGGCAAGGGAAAGAGAAGAGGTTATATATTGTGTGTGGTGTATAGGCGACCTTGCATTCCAAACATTCCAGCCAGGTGCCAATTAGTAAAATTTTAACAGTACCCTATTGAAAATGATGGGTTTGTGCACCATTTATACCCGCCCAGACCCGTCATTTTCAACAGGGTAGGTACTAATACGTAATAATTATTGTACAAATTTCAAATCGATAGGAGAAAATTCTGTGACTGTGGTGACCACAGTTGTCTACGCCACTGTGCTCTCCTCTCTATATACCGAACCAACACATTTCCAACTCGGGGTAGTAATCATAACTCAAGTTAATAATCCTCTATTCCTATCCTTGTATTCTGATCTTTATTCGTAGGAGAAATAAGGGCGAAAATACACAAAGACCGGATCCCCTCGCTAGCACCCTCCGAATGATGAACAGAGCACGGAGTTGTATGCGTTGGAAAACAGAATCGATTTTGTTGTGGCAAAATGAGGACTTTTATAAAATAAGATTTTAATGGAGCTCTCTACAACTAGAATGATGAAACAAAAGAAGTCTACCCTATCTCTATCTCATTTGTGCTACACTTTCCAGCCAACCAAATAAATACTGTATTTGTTTTTCATACAACAAATACAGTATTTATTTGGTTGGCCGGAAAGTGTAGCACTGGGCGGCACGAAGGAACATAGCTAATGTGAATCTGTAGAATAAGATAATTCTACTAAAATTTAGATGGCGCCAGTAATTTCTTTAATAAAAATAATATAGTTACACTTTTCGTCCGGCCAAGTAATTATTGTATTTGTTCAACAAAGAACAAATACAGAATTTGTTTGGTTGGGTGGAAGTGGGAGTGTATGTATGTCTTCTATCCTTTTTGGGTAGAACTTTTGTCCCTGTCTAATCTAACGAGAGAAATCGCCATTCAAATATGAAATTTAAATTTTAATTTACCTATTATTATTATTATTATTATTTCGCTAGTGTCAAATTTTGACATCTAATCAAAAATATATCAAAATATATTGTAATGCCTATCTATATCTCTGAAACTAAGGAATTTTAATATGTCAAAATGACATAAAAAATCAAGAAAAAGTCCAAGTAATATTTTATATGAATGGCGATTTCTCCCGTTAGATTAGACAGGGACAAAAGTTCTACCCAAAAAGGATAGAAGACATACATACACTCCCACTTCCACCCAACCAAACAAATTCTGTATTTGTTCTTTGTTGAACAAATACAATATTTACTTGGCCAGACGAAAACTGTAACAATATTTTTTTTATTAAAGAAATTACTGGCGCCATCTAAATTTCAGTAGAATTATCTTATTCTACAGATTCACATTATCTATGTTCGTTCATGCCGCTCACTGCTACACTTTCAGGCCAACTAAATAAATACTGTATTTGTTGTATGAAAAACAAATACAGTATTTATTTGGTTGGCTGGAAAGTGTAGCACAAATGAGATAGAGATAGGGTAGACGTCTTTTGTTTCATAATTCTAGTTGCAGAGAGCTCCATTAAGACTATTACCAGTGATCAAAATAGTACATTTACGGACGAAGCGAAGCGGAGTCCGGAAACTACAGACGAGAAAAAAAAGCACTTTTCCTCTGAGTGAAAGATACTATTTTTACTTCAAGCATTCTATATATTTTTTTTAAATATTAATTTTTGAATTTAATTTATTAAGTAATACAGTATGTTTTTTTATTATTAAAATACGCCAATAAAACCCTTTCGAAATAAACTTAAACCTTCCTTAGCTCATTTTAAATTTTTTTCGTAGGCTAAATCGTACACTTTTCCCGATTTCGATGGTAACTTGTCTAATGTAGCATTTGCAATTTCGGAAAGATTTGTAGGTGTATAAACCATATATTCTTCTTCAATCATTTTTAATCAATTTCACATAATAAACAAACAAGTTTGAAGTATGGCTGTTATCAAAGTCAAAGAGTGCTGCCCACAGTGGTGGTTTTGCTAACTAACTTTTTTTTTATGGCGTACAGAAAGGAACTCATTTTTTTACTGTAAAAAAATGGATCACTTTTAACTAGTGTGTTCAGTTATAAAATGTGAACTTTTTAGTAAGCTTGAAGAAAAAGCTCATTGTGAAGAATATGCTGATAATAATAAAGTTAAAAAAAATAGAATTTTTGTTAACTTTACAGTTTTCTGAACTGAATTTTTACAAATAAATAATGAATTTATGCATGACGGCAAAGTATATTATAGGTATCGATAAACGACATCTGCTCAAAATTGATGAAACCTTTTTTTGGTGTAGTTTTTCTGAAAAGTAAAAAAAAAATAAAAAATAAATGGTAAAATAGCAATTTTAAATATATGTTTTTCAAATAATCTCGTTTTACCCTTCCAAATTACTAAAATGGGCATATTTCACGAAAGTCATAAGGTATTTTCACTTAGGGTAATGATAAACAGAACAAAGGCCTTTGTTTGGTCTATGCCCTCAGAAGCATACATATCCTGTCTCCCTCAGGGGATAGTACACAAGTTCTTTGTACGAAATTCACTCTCTATCATGTAATTATACCTTTATATGTTAAAAGTTTAGCGTTCTATTGGTTTAGAAGCACACTTTATGATTCTTTGTCATCGCATACAGTACATGCATGTTTTTGGTCACGGACCCCGAAAAATTTAGTCAAAACTTCCTTATAACCCATTATTTGAAAATCGTTTACAATACATGTACATATATGTATAATAAGCATAATTTCTTTGTTTTTGATTGGATGATGTATTAGGGTGGACCTTATTTTTTTATTGTTTTAAAATTTTCTTTCTGTTGTATCTGGAACATCATGAAAATATGAGGGTGATCAAACTTCTCTAAGGGTTCCAATGGCGATTTCTCCCGTTAGATTAGACAGGGACAAAAGTTCTACCCAAAAAGGATAGAAGACATACATACACTCCCACTTCCACCCAACCAAACAAATTCTGTATTTGTTGAACAAATACAATATTTACTTGGCCGGACGAAAAGTGTAACTATATTATTTTTATTAAAGAAATTACTGGCGCCATCTAAATTTTAGTAGAATTATCTTATTCAACAGATTCACATTAGCTATGTTCGTTCGTGTAGCACAAATGAGATAGAGATAGGGTAGACGTTCTTTGTTTTATAATTCTAGTTGTAGAGCTCCATTGGACCCCTTAAATCGTGAAATTATCCAAAAATCGTGAAAAATCGTTGAAAATGGGCTGTACTTTTTGTATCAGTGGAATATTTAAAAGCCTTGATAGTTTAATTTTATCCTTTTGAGTATACAAAATTATGTACCAAATTTCAAAATGATCAAAAGATTCTAGCAGGTGCCGAAAATCCGCCAAAGTTGCCCCTAAAACACTAAATTTGAAGAATTTCCACCATAAATGTGAGAAACGCTAAAAAAGCATTTAAAAAATATGTCAACTTAATAGAATTTTATTTAATGTATATTAATAATATAAAATAATTTAACAAAAACAAAATGAGCTAAGCGCCAAATAAGAGCACCCAAAAAGACCTCTTATTTGGCACGTAAATTTTATTTGAGTCAAATAAATATTTAATTCATGTAAATAAATATTTTAATTTCAAAATCATTTAATAATGGGAACAAAATAGTTTATTTGACAGAAATAAAATTTATTTGTCACAATTTGGTTGTGACAAATAAATTGGCCATATCCAACCAAATATTTTGTACACACAAATAAACTGTTTTATCAGTGTACTGCTGGCAAATAACAAAGGATTTAGGGTGTATTTTTTATGAAAATAAAAGAAATGGCTAGGCATAGGGTGGGATGGAGACTTTTTTAATGATTTTGTTTTCGTTTCGTGGGGAATAATCATGGGCGGATTTAGGGGGGGGGGCATGGAGGCCATGCCCCCCCCCCCAGCGGGATATATTAGCATAGAAATACCTTCAAAATTATATTTTTGTTGAAAGCGCAATTTTTTTCCTTATGGATGGCCCCGTCCCCCTTAAAATGAAATAAATCCGCCCCTGGGAATAATAACCTTTTAAAATAGTGTCAAAAGATATTATTTATTTTTATAATTTGTAAAGATTTATTTGTTAAGTTTTATTTTCCTTTTGTTTAGATATATTCTTTAATTTTATGAATTACACAGGTCCACAAAAAAAAATAATTTTTTGTGAGTCTTGGATTCCAATATGATATTCCCATGTATTTTTTCCCGCTGAAACTGAATCCGCAATCCGTTTAACCCATACACATCAGGATTTTGACATAACCTCAAAAAACACCCGAAAAACTACTAAAACCGCTAAAATTATCTATGCCATACCACTGTCACCCTCCTGTCCCCAAATTACCGATTCTATAACCCCAGAACATCATAATCCCCTAACCTCATAAAAATATTTTTTTTTGTGGGTCTGTGTTATAGATACAATACGACTATTTGGTAGTATATCATATACGGTGTGTGCGTGGGTCCAAATTGCCTAAAATAGTCCGTCCATGGACAACTAATAAATTTTAATTAATTTTAGTTGACGTTGCGTAACCAAGTGCGTATATAGGTATATCGCATAGATTTTTATTTTTTTAATTGCATAAATTAATGGTAATTTATAAGAAAAAAACTGTTTAATTTGTTGTACCTCCATAACTTGTACCTTCTAAAAAAACGAATAAAATCCTTTGGCCACAGCTTTGGTTACAGTTGGAGTGGGAACACAAAAATAGAAAAAATTAAAGGAAGGGTGAGTCGAGAAATTGTTGGGGGCGGAGGGAGGCATTTGCCAATAAATCAGCTTCCCGAAAAACATATTTGGACCCCGACGGATAAAATTTTTGTTTTAGGTTCGCCATCGCCTGTGACCCCTGCAGTTAATATAAGGCAGTCAGTAGTTAATTCGTTTGGGTTTGAGACCCTACAGCGGAAGACAATTTTTTATTCATGCGATGTGGTATCGAGACTGAACAGGGTCCTGCAGGGGAGCGATTTATTTCATGTATATTACATCACTTGATATGTGATTCGCTACCCAGTGTGCTAGCTCTCTTTCTGATATGGAGACTTGTGCCTGATAATCAACGAACTAACAACTCTTCTCTCTAGAATAGGCATACCGTTAATATAAAGTATCGCCAACATTGTTTGTAAACAAATAGTAGGTGTATTCAGGCCTGAACAATAACAATTACCAGAAACTGTTATTGTTGTCTCTGTTAGAACAAAGCTGTGCGAGTAAGACAGACAAATGTATATGTTGGCTACGTTTTTTTCAGTTTTTACAAATGAAATTTCTTATTCTAGAGAGAAGAGTTATAAGTTCGTTGCTGATAATACAGTATGCCTGCTCTATTTGTGGTATGGGACTTGTAGCCAACTAAACAGTATGCCTGCTCTTCTTGTGACATGTGACAGTATGCCTTCTTTCTTGGTGACTTCGAGACTTGTGGCAAACTATTCAGTGAGGCTGTTGTCTTTAAATTATTTTATTTTATTTTTCTTGCCTTAGATTGAGCTAGGAAGCAATTTACAGAAGAAAAGCTATCACATGGGAAGAGAATTGAGGATCACTTTAAGAATTGCTGGACAAATATTATTTCTATGCCTTACAAACAGTGATTCGGAAGTTACTTTAACTCAGAAGTCCACAGAAGGCAAGTGATATTGCCAATTTTTTTTGGCCATCGCCCCCTCCCCAGGAACAACACCAAATCTATGTAAATATGCATTTTTCTCAGTGTATTGTTACTTATTTAACGAACATTAGGTTTGTTCGTACAATTGTATATATTAGAAAGTTTCCTATTAATAATTTATGTTCGATTTGTTTAGAGAATTATAAGGATATAACATTTTCCATTTAAATAATTCGAATAAATCGTATATCACCGTAAAAGATTGTAGTTTTTCGTGTCCATAGATATATCTAGTTACCCTATTACTATACCGTTAAATCACGACTGTCTTAAATCAATGTGGATGTCTCTGTCCTTTTCTGGCGTTCGTACCCCAGGTAGCAAGGGATGTTATATTACAAGAAATTAACATCACTTTTGGGTGTATTTTTAAACTAAATCATAACATCACATAATATTGAAAAATAACATGTATTTAACATCACATTTGCAACGTAACACGTGTGACGTGACAACCATGTTATTAAATAACAAATATTTAGCAACGCTGTGAATATATCGCATGTCACATATTAACGTGGCTTTCACGTGAATGTCATATTATTTTGCTTCTCACCGACGTTCGAAGCAAAAAAATCGATATAAGATGATGTTGATAGAGTAAGTTATTATAAGGAAATTGTATACACATTATACGATATCCAATGGATAGGGGGCTCTGCCGGACTTCTCAAGACCACGGACACGGATTAAAGGATATATTCTCCGCTTAATCTGCAATTTCGTATTTAGAATCTATCTGTTTCAATCTGTGATTGTTTCAATTACTGATTGATTTTAAATCCGATTTTTTTATAGGTTATAGCGTTTTTAATGGTTTTAATTTAGAAAAAGCTAATATCCTAAAATATTATTTAAATATTAAAGTACCAGTAACGGCATCCATAAGATATTAGATATAACAGGAATGTGGATTTATGATGTCACAAACACGTTATTTTCGGGATGTCATTGTGTGATGTTATTAGGGGCGGACTTAGGACATCCCCACCATGCTACATTCTTGTTAAATGAGACTACAATCTTAACATCACATGTCACATATTAACGTGACTTTCACGTGAATTTCATGTTATTTTGCTACCTGGGACAGTAAAGTGGGGTACCTATTTTAAAAAAATAAGTTTATATAAACTTTGTGCTAAATGCTTCCTAAAGGAGCTGGGACCCTTTTAAAGAGAATTTTTAGAATATTTTCTTACATCATAACCTTGTTTGTTGCATACTGTACCTATACCAACGAACTAATAACTCTTTTCTCTAGAATAGGCATACCGTTAATATAAAGTATCGCCAACATCTCGGTTTGTTTGTAAACAAATAGTAGGTATATTCAGACCTGAACAATAATAGTTACCAGTAACTGTTATTGTTGTTAGAACAAAGCTGTGCGAGTAGGACAGACAAATGTATATATTGGCTACGTTTTTGTCAGTTTTTACAAATGAAATGCCTATTCTAGAGAGAACAGTTTTAAGTTTGTTGCTAATAATACAGTATGCCTGCTCTATTTGTGGCATGGGATTTGTGTCCAACAGTATGCCTGCTCCTCTTGTGACATGTGACAGTATGCCTTCTTTCTTTGTGACTTGGAGACTTGGGACAAACTATACAGTGAGGCTGTTCTCTTTAAATTATTTAATTTAATTTTTCTTGCCTTGAGCTAGGAAGCAATTTACAATAGAAAATCTATCAGCTGGGAAGAGAATTGAGGATCACTTTAAGAATTGCTGGACAAATATTATATCTATGCCTTAAAAACAGTGGTTCGGAAGTTACTTTAACTCGGAGGTCCACAAAAAGCAACTGATATTATTATGTATTATGTAAGTGGTGTTATCCCCTGTCTTAAATCAATGTGGATGTCTCTGTCCTTTTCTGGCGTTCGTACAGTAAAGTGGGGTACCTATTTTAAAAAAACAAGTTTTTTTGAAAATTTTATTAGTTGTGACAGCGGATTTTCGTCAAAAAAAAATTAAAGTTTATATAAACTTTATGCTAAATGCTTCCTAAAGGAGCTGGGGCCCTTTTAACCTTGTTTTCGCATACTGTACCTATACGTGGCATAAGGCACCCTATTAATATGTACACATAAAAAGCTTGAGGTAAAAATGTGTTAAGTCCTGCACATTTTTTGCGTCTAGGCACGTCTCTGGATAAATTCAAAAAAACTAAATATCATTAATACTATTTATATAGTCAAAAAATTGTCGCTCTACCTTAAAGGATGCCAGAGTTATTAATTAAAACTCCTATTTTTAGTAAAATTTAAAGGGCCGTAGCTCCCTTAAGGCTAATTTCCGGACCAACCTTTATGGGAACTTTTCTTTGATATTTTTGGATGTAGAATGTTAAATTTTGGCATGCCAGTTACTGATCACCCTTATATACTTTTAAATTACGAATGTCTTTTTATACCTTTTTCAAAAATGTTATCAAGACATTTCGAAAACATAAAAAATATATAATTAATAATTATGGGTATGAGTTGCTTTTCACCCATGAAACGAGAAAAATATACTTTTGGCAAGAATGAGGTAATCCGTTAATCGCGTTTAATTTTTAGGATCAAGTGTTTTAGTATAGTTATTTATTTATTTGCTATCTTAGATATGCCCTGGATTCGATTTTATATATTTTATAGTGATTGTATGGATGATGTGCAGTAAAATGACGAACATGTGATTATATTGGAGTAAGAAGGGAATTTTATGTTTTTTAATCATTTATAATGCTGATAAATTTTGATTTGGAAGCAACTAACACGTGAAGAAGTTTTTATACGTACAGAACAAAGGGCTTACAGAAGACTGGAAATTTTCTAAAATCAAAACGGGAGTGGGCATGGTGCCAAGCCAGACAAGAACCACTTCTGGTGAATTGAGTAACTAAGAGGGAACTGGCTAATTACCTCACTGAGAAAAGGCCAAAAAAAAAGGAAGAAGATGAAGAATTATGGGTACCTAAGCGGGTTTGAACACTTATGAACAGCAGCTTTGACAAAAAATAAATAAAATGGAAATATATTCCAAAAAAAAATAATAATTAAAAAAATATAAGAAAATAAAAAAAAAGTTAAAAAGCGAGTCTACTACATAAAAAAAAATTAATCGTAATATGGTGACATATTACCTCTCCCTGAAAAGGGAGATGAAACCTTGACAACTTTCCATATCTGAAAATCTATTTCAACGTGCCACTAATTCTCAAATGATGAAGAAGCAACTGGACCCGGCAATCAATATCAGCTGGTGACGCAGGCGCAAGCCGAGGTTGACCTTGGCCTTGACGAAGCTAAACAAATTTTACTTCGGCACAAAAGGTGGGGAAGTATGGCCACGCTAATCTTGAATGCAAATTAAATTTTAGTGACTTGCCAACGCAAACCAACAGTTAGTCCTGTTGGTAGGAAGTCTACACATTATAAAATTATTGACAGTTAAATCTGAGGTGCTCGGTTAATGAACTTTTTTCATCAGAAATGACCACAGTCGCCTTAATAGTTCTTCATTTTATACTGTTTTAGCTTATTCTATATAAATTTTGATCAGAAAATTTAAGAATTTAAAATTTCCATAATATCTCTTAAGTTATTTAGAAAATATTTTTGCAAATAAACGGAAGTTTTTTTATAAAGTGCATTCCTATAACACTTCATCTAGTTGTCAAATTATATAATCTACCGATGACTTAATAGTATTCAGTTAATACATGTTTGCCTCCCGAATATATACCGGGTGTTACACATTTTAAGCGAAACGCCCTAAAAATTTAAAATATTAAATTATTTTTTTAGAAACAGGATGATTTAAATTTTTAAAGAGGTATTTTTGGATAAAATTCAAAATCCCCAAAATTAAAAGATCAAATTAGACCTAATTTAAACGGTATTAAAATTCTCTAACCAAATGTACAAATTTCTTTTTTTTATTTTCTTTGCGATTGCATTTCCTCGAAAAAGTGTAATTTTTGACAAAAATAAAGAATACAAGTTTAATAACAAATCCAAAATAGGTAATTTATTGTAAATCAAAATCTATAACATATTTTTATTATTTACATTTGAAGTTATAACTGCAAGAGGAATTGTCCATAAATGAAATGACGCCCAGTGAAGGATCCAGTACAGTTTCACGAAGGCGTTCGAATAAGGCGATTTTCCGAAAGTTTTCGGCAAATAATCTTAGATCTTTCGATTTTTCTTTATTTTATAATATTTTTATTATACTTTTTTTAAATATTAGTTGAGTCATTTATAAATAATTCCTAATAAAAATTAAACATTTCCCAAATGAGAAAAAATTGTCAAATTTAAACTATTTAAATGAGGAGTGTCTGCTCAAAATGAAATAAGTTTCTTACCTTTTGTCACAACACTCCTCAATGATTTTTTATGGGTTTAAAGAAAAACCCTGGAATATTTTTAAGTACCTAATTAACTATACTAAAGTCCCTTTATATTTGACAGTATTTATCAAAGGTTTCTTGTGGTAGTACCTCGGGTAGTACCTTAAAATTACCAAAATTTACAAAAAAAAAGATTGTTGAAAAAAATAACATAGATTTTTTCTTTTTTTTTTTTCTTTTTCTTTTTTTTTCTAACGATTTGTATGCTTGGCTGGTAAGAAAGAGAAAAAAATAGAGCGCCCAGTCTCTTTGTCAAAAGGTTGTCAAAATATAAAAGGACTCTAGCTAAACGTAAACATATTTTTACAGCAACTGAGTATTTTCATGCAGAAGATTCAAAGAACCTTTATACAGGGCCTGATTAATAATATTTTCACAATGTAGTCTCTGAATATGATCCATTTGTCTGAGTTTATTTGCCCAAACTGAGCCTATTCGATCAAAATCATCATCGTCCCTTTGAAACGCTCTTGAGTCATTTTTGCATATCACAAACTCTGGGTTTTGTATCATTTCAACATTATCTTGTTCTTGATCGTCTTCTTCTTCTTCTTCCTCCCGAATATTGTTTGGAGATAAAGTCATTTTTTTGAGAGGTGGAGGGGATGAAGGTGGACTGTTGCTAATGTAGTATTCCGATAGATTATGTTCGTCCACTAATATTTCTTCCTTTACTATTTTGTCCTGGAAAAAGTCAATTATGAAAAACGGTAAATTATGAAAAACGGTCAATTACGAAAAAGGGCCAATTATGAAAAACGGTCAATAATAAAAAATGGCCAATTATGAAAAACGGTCTATTAAACAAAATAAGTGAGAAAAATATAGTCTGATTTTATTCATTTTTGGTATTTGGTCCTAATGGAATAAGTTGGAAAAAAAGTCAAAACGTCTACTTCAAATTGAAACGTTTCCACCTATTTTTAACTTTCAATCCATCTAAACGTTTTTTCTTTAATCTCATTTTTATATGAGAAATGAAATCGAGCGAGGACAAGGGGGCTTTTCTTCGCTCCGAGCTATAAATCTCACACAGCACTGCAATTATTTATTTTTTTCCAAAACACGATTCAGGCTCAATAATATACGGAATGATTATAAAGCGATAATGTATTTTTAATTCGCCATGCCTGCCATTATTCGAACTTTGAATTATTCGCGAAAATTGTCGTATATACTACAAAATGACTTAACCCCTCAAAAAATATAAATTAGAAATAGAAAAGCTTGGTTCTCTACGATTTTTATATGCCTTTTTTCTATTTCGCGACTCTTATAAGCTCATAATCACACGCATTTTGCGTGTTCTTATAGGCCCATAAGAGGTCTGTACCTTTTGTTCTTTTGGGTTGGCAACAGACCTGGCCTATCGCTTGACGTTTTCCGTGCAAATGTCAAAGTTTTGTGTTTAGGTTATTTTTAACATGTTAAAATTGTGGCTTGGTTAATTGCAGTAAAAAAAAAAGAGATGACTATAAAATATATCAAAATATAATTTGTTCTTAGAATTTTAAACATGGTGTAAACTGTAATGCCAATCCAAAACAAAAATCCCTAAATCAGTCATCAATTTAAATGTAAGCTTTTTTAAATTTTAGAGCAAAATAGAAAAAATTGTATAAAGCACTCGTTTCATAACACGTTTTTAGCGTAGTACTAGTACTTTATAAAACTCGCCGCAAGCGACTCGTTTTCTAAACTTGTACTGGTACGCTAAAAACGTATGTTATGAAACTAGTACTTTAATATACTATTTTCTATTTTGCGACTTTTATACGCTCATAATCGCACGCATTTTGCGTGTTCTTATAGGCCCATAAGAGGTTTTTTTTTTCGTTTGGGTTGGCAATACGGGACAAAAGACAATCGCTTTAAGTTTAGTTTTCTGAGAAATTGTGTTTTAAGTTAATTTGTTAAAATTATGTCTTGGTTACTTGCAGTAAAAAAGAGAAGAGCTGACTATTATAAAAGATAACAAAATATTGTTTCTTCTATGAATTTCAAATATACCAAAAATTGTAATGCCAAAACAAAAATCCCTAAATTGGTGATCAATTTTAATGTAAGTTTTTTTAAATTTTAGAGCAAAATAGAAAATATATTATAAAGCACATTTTTAGAGCATAAATCCTTTAGAAAACTCACCGCAAGCGGCTCGTTTTCTAAACTTCTACTAGTGCGCTAAAAATTGGTGTAATGAAACTAGTACTTTAATATACTAATTTTGTCTTTTTTCGAGTCTCGTACCTCTCGCAAACAGACTCCTCCAGCAAAGACTTTCTTTCTGAACTTGGCGCACTGTGTGACAAAAATAACTAGAATCTATAATTTATTTGAGGCGTATATATATATTTATAGTATTATTAATTTGAGCCATTTCGCCTCAATGACTATTTATATCGTAAAAATCTAAAACAGAAAATAAAATTAAAATGTTCTTATCAGGCGCACCTATTTCTAGATGCGCTGGTAAGGTATTGCGTTTAAAATAAAACTTATCTGTTATATCTTCTTTACCTAAAAAATATTATTAGTCAATACCTTACCAAAGTTTAAAAATTTTGCCTAAATAGAGAATTTTCAATAAAATTCTTGATAAATCGTTAAAATAATTAAAAAAGAACGAAAAACTGAATAAAAGTTAACTTCTAACGTTTCGGGATCTAATCTGATCCCGTTTTCAAAGAAAATTATTAGTTTTGAAAGAATTTGTGCAATATTTGGCTTTATCAATCAAAATATGATAAATGTCAAAATATGTCATTTCGAGGTAATTGAAACAAAGACACCTGTAACAATAAAAAAGGTGTAGAGAAATTAATTTGGAAAAGGCGTTTTTGTTGAAAACGTGTAGAGAAGTTAATTTGGAAAAAACTTTTATTGAAAAGAGGGCAAAGTTAAGTTACCGCGTAATACTTCATCATTAAGTATTGGTGTCCAAATATTAGATAAAGATGAAGAGCATTCGCTAATACAGTTATCTCTGCATAATTTTATGAAAATTGATTCTTTTAGCTTTCGTATTTCTGTGATAGGCTCTTTAGTTAAAATTTTTGTATTATTATTATTATTTAGATTTTTACGATATAAATAGTCATTGAGGCGAAATGGCTCAAATTAATAATACTATAAACAAAAATAACTATTTTATTTGCAAAATTAAATTTTGATTTGGTTAAGTCATTTTGAAATATCAATGATAATATGATTTATTCGTAAAATATATTTGCAAAACTGGTTATTTCAACCTGCACACCAAGGTACACACATAAAGATTGTTTTTTTTAAGAACGGCCGTATTAATTTCATTTAAGATAATTACGGCGTTAATAAATGACTTTTCAGACTCCGGTGTATATTATTACCGCAAGAAAGTAAATTATCTACTAGCCAGCACTTCCGTTTACCGCACGGGTAATTCTAAAACGATATTTTTAAATTACTATTTCGGAAAATAATAATCCTGCGACAAAAATGACTAAAGTTTTTTGTAGGAAAATCAAAATTTATTTGAACTATGCAGGATGTTTTGCTCTGCAATCAATAATAAACAAGTTATAGCCAAAACTTTTTGTTTTTTCTCTAATTTGTCCTTCTCGCTCAAGGTTAATTAATAATACGTACAAGGTGGTCCGACGTGCGAGATGTGTGTGTGCGCAGGTACAGGTACAGTATTTGCTAAATTTGTTCAACAAACTAACAACTCTTCTCTCTAGAATACGCATACCGTTAATATAAAGTATCGCCAACATCTCGGTTTGTTTGTAAACAAATAGTAGGAATATTCAGGCCTGAACAATAACAACTACCAGTAACTGTTATTGTTGTCTCTGTTAGAACAAAGCTGTGCGAGTAAGACAGACAAATGTATATGTTGGCTACGTTTTTGTCAGTTTTTGCAAATGAAATGCCTATTCTAGAGAGAAAAATAGGATATATAATGGATCCCCGCCCGTAGAAGCTCATACATCGGGTAACCTTGTTTAATATAATTAAAAGACTATGTTCCTCGCCTACTAAAATTTTAACCGTTTTTAACAAGGTTCTTATACAAGTTATTTAGATTCCGAAAGTATTGGTGGAAGATTATTTAAAATACAGTTATAAGCTTTGCATACAAACATCATTTACATACAGGCAGACCGACCGACATTTTCATATTTTTCATGTCATTCAAAATTCGAAAATGAAAAAAAAAGATTCCTCGGTTCTTGGCAGCATCCGCAATGGAGATTTCTTCCGTTAGATTAGACAGGGACAAAAGTTCTACACAAAAAGGATAGAAGACATACATACACTCCCACTTCCACCCAACCAATCAAATTCTGTATTTGTTCTTTGTTGAACAAATACAATATTTACTTGGCCGGGCGAAAAGTGTAACTATATTATTTTATTAAAGAAATTACTGGCGCCATCTAAATTTTAGTAGAATTATCTTATTCTGCAGATTCACATTAGCTATGTTCGTTTGTGCCGCTCACCGCTACACTTTCCGGCCAACCAAATAAATACTGTATTTGTTGTATGAAAAACAAATACAGTATTTATGTGGTTGGCTGGAAAGTGTAGCACAAATGAGATAGAGATAGGGTAGACGTCTTTTGTTTCATAATTCTAGTTGTAGGGAGCTCCATTCCACGATTTCCAAAACGAATTATCTTATCAAATAAAAAAATTCAGTTATCAACAAATCGTTTGTACTTACATTGAATGATTTGCTCCTTTCCAGCAAAAATAACAGTTTGTTGAATGCAAACCAGGAACTTTGGAAGTCTGTATTCCCTGTAACAATAAAAAAAATGGTTAGTACATTTTTAAGAACCAACAATTGTCTCAAGAGGTCTATTAAAGTTGATTTCTTTAACAATAAACAAAACTTCAAAGAAACTTTATTTATTTATTTTTTTAGTTACACAGTATCATGGAGAGCCCCAAAAAAGCTTATTGCTTGTGCTAGGGGCTCTCCACTAATTTTGACAAATATAATCCAAAATTTCAGCAGTCTTCCAATTCATGTGGACTTGCAAAAAATGTGGTAGTCCATTTCTATAGTACTAAATCTTCTTCACTGGAATATTGGTAACCATTTTGCTTTCTTTTAGACTTAGACTTAAAATTTTGATAAAAATATAATTTACAAAAATACAATTGACTGACTAAATGTTATCTTGACAACAAGGCATGCCTTGCACTGCAGTCACATAGGTAGAGAAGCTATAGTGGGTATTAGATAAAGACAAAAACACATTAGGTGTATAAAATTTAGTCCGCCATTTTTACCTTTTAAACGTCAAAATTTGTAAACAAAAACAAAACCTCAAAAAGGTTTTTTACATTTTTACAAGTCCTTACAAAACAAGTAATTTTTAAGTTAAAAATTTTAACACTATAAACAAAATAAAACTATAAAGACACGCAGATACCACAAAGAAAATATCACCAATTATTCGATTTCATAACAAAATGATAGAGTGCAGCGTTGTCGGACCTCCTACCCATGTAAATTTACGTTTGCTTGCATTTAAAAGGTTTGGATGTAAATTTATGCTGTCTTTAAGTGTTCTTATTAAAATTTGTAGCAAAATATTGAAAATTTATTGGTTTCTATAATTAAAAATTATACGGTTAAAATATTGTTGGCAACGTACCGTTTAGATGTCAATTTTCTATCTATTTTCTGTTACGCAGCGCAGAACCCTGCGCAAACGTTTATTTCCTCTATATATTATCTACCTATGTGACTGCAGTGGACTACCAACCTTGTGTAGTCGGATAGCAAATGAAACAGAGGATATTATGAATGACGTGATCATATGTCTTTTCCTACGCTCTAGTTAGTAGTTAGTGCACATTTCCCACCCGTTACCTATGAAACGGTTGGGAAGTGACGATCAACTGATTTTACATACCTGCTGTCAGAAAATTAGTAAAGGTCAAAAGTATAACCTCAAACTGACTAATTTTAAGATAATTTTTGCGTTTTTTTATGTTTAGGTGTTAGGTGGTAGGAAAAATAGTATTCGTACCTCGACGCAAAACATTTCAGTGCATATCGAGTGGCACAGTCAACCAAAAAAAAAAAAAATACAAAAGAAATCATGTGCCAGAGACTAGACCAACACATCTTATATTTTCGGAGTGTCTGAAACCGAATCTGACTTCAGAATTGCTCCATCAGGTCACAATTTTTTTCTACACTTAAATACGAGTAAATACCGTATAGTAAAAAATTGACCTATACAAACTATTGCATAGTGATAAAATTATTATCAGAAATAATTATTCTTCTTAGACTGTTCTAGGAACGTCCCGTAATATTCTAAGAACGTCCCCACAATATCCGACCTACCCAAACCACTTACCGCTTTCAGCCGCATGTCGAATCCGACATTTCTCTCTTCGAAATGACGACAAAACGCTCGTCATTTTCCTCCTACAATCCAGCTCCGAACATCCCATCTCATCCGCGATTCTTTGCCACGTTTCCGACTTCAGCTTCTTATTGTAATGGTTTATTTGTTTGTTATTCCATAGAATATCGTTCTGTTTGTATAAATCGATCATTCGAAGAATTAAATCGTTTGACCAATCAAATGTATATTCCACACCTTGATTTGACTGTGTTCTTTGTTTTTTTACGCTTTTTGGCTCGTACTGATCCGTCAGGGCTTCAATCAAAACTGTTCTTTGTTGTTTTTCATTTGCATTTGACTCATATGGTTCAGCCATTGCTTGAATTTCAACTAATAACTCTTCTCTCTAGAATAGGCATTTCATTTGTAAAAACTGACAAAAACGTAGCCAACATATACATTTGTCTGTCTTACTCGCGCAGCTTTGTTCTAACAGAGACAACAATAACAGTTACTGGTAACTGTTATTGTTCAGGCCTACCTACTATTTGTTTATAAACAAACCGAGATGTTGGCGATACTTTATATTAACGGTATGCGTATTCTAGAGAGTAGAGTTATTAGTTCGTTGTTGAATTTACACCATAAAGAGTCTCTTTTTGAAACATCTGTAACTTCGATTGGAATTGATAAAATGTAACGTATAAGTGCTTAAAATTTTTGTCTGGCCATGAACTTGTACAAAAAGGAAGATTTATTGTTCTAGAAGCTAAACATTCCTTTAAACAAAGGGTTAACTAGGAGTACTTGAATTGAATTTTATACCAAACTTCCTCACATTTTATTAAACATAACTGACTGGATCCCTTTAACTCGAGTTTTCTTTAGATACTTTATAATTTACCACTTTTTTTGGTGCTTTGGGGGAAGTTTAACCCTCTTTGAGGGGGTGGATTTTCATCAAATCCAAGGGTGATACCCCTTTACGTTTTTTTTATGTTTTATATTACAAAAAAAATTATTTTTTAATATTTTTCTGTAATATAAAACATAAAAAACGTAAAGGGGTATCACCCTTGGATAATCCAAGTTGGATTTGATGAAAGTCCACCCCGTAAGAGAGTCAAACTACCCCAAGCACAAAAAAAAATTAGTAAATCATAAAGTATCTAAAGAAAACTCGAGTTAAAGGGATCCAGTCAGTTATGTTTAATAAAATGTGAGAAAGTTTGGTATAAAATTCAATTCAAGTACTCCTAGTTAACCCTTTGTTTAAAGGGATGTTTACCTTCTAGAACAATAAACCTTCCTTTTACCACAACTTCATGACCAGACAAAAATTTTGAGCATTATACGTTACATTTTATCCGTTTCAATCGAAGTTACAGGCGTTTGAAAAAGAGGCAATTTAGTGGTGATTCTTTTACAGTGTCCACCTTTGTCGTTACTAAGCTTCCGGCAATTTAGAACCTTGCATTGGTGTTCGCGCGGGTACGTTGCACTGCGGTGCTGAAGCACGGACTGAGCCGAGCAGGCGCTCGGTCAAACGTTGCTGTAACTCGTCGGTGTGTGGGTTTGCGCGCGCAGAAATAGAGGTTTTAGTTTTTCTGCGGTGCACGGCATGGTTGATATAAACGGAGCGCAATTTGAGAGAGCGGGGAAGGAGCACTACGCGTTAGGGTGGAGCGTCTATAATATAAATAAATTTAATTTTTAAAAATTAAGATGCCTGATGTGGGAAAGGATGTAGTTGGGATATAGGAGTTTTTTTTTTGTTTTTTTACGGGCATCCCCTCCACTTAACTTTTTAATTTTTTTTTTCTAGTAGTCGGTGTTCGTCGTTCAAGTCGTGTCGAGTAGAGTCGAGTCCGACTACACACTTAGCCGAAGCAGGCGTGTTTTAATAACAAAGTCCTACTTCTTTACAGGCCAGTATGCATTTCACGCCAATTTTTTACACATTTTTAAGTAAAAAAAGCCCTGACCATAGAAAATATGCATTTCAATAAGTAAAGCACTTATTTAAAAAAAAATCGATCAGACCTATTCTTCCACCGCCATGGCGCTATAATAAAAATATGACTAAAGTGGTGGGGGCATTGAATGTCCTTGACATAAAAAAAACACTGACTTTATTTGCAGAAAATATTTATTTTTGACTTACAGAACTTTCTATAGGTCAGGCGAAAAAATTTTTTTTCGCTCCACCCTACTATGCGAATTGATTGATGAAGCAGAACTACATTGGATGTATAGGGTAAACAGGAGCAAATTCAACATTTAATTATTCAGCATTGACAGGTATACCTAGAATTTAATTTTTTTAATTTATATAAGGGCATATCCATCACGCCTAGAGATTTGCTTTAGAGAGCTAAAATTAGCGGGTCGGGTGGAATTACGAGGGGGGGGGGGTAAAAAATTATCAAAAATAGCGTGATGTAATTAATGAATGGCTAACATTAAGTTGTAAATCAAATTTTATATACAGTGCGGTCCAAAAGTCACCCCCTCCCCCCTCTTAACTTTTGAACGAGTTGAGATATCGACTTCAAATTTAGAACTCTTAAATAAGACAACTTAAACTATCTTTTAGCATATATTTGATATTTTCAGCTTTTAAAATGTGGGCAGGGGGGCATGGGGGGACATATTTTTAAATGGAAAAGGGGGTCGTGTGATACATCATTTTAAAGCTTATAAAATTCTTTATTTAAACTAACATTTTTAAATTTTTAAAAATGTTTTTTAAGGTTTTGATTTTTCAATTTTTTGTGTTAAAACATTCGATTTTTTAAGTTTTTTTTTTTATAAATTTTTATTATGTCAACTAAAATTAGTTTAAAAGTATAATTAAATTTTTTTATGATGAAATTAGGCATTTTTAAAGAATTATTTTTTTTTAGAGGAATTTTGACATTAATACGCATTTTCAACCCCATTTTAAACCCAGTTTTTTGTTTTTTTTGATTTAAAAATATGAAGTTAAATGGAGAATTTTATAAGCTTTAAAATGATGTATTACACGACCCCCTTTCCATTTAAAAAAATGTGCCCCCATGCCCCCCTGCCCATATTTTAAGAGCTGAAAGTATTAAATATATGCTAAAAGATAGTTAAAGTTGTCTTATTTAAAAGTTCCAAATTTGAAGTCGATATCTCAACTGGTTCAAAAGTTAAGAGGGGGGGGGTGACTTTTGGACCGCTCTGTATGTACAAGGCAAGCCCGTAACTGGAAAAAAAATACAGGAGGTGCTGAGCACCCCCTGACAGAAATATTTTATTATGTTTTCGGTGGTGCTCCGAAACATTCTTTGGTTTGGACTTTTGCGACAATTACTGTAAAAATAAGCCATAACACTTGAATCTCCCAAATTTTGTTTGTTTTGTGTCTTATTTTCGCTTTTGGCTAAATTTTAAAAATAAATCTGCTAAATTTATTCCGTCATTTAAAATTTAAAGTTTTTTGGGTATTTGTCCGCATTAATATTATCAAAAGAAGCCTTTATACCAAATTTTAGCTAAATCGGACATTTTTCAAAAAATTTGAACCACCCTAATGTAGCAATTTTTTTTTCAATTTTTTCACAATTTTTTTCGTGCAAAAAATGGCCCCATGCAAAAAAGCAGACCTTTGTCATTTTTTTAAAATTCTGTTTCACTGTGGGATGGCTTTCCTAGCTCTTTCGTGATCACAAAAAGCTAGACGTATTATTTAAACGATACGATTAGTTCATTTCTAAATATAAAATAGTTGCATGCAGTAAATGAAAAGTTAGGGATATTTATTATAAGATTAGATTTAAATAAGTTTTTTAAGTTCTTTATTTGCATAAATTACATTAATTTACTTTACTTTATGTACCTGCCTTTAACCCGGCGTCTGACAGGTGGATTAGTTTTACAAGTAACGACAGGTGGGGTATAATAAACCCCAACAATAAATGAGACCGTTTTTGCTTTATTTAATAAATTTTATATAAAATGTAGTAAAATATTTGAGCTATACAATATATTAACCTAAAAATAATTTTAAAAATCTTAAATACATATATATATATTTATTTTTAATCGGTTAACAAAAATAAATCAAATTTAAAAAACAAAAAATAGGAAACCTTTTTGTTTCCTATTAACTAAAAAAAATAACGTTTAAAATTGCCAAACAAAGATCTACATGAATAACATAAATTATAAACTTTTAAATATTATAGGTAGGGTTCAAAATAAATTACTTTAAGTAATCGTAATATGACTGAAAAATACAGGAGAAACAGGAAGATAATAGTATATTACGCACCGAGTACGCGAACCTAGTTTTCAGTGCAAGAGTGCTTATTTTTTTATGAGGCGCAGCCGAGTAAAAAATCTCTCGAAGTCCACCGAAATAGTTTGCGTCGAGGTCCGTATACTATTTTTTCTACGACCTAAACATCCAAAAGACGCAAAAATTGTCTTAAAATATTAATTTGTCAATTTAAGGTTATGTGTTTCACGTTTACTCATTTTCTGACAGCAGATGTAAAATCAACTAATTTTCACTTTTCAACCATTGTCATAGGCAATGGGTGGAAAATAGGCACTAACTACTAGCTAGGTTGTAGGAAAATAAATGTTACTTATTATGACACGTGGGGTGTCAGAAACCCCAGACGACTTCAAAAGGACGTGGCCTCTAATGCTTCAATATTTATACTGCCGTTCATGCTACACTGTGCAAAGTAAAAAGCGATTGAAAGGTACTGAGGCGCTGTCTTCGCTTGGCGCGAAAATAAAATAGTTACGGAGTAATATTTGGACTCTGGGGTTTGTGACACCCCACGTGTCAGACGCCGGGTTAATGGAGTTGAGACACCGATATTTTCTATTAAAAAGATTTTAGCTTCTAAACTAGATGAAACGTTTGCAAGCACCCTGTCAAAACATCGGCACTATTGTACACTAGAGCCATCTAGTTTGCAAATTTCAAACTAGGTGTTTTGTTTGATTTTAAATTCTGTATCTTTAAAACATTATATTCTAGCAAAAAACTGTATATAACGTTTTTTATAGAGCTTAAAAAGAGCTTTTATTTAAAATATAATTTTTTGAAATCGGATTATAAATATGTGAGATATGCTAAATAAAACCTTTTACTGCTTTAAACGCCAATATCTCGAAAACAATGCGTTTTAGGAAAATGTTGTTTATAACATTTTTTGACCAATTTAAAATTATCTTTTATATAAGTGCTAAATTAACCAAATACAATAATAATTGCCTTAATTATGAACAAAAAACGCTAAAAATAGGAGTTTTACCCTATTTTTACCCCCTTACCCCCAATCGTTTACCCCCAAAATCTAATCACCTCTTCGGAATACGATAAGAAACAATATAAAAAAACCCGCAAGTAGATATCTCATGTAGAAATGGAGTTAGAGAGTTTACACCCAGACAGACAGACATACAGATAGACGGACGCAAAATTTGTTTTTACTGATTTCGACTCAGAATGGTATAAAACGTCGAGAAATGTGAAAAAAACGTGGTCAAAGATTTTGACTTTTCGGCGAAGATTTCAATACATCGGCACTCTTAGTAGCACTAAGTGCCGATGTAAAATACAATACATACCCAGACAGCACATAATAACTATTAGATATCCAGGGAATATACTTTCTGGATATAGAGTATATTCAGTGGATAGCCTGGATAGCCATTAGATGGACATCCAAATGTCCGCCTATATCCAGGATATCCACTGGATATTCACGAGATATCCAGTGGACATCTATTTTTTTTAGATCATTGTTAAAAACGTGATCCAAGAAACATTTTATAATTTTTTAAATGTTACGTAACATTTTTACTGACCCCCTCCCCCTCTGTAACGCGGCGTAACGTTTTAGAGACCCCCATCCCCCTAGACCGTGACGTAATACTTAAACGTTCCCTATGGCCGTCAATATTTTTTTTTAGATTCTTATTTACTTTCTAAATTTAACATTTTTAATTAATTTTAATTAAAATTTTATCAGGAAAAAAACATTATTTTATTTTGTAACATTTTATTAAATATTTTATTTGTATTGCGTCATTTTATCAAAGTAAAGAAATATTTTGGCAATAACAAGCTATTTTCTCACACGTGGATACATGTGTCCGTTACAATCGTGGTTGAGATTTTTTGGCTAAATTTTATACCCTAAATTTATTGATTTCATTTCATTAGGTTCAGCAGCGGATCCAGAAATCTATACCCTAAAATGCTTAAAATACTGCTGCTTACAAAATAATACTTTCCACTAGTTTCAAAAAAGGGAGCGTTCAAGTATTACGTAACGCAAAATTTGGTCATTTTTGACCCCCCCCCCCCATGTAACGCGGCGTGACATTTTCGAGCCCCCCCCCCCTATTTGTTACGTAACATTTTACAAAAAGTAAAAAAAAATAAAGGAAATATTGCTTCCGTGTTTTAACCCAAAACCGGTCTGATGTAATTTCCGAAACCGGTTATTGGCTATGGTTTTCCATCTCTAATTGTTTTTGTTTAGAGGATTTAGTTAACTGTTAACCACGCCGTGTGCAATAAAATTTGCAAGGAATCCGTCTTTTTAAGCCTAGATCATTGTTAAAAACGTGATCCAATAAACATTTTATAAGTTTATAATTTTTTAAGTGTTACGTAACATTTTTACTGACACCCCCCCCCCCCTCTGTAACGCGGCGTAACGTTTTCGAGACCCCCCCTGGCGCGTTACGTAATTCTTAAACGCTCCCAAAGACGAAAAGATTTTGAAAATTAAAATAAAAAGAAAAATTAAAAAAACCTTCAATTTTTTTTTTGAAAAACCAAAAAAAAAATAAATGATAGAAAAAATGTTAATACTTTTCCCGATTTTACGCCCTTACCCCACCCCAATTTTTACCAACCACAATTTCAGCCTAGAACGTTGAGTAAGCAACTATGGTCCAAATTTGAAGTCTTTAGCTCAAGCGTTTTCGAGTTATCGTGGTCACACATTTCCCGAACAGACAGACCGACAGACAGAAGAATAAAAAAAAACGGTGTTAATATTTTCAAGAAAATTAGAAAAAAAAAATGAAATTTTTATTTTATTTTTTATTTTCCAAAAAAATTCTGAAAACAGACCTTTTAGTGTTTGTAGATGTTTTTTAATACTCTTTATATTCATCTTTTTCACAAAGAAATTGCATAAATCTAACCCTGTCCACTTAGGGCATTTTAATTTTGACTGATTTTAAAAGAAAACACTATTTTTTTACAGTAAAAAAATGTGTTCATTGTTGTACGCCGTACAAAAAAGCTAGCGAAAAAAAAAATTATAATATTTAGGACGCTTGAAGAAAAACTATGTTGAAAAGTGCCTTTTTTACTCGTCTGTAGCACAGAATTGTAAAAAAAAACTTCACTTTTCCTCAATATACTATTTTTTTTTCTGAAAAAAATAAAATGGATCGCTTGGCGTTTAGACTGCGAGCCTGCTTTATGCGCGTTTTTGCTTTTCCTTTAAAAAGTAAAATTTGCATGTCTATAAACCAAAATTAATTTTCTTTCGGTATACTTAAATCGACAAAATTTCGTTTTGAAAGTCCATTGTTATAATAATAATAATAATAATAATAATAATAATAATAATAATAATAATAATAATAATAATAATAATAATAATAATAATAATAATAATAATAATAATAATAATAATAATAATAATAATAATAATAATAATCTTTATTCACCCAACAGAATAATCCATTTACAGGGTAAAATATTCAATATACATAATATATCATATTATATAGCTATTAATAAATATATATAAAAAAAAAGAAAAATACACTAATGTGACCTATTATAGGTTTGTAGTGTATAACATTGAGTTTAATGAGCAAATATTAATATCAGTTTCACTTTCGGGTTTAGACCGTGTTAATGGATTTTCACTTTCCGACGTTTCGTCTCTTACTACTAGAGACATCTTCAGGGATTAATCTGAAACTAACACTGGGGACACTGGTTACCACTTACCTGCAATATGGAAGTCTTTGATAGGAAAAACCTCGTCACGGGTGAATAACCACAACTCGTCATAAATAGTGACACAACTTGATTCGAAACTTAGTTTCAGATTAATCCCTGAAGATGTCTCTAGTAGTAAGAGACGAAACGTCGGAAAGTGAAAATCCATTAACACGGTCTAAACCCGAAAGTGAAAGTTCTTTATATCTTAATGGCCGTGAAAGCTTAAAATCTAAAATTAATATCAGTGTCAACTGAGTTAATTAAGGTATTATAGTTAAAGAGTCTAGCAGACTAACCATATGAAAACTGTCCCGGCTTTAATTTAATATTTTGTATCGGTTACCTAACACCCTTGACCTGAAAGAGAACTCACCCAAATTTCAGAACCCTACCCCCTCCCCTAAGGGTAATAATAGCATAAATAAAAAAAACTTTAAAGTCGTTTTTCTCGGTAACTATTTCAGATATTTCAAAGATTAAAAAATTAAATTATAGCTACTCGCTAGCACTACAAAATATATTTTTTTAGAGTTTTTGGTTATATAATAGGGGTCGAAAAAAATATTTTAAGTTTTTGGGGGTAGGTTTCAATACCACCCCTTTGAGTGAAACCCACCAAAAAATTCTGGGAAAACACTTATTTACCTCTAAAGTGTAAAAGTTCCAAAGCTGTCAAATGGCCGGAAGGCAGCTAAAATACATAAAAACTAATAGCGTGCACCATTTTTTAAAAAATAATAAATGTCATTTTGAATAGTATAGTATGTAGAAGATAATTTTACATTAAACCAGTAAGGGGCTATTTAAGTCACATGACGTATATTTTTAGTAAAAAACTTACTTTTATTTGAAATAAAATAAACTATTTTGGGTAATTCCATGGTAACTCACGTTACAGCCGCAGAAAAAAAATACACTTTCTTTTAAATATTTTATTATATTATTTTTATACAAAGAGCCTTTAAAAAAGCATTTAAAAATAATAAATAACAAATAATCTTTAATAATAATATAATAAAATATCTAAAAGAAATTGTATTTTTTTTCTGCAGATGTAACGTGAGTTACCATGGAATTACCCTTTTAGAAAAATATTTATTTAATTTTATTTATTAATAATAGTAGGTAGTAAAGTTTTTTTTATTTATGCTATTATTACCCTTAGGGGAGGGGGTAGGGGTCTGAAATTTGGGTGAGTTGTCTTTCAGGTGAAGGGTATTACGTAACCCGTACAAAAAGTTAAATTAAAGCGGGGGCAGTTTTCATATATTTAGTCTGCTAGACTCTTTAAAGTGTGTCACTTAGTTTTAGTTTCTCCCTGTATATTCATGACCTGCACCCACATTTACAGAAAACTTTTTCTGTGCTGCATGTTCAGCATCCGCTAGAACCTCAGCTGATCTTTAGAAAGTTCATTGTACGAACTAATCAGTAGACCTACCGTGTCGATTAAGTACTCAAAGTCTTCAAGTCGAAGAAGTTGATTTACTGTAATGTTATTTGAAAAGGCTTGTTTTTTTTTCTTAATATCGAATATTTTGGAGTGTTACGCCCATGTTAATCGCGTTACAGGGGGGGGGTCCAAAATGATCAAAATTTGACGTCCACTTTTCCAAATTCAATAATAATAAAAAAAGTGAAAATCTGAAAGAAAAGGGGGGTACCCTACTGCGCTTTGGATGTCCCTTAAAGGGGGGGGGGGGGGGAGTCTGGAAATCGGACAAAATCGGGCAAGCAGGGGGGTGTCTGAAATTCCGGAATTTTCGCGGACGTCTTTTATGGGCGGCCCCTAATGACTAAAAAAAGAAAAAGGGTCCCACCCTTTCGTGAAATATGAAACTTTTTATTTGAATCCATAAAATATGCAACTTTTTTCTCGTGAATTGTGCAACTTTTGTATTTTGAATCCATGAACTTTTTAGATTTCAAGATAGGAGGGGGAGGCTCCCCCCATCCCCCCCAAAGGTACGGCCCTTCTTGTAAGGGCGGTATAGATTTTTCCGAGTTTAAAATATAAGCCCTAATATAAATGTAAATTATCTTACATAGGGGTGGGGTCTAAAAATACCTAAAAAATATCTTATTTAATTTCAGCATGATAGAAAAAAGGGATTCCTTAAATCAATGACACGTGTCTTTCGATATATCCAAAGCCAAATCCGAAATATTTTAACTGTGCCGTGTATTTATATATTTAAATGCGTTATGTTTGTAAGGAATAATCCTGAAAATTTTTCCACAAAAAGCCATACAAGGCTTTATGAAAATTCGCCTTACTATAGTTGTATGTATCTGTATAATAAACTACCAAGAAATATAAGAAGCATTTCCAACAATAACGCCTTCAGAAGATCTGTTAAAAAATATTTGATAGAAAGAGCTTTTTATACTGTAAAGGCCTATAAAACCCAAGCCATATGTTAGGATTATTTAGACGTATTTGTTTAGCTTTTAAAATATACTTCTAATTTTAAGCAAGTTTTTAATTTAGGTTAATGTATCACTGACATACCATTATGTACTAAATGTATCACTTGCGGTCAATAAATATTACTATTACTATTACATATTATCTTGTTTCGAGGCTAGCATTTCTTTGAACCAAAGTCAGTGTCTTTAAATGAAGAGTGCAGATCTTTATTCAAAAACCCGTGCTCTTTATTTAAGGACATTGACTTTGGTTCAAAGAAATGCTAGCCTTGAAGAAAGAGAATATGGCTTTGGATATATTGAAAGACACGTTTCCTTGGTTCAAGGAATCCTTTTTTTCTGTGAAAGAAATTGACTTTCTAAAACAAATGAGTACCAAACGACTATACTTTCAAGATTGGTCTAAAAAATACTAATGGCGATTTCTCCCGTTAGATTAGACAGGGACAAAAGTTCTACCCAAAAAGGATAGAAGACATACATACACTCCCACTTCCACCCAACCAAACAAATTCTGATTTGTTCTTTGTTGAACAAATACAATATTTACTTGGCCGGGCGAAAAGTGTAACTATATTATTTTAATTAAAGAAATTACTGGCGCCATCTAAATTTTAGTAGAATTATCTTATTCTACAGATTCACATTAGCTATGTCGTTCGTGCCGCTAAGTGCTACACTTGAACACGGCCAACCAAATAAATACTGTATTTGTTGTATGAAAAACAAATACAGTATTTATTTGGTTGTCTGGAAAGTGTAGCACAAATGAGATAGAGATAGGGTAGACGTCTTTTGTTTCATAATTCTAGTTGTAGAGAGCTCCATTTAGAAAATATAATTTAATGCTCACGACTTTTTTGATTAGGTAGAACTATAATGGCACAGTTGTTCTATATTATGTTCTATGGAACACTGGTTCTACTAAATCTATTCGCATGATTAAATTTATTTGAATAGGCCATTACAAAGTATAGTAATTAGAGGCTTGTAACGCAATTTATCCAAATCAAGGTTTAGAAAAAAAACTTTAGTACCTTAAATTACCATTAAATTGAATATATAAAGCCTTTATCTTTTATGCAATTCATTAAAATGTTTTGGTTAGTTCATTTATAAAAATATTGTAAAAAAACACATATTAATTTTTTTTTTGTCACCACAGACTGCATCTGTTGCTTCATCTGTTGAAGTTCGCTTGTTATAGACGATTCGTCATCTTAGGGAAAGTTCAAGTATTACGTAACGCAAATTTTGATCATTTTGGACCGCCACCCCCCTGTCACGCTGTTTTCCTATACCATTAACTTGAACGTTCCCTTACTCACTTCGTCATCTTAGGGCCTCTTCCCCTAACTATAAAATTAAACTTTTTTTGGGTATTTACCTCCTATTGAACAAGGGTACCAAAAGCATTTAGGTTTGGAAAGCTTAAATCCACTCCTGTGCCATTTTTTTGCACAATTAAGTGCAAAAACGCATTTGTTTGGTTTTTGGTCTGTAACTCGGCTTCGGCTCGTCACTCAACAAAAAATGAACATGAGGTTTGTTCGTTATTGAATTCTCTATAATTTATGTAAATAATTTTTTTTGTTTAAACAATCAGAAAAAAAAGTTACAGAGCGTTGAAAATTTGCAAAAGAGGATAGACAAAAAGTGGTGCACCGGTGATGTTTTTAAACGCCACTGAATTTATTATGAATTTATATGAAGTATGAACTTTTTCTGATTTGTTGGAAAGTTTCCAATTCCAATATTACAAAAAGTTCCTATAAAAATATGTCTAAAAATGCGTCGTAAGGGAGCTAAGCCCCTTTGAAAGTGGTTAATCCTACAGTATTACAACAAGAGTACCTGTTTTAAGTATTTTGATGAGGAGTCGTATTCTAAAAATAAAATTGCTCAAAAGTTATTAAGATTAGTCCACGTTCAAAACCTAGTTGCGATATCTCAAAGGGTTCCTAGGTTATTAAATAAAAACCGAATTTTTTAGTCACTTTCAAAGGGGCTTAGCTCCCTTACGACGCATTTTTAGACATATGTTTATAGGAACTTTTTGTCATATTTTATGATGTAGAATGCCCTATTATATTTCGGACACTATTTCAAATACACCGTGTATAGGAATACACAGTTTTACGTAGCGATGGCCAAACACAATAGAAAATATCTAAAATAATGGCCCATGAATCAACGGCCCATTAAATATATTTAAAAGTGCTTTTTTTAATTTTTACCAACTTAAGTACCCATTATATTATGGTTATTACTCTACAATGAAGAGTCTTCACAACTAAACGGCTGAAGAAGTAGTAACAGTGAAAACAATTGTTTTAGTTTAATTTTTTGTGATTAAAAAAATGTACAGTAAACATTTCATGCATCTAAAATTTATAGTTGGTGACCATTTTTATTTCATTATTTGCTCCCGGCTATATTTTATATATGTCTTAAAGTACATTCAAACTAAGCTATTTTCAAATTGCTAGACTCCGGATCTGGTTCCTTTGGGTTCTAGAGCTTCAAAAGCTATGACAATGAGCTATCAAAAAATCTATTTTTAACTTGCAGAGTCATATACATTTCATTTAATACATTCAGATTCAGCTATTTTCATAGTTATACACAATAATTCTGGGGCCAAGGGCTAAGAACAGCGGGCTAAGCCCCCCTGGCCTTGGTTTGAGGCCCCCTGGCGTTTTCATTGAGCCCCCCCTGGTGTTTTTTAAGCCATCTCCCAGGTAGCAAGGGATGTTATATTACAAGAAATTAACATCACTTTTGGGTGTATTTTTAAACTAAATCATAACATCACATAATATTGAAAAATAACATGTATTTAACATCACATTTGCAACGTAACACGCGAGACATGTTCAAACCTAGCGAAATGTAAATATATCGCATGTCACATATTAACGTGGCTTTCACGTGAATGTCACGTTATTTTGCTTCTCACCGACGTTCGAAGCAAAAAAATCGATATAAGATGATGTTGATAGAGTAAATTATTATAAGGAAATTGTATACACATTATACGATTTCCAATGGATAGGGGGCTCTGCCGGGCTTCTCAAGACCACCGACACGGATTAAAGGAATATATTCTCCGCTTAATCTGCAATTTCGTATTTAGAATCTATATGTTTCAATCTGATTGTTTCAATTACTGACTGATTTTAAATCCGATTTATTTTATAGGGTTATAGCGTTTTTATAGGTTTTAATTTAGAAAAAGCTAATATCCTAAAATATTTAAATATTAAAGTACCAGTAACGGCATCCATAAGATATTAGATATAACAGGAATGTGGATTTATGATGTCACAAACACGTTATTTTCGGGATGTCATTGTGTGATGTTATTAGGGGCGGACTTAGGACATCCCCACTATGCTACATTCTTGTTAAATGAGACTACAATCTTAACATCACATGTCACATATTAACGTGGCTTTCACGTGAATGTCATGTTATTTTGCTACCTGGGCTACCTATGCGCTTTTAACCTTGTATAATAAAAAATCTAGAGATCAGACATCCAAGCAAGTAAAACACATTCTAAAGTTATTTTAACCTTCAGATTACTATTTTTTGCCTGCGGCGCTGTAGATTATATATGTTGTAATCACAATAAACAAGCGAGCCCCTGCGCCAGCCAAAATCTTTAGAAAAAATCAAATGTAAGAAAAAATTGTAATTAAAATCATTTATATTATAAATCATCTAAGCTGATGATGGATGAAGGAAATGGACTGTTATGGTTAAAATTTAAAAAACATTAAAATATTGCAAATTTAAAAAAATGGCGAAGGCGATTATTCCGTAACACCCTGGGGACTGAGCATTCCTAGATTTTTTTTGGTTACGGACCTGCGGACTTTTGACGACCGTGGTGGACATTTCAAGTACTAGGCGATGAACCGTCAGCATCGTGCTAAGCGATCTTTTATGATGTGCCTCGTGTATTTTTGTTTTGTCATCTTTTATGATGTGCCTCGAGTATTTTTATGTTAATGTTTTATGTACAAGTAAAAGTGAACCATATATATGGTTATTAATCTTGCGAACTGTTGAATTTTAAGTGAATAATAATGGACGTTTGAAGATAATTTTTTTGTGTGTTTTTAATGATAACTTTTTATATTAGCGTGGAAATTACTACAGTAGTAATTTATCAGTGATAGTGCGCAAGTCAGGATACATATCCGATTAGTACTTGCGCACTGGAAACCTCATGATTATATAGAGAAACCCTGGTTAATTATTCGGAAGAAAAAGACCAAATAAATAGAGAGAGAGAGAGACCGTGGTGGAGTAAGGCGAAGAGCGTTCGCTTCGTAACGCCGAGGTCGCGGGTTCGAATCCCGCCTGGGGCATGGATGTGTAGTGGTGTTTTTAAAAATTGCTATAATTTACTAATTTGTACTACATATAAATAGGCCATAACCGACACGGTTGAATGCCGGGGTGTACCTACCGAATGGCAGGTACAACCTTAAAAAAAAAACACTTAAAAACAAGATGAAGGCACCGCCACTGATGATTTTAGTGAGCAGTTCAACGATTTATTTCAGTTTATGATGAAATATTAAATAAAGAACAAATATACACCATAAACTTTATTAAATATATACAATTTTGTATATATGGGCATCATAAAAAATTTAAACAGCATCGTAAAAGTTGAGACAAACAAATAAATTTAAGAAAATTTTTAATTAGATGTTATATAAAAAGTGCATTGACCAATTTAGTTTTATAATAGCACACACGTGTTTGACCTATACAGAGCGGTCCAAAAGTCACCCCCTCCCCCTCTTAACTTTTGAACCAGTTGAGATATCGACTTCAAATTTGGACTTTTAAATAAGACAACTTAAACTATCTTTTAGCATATATTTAATACTTTCAGCTCTTAAAATGTGGGCAGGGGGGCATGGGGGCACATTTTTTTAAATGGAAAGGGGGTCGTGTAATACATCATTTTAAAGCTTATAAAATTCTCCATTTAACTCCATATTTTTAAATTAAAAAAAAAAAATTGGGTTTAAAATGGGGTTGAAAATGGGTATTAATGTCAAAATTCCTCTAAAAAAAACAAATAATTTTTTTAAAATGCCTAATTTCATCATAAAAAATGGTAATTATACTTTTAAACTAATTTTAGTTGACATAAATAAAAATTTATAAAAAAAAACTTAAAAAACGAATGTTTTAGCACAAAAAATTGAAAAATCAAAACCTTAAAAAACATTTTTAAAAAAATTAAAAATGTTAGTTTAAATATAGAATTTTATAAGCTTTAAAATGATGTATCACACGACCCCCCGTTACATTTAAAATAATGTCCCCCCATGCCCCCCTGCCCACATTTTAAGAGCTGAAAATATCAAATATATGCTAAAAGATAGTTTAAGTTGTCTTATTTAAGAGTTATAAATTTGAAGTCGATATCTTAACTCGTTCAAAAGTTAAAGGGGGGTGTGACTTTTGGACCGCACTTATTTCTTATCTGGAACATTTTTATAGCTTGTCGATGCTTTATTTTACAAAAAATATGATTTCCGTTAAAAAATATCTCTCTGTCTGTGAGTCGGTCTGTCAACCTTTCCCGGAAATTTTGTGATTACGACAACTAAGAGAACGCTTTGAGTTTAAAACTTTTTATTTAGGGCAAAGGTTCCTTTTCAAGCTTTTCCCTACGACCTAGTTAGTAGTTAGTTCCTATTTCCCACCCGTTGCCTATGACAACGGTCGGAAAGTGACGATCAGCTAATTTTACATATCTGCTGTCAGCAAATTAGTAAACATCAAAAACATAACCTTAAATTGACAAACAAATTTTAAGATAATGTTTGCGTTTTTTCGATGTTTAGGTGTTGGGTCGTAGGAAAAATAGTATACGCACCTCGACGCAAACCATTTCAGTGGGCATCGAGTCCTGGACTTGTATGGGCTAGTAGTAGAGGGAACCACAGGCTTATACTGACTTTCGAACCAGTTTATAGGGCCCCAATCTTACATGATTTTTAATTTTGATGTTTATGGTTAATTATATTATAATTTAGTGCTTATGTAATAAACACTGAAATTTATGTTTAAAACAAGCTGTGAAGATATGTAATGCTTCGCATTCCGTATTATACTTTTCACAGTGTATAGAATATTGCGTTTCCTCTCGATATACTTCGAAAAAAGCGCCTTGCATTTTAAATTGGACTGTTTTATTAAATAAATTTATTAAACAAATTTTGTCATTGTCAGTACTTGGTGAACGGTGTAGGGTGTAGCGTAATTGACGCACACTGTGTTTGCAGTGTTTTGGCAATAAATACAGGGGATTATTCTACTTCACAAAAACAGGAAAAGCCAGCAGCAGAGACAAAATGTGTTGCCCCAAACTTATTTATGTGTATTTTTTTTATTTTTTGTAAATATAGATTATTTGAGTGAAAATAGGAGCAACCGTTTAAAAAAAAATAAAAGAGGAACTAACATTTTGTGTCACCAAAAATGTTGCTTTTTAAAAGGCTATTACTCCTTTAATATTAAATTTGGTGTTTTGGCGAAGAATACTTTTTTTGCTTAGTTTTAAATGGAGAATCGCCCTTCAGCATTAAAATTTTATTGGTGCTTTTTTGTTCCTCATTCGAATGCCAAAAGACAAACCAAAGAACTAATAACTCATCTCTCTAGAATAGGCATTTCATTTGTAAAAACTGACAAAAACGTAGCCAACATATACATTTGTCTGTCTTACTCTCACAGCTTTGTTCTAACAGAGACAACAATAACAGTTACTGGTAATTGTTATTGTTCAGGCCTGAATATACCTACTATTTGTTTACAAACAAACCGAGATGTTGGCGATACTTTATATTAACGGCATGCGTATTCTAGAGAGAAGAGTTGTTAGTTCGTTGCTACAAACACCGTGTATCTTGACGTATTTAGAAATTTGAAAACCATCTTATAATAATCTTCTAAAACGTAGTGATATGGAGAGCATAATAAACACCGAACTTTATGTTCAAAATAACAAATTTATTTAAAATTTTACTGCTTTAGTTGCTAAGTGAAAAGCAATTAAACATGCAGATGTTAATTATACACTGCTATAAGTAGTTTTTAACAAATTATTATTTACAATTTAATTGATACTAAATAATTATGAAGATCCAAATAAAGATGATTTTATAGGAAGAATTATTAGGTACTGTGCAATAGCTTTGTTCGGGATACGCTAGAATCAGTTCTGGACTACTGTTTATTGGTTATTTAAAGTCACATGGTAATAAGGATTAAACCTCCATTGGTCAGAACCAGTTCTGAACAGTTCTGAACTCGAATCTCGAACAAGCCTAATAGTTTGTAGTATACAGCGGTCCAAAAGTCACCCCCCCTCTTAACTTTTGAACCAGTTGAGATATCGACTTCAAATTTGGAACTTTTAAATAAGATAACTTAAACTATCTTTTAGCATATATTTAATACTTTCAGCTCTTAAAATGTGGGCAGGGGGCATGGGGGCACATTTTTTTAAATGGAAAGGGGGGTCGTGTAATACATCATTTTAAAACTTATAAAATTCTCCATTTAACTCCATATTTTTAAATTTAAAAAAAAATTGGGTTTAAAATGGGGTTTAAAATGGGTATTAATGTCAAAATTCCTCTAAAAAAAAAACAAATAATTTTTTAAAAATGCCTAATTTCATCATATAAAAATGTTAATTATACTTTTAAACTAATTTTGGTTGACATAAATAAAAATTTATAAAAAAAACTTAAAAAATCGAATGTTTTAGCACAAAAAATTGAAAAATCAAAACCTTAAAAAACATTTTTAAAAAATTTAAAAATATTAGTTTAAATAGAGAATTTTATAAGCTTTAAAATGATGTATCACACGACCCCCCTTACCATTTAAAAAAATGTCCCCCCCATGCCCCGCTGCCCACATTTTAACAGCTGAAAATATCAAATATATGCTAAAAGATACTTTAAGTTGTCTTATTTAAGAGTTCTAAATTTGAAGTCGATATCTCAACTCGTTCAAAAGTTAAAAGGGGGGGGGGTGACTTTTGGACCGCACTGTATATTTCATTTTTCCTGTTATACCAACATATATTTAATCATTAAAAAGTTTAACCCCCCCAATAACTTTTTTTCTGTTGGCGGTATTAAGAGTCCAAACCGCTGACAAAATTTTGTACACCTTTAGGAGGAAATCTTCAAAGATTTCCTCCAGATTTCCTCCAATTTGTACACCTGAATTCCTCTGCGGTTTACCCCTCGGGGATTACTTTCAAAATTATATATTTTTTTAAAAGTTGCGTTAATCGGATTTTCTTTCAGCTATTATCGATTTTTTTAAAAATTTAACCCCCATAACTTGTTTGTTTTTGGGGAGATTACTTTCAAAAACAATAGGGATCTTCCCCTCATAGAACTTGTTTTTTTTCAGAAAATTTCAAGTTAATCGGATTATTCGTTCTTGAGTTATCTTGCACACAAAAAACGTGACATCAGACGGACGGACGGACAGGCGGATGGTCATTTCAAAAAAAAAAAAAAATTGCTTATTTTTTCACGAATTCCAAGAATTTTTTGTGTAGGACGATTTTGGACTTTTTTTGAAAATTCGAAACTACTGTATAATATTATTCTAGCGCAGGCGCTGTGAATAATATAATATTGCATTATGACGTCATTTTATAATTTATATCCAATTGGGACGCGTAATATTTTAAAAGTCTGAAGCCCTTCGCAGTTTAATCCTAACCCTCTTAAGAAAGTCCACTGTAATCAGATTTTTAAAGTATTGAATGATTTTTTTAAAATAATGGCTATCTACCAGGGATGGTCAAAATTTCAGTTTTGTTTTAAATCGTTTATCGAGTAACGCGTTAACAAATACATACGCACTTAGGAGAAGGGAGTCGTTCTTAGCCTTACGATGCGTTACGAGAGGGGAGGGGGGTTACGTAACGCTCTTTATCTATTATGAATTTTATTTTTGTCAAAATTTGTCTTTAAAAACATAATAATTTATTAAATGAACATCAAGAATTATTAAAACTGCTCCAGATTCATCAGAAATTATGTCAAGATTCTTTTTCTTGAATCAAGATTATCCAGTCCAAACTTTACGTGGATAAATTATCCAATTATAATTTAATAATTATCGTAGGTTAGGTTTTTGGGATATCGGGGATATTCAATTAAAAAACTTATTTTCTCTAAATTGTGACGTTTCGGTAGGTCCTTTCTATTATTTTCGAACAAATTAAAATTCAGAGTCTCTCATTTGTCAACACATTTACAAACATTTTACCATAAAGTTGGACGTTATACATCCTATTTTAAATACATAAATACAATTTTCTACATAAAGTTACATATATAAAAATTGACAGGTTAAAAATTGTTTCTTCTTCTTCTTCTGTCAATGTTTATATCTGTAATTTTATGTAGAAAATTGTATTTATGTATTTAAAATAGGATGTATAACGTCCAACTTTATGGTAAAATGTTTGTAGATGTGTTGACAAATGAGAGACTTTGAATTTTAATTTGTTCGAAAACAATAGAAAGGCCCTATCGAAACGTCAAAATTTAGAGATAATAAGTTTTTTAATTGAATACCCCCCGATACCCCAAAACCCTAATCTACAATATTATACTACGGGAAAAAATCATCCAACTAATTTAATAATTATCTAAACTTTAATTAGATAAAGTAATAATTTATCTAAATAATTGACATTAAATGTCCAAACTGTATGATATAATATCATAAATATCATGATATTTATTCCAAGAACAAACAAGTTAGTAAAATTTATGAAAAATACGCTCAAAAAAACGTGCCTGGAATACTAAATACAACGAAATGTGTAATTAATGCGTGGATTAAATTAGTACATGTAGGAAATAAAAAACCATGAAGATATGTAATGCTTCGCATTCCATTATATACTATTTATAGTGGGTAATATATATTCCCCAATACTTCCCAAATAAATAAAAAAGTACACGTTACAGCGTGGCCTTTGAAAGGGACGGGTGTAGCCTTCTTGGCACATTCCAGTGCAGCGAATTCGCCATCTTTTATGATGTGCCTCGTGTATTTTTGTTTTGCCATCTTTTATGATGTGCCTCCTAGACACCCTGCAGCATTAAAATTTAATTAATGCTTTTTTTTTTCCCATTCTATATGTCATCTTCGAAGGGCCGTAACTCCCTTAGAACTTATTTCCGGACCACCCTTTATAGAAACTTTTTTTCATATTTTTGGATGTAGAATCACCTCTTAAATTTTGCCATGGGTGTTACTGATCACCCTGTATAATATTATTTTCTCGTCAAGTATTCGTTACTACCGTATAATACTATTCTAGCTCTTACGCGCCGGGAATAGTATAATAAAATTCGTGATTTGCACGCACCGGTCTAAAATTAAACAAAAACAGTTTCTTAAGGTTAAATTAGCAATATTTTTTAATTATACCCACACACATTTTAATAATGAATATTGTTTGAACACGCACAATTTAATCTACATAAAGGAACATTTTGGAGCTTAATTATACGGTTAAGACGAATTTATTAAATAAATTACTGTTGCTAAGTTCAATTTTAATTATTACTTTTACCAACACCTCATTATACAGGGTGATTCATAAATAAGGTACAAATTTTAAAGAGGTGATTCTAGGTCAGAAAATATGAAAAAAAATTCCTTTAAAGGTTGGTCGGAAATCATTTCCCGTAAATGAGTCCTAAGGGAGCTACGCCCAACGAACTAAGAATTCTTCTTTCTAGAATAGGCATATCGTTAAAATAAAGTATAGCCAACATCTCGGTTTGTTTGTAAACAAATAGTAGGTATATTCAGGCCTGAACAATAACAATTACCAGTGACTGGTATTGTTGTCTCTGTTAGAACAAATATGTGCGAATAAGACAGACGAATGTTTATGTTGCCGACGTTTTTGTCAATTTTTACGAATGAAATGCCTATTCTAGAGAGAAGAGTTATTAGTTCGTTGGCTACATCTGAAAAGTAGTTTTTATTTAATATCTCTGGAACCCCATGAAGTGCAGTAACGATTTTTTGCACATGCCTTAACATTGACAAAGGCTATCCTTTTATGTAATTTTTATTTGGTAATTTTAACCAGGGATGTGCAAAATGGGAGGGCGATGTCACTTGTTTGGACTTTTTGACATTTCCTCAATAAAATATAATTCTTTAATTAGAAATACATAAAAAGGTACCCTTTGTGTAAGACCGTAGGGCCAACCGTTCTCGAGAAAATTTGAGTTAAAGAGAAAATTTCACGTCCTGAGGATCCAAAATGGGAACTAAAAAATACACCAATAAAAATTTAAATACTGCAGGGTTAATCTAGCCTAAACTTTGAAAAAAAGTCTTGTATACATCTAGGTTTGGTTATATTTTTGGACCCAGTATCGCCCCTTAAAATTTTGTACCCTATTTCTGAATCACCCTGTATACCGACTGGAGTGGAGATTTCCGTACCTGTTTTATATTTTTTTTATTTTTCGTGCCAAGAGCTACTTTCCATTCAACTCAGAACTAAGTTTATAGTAAGATCTCTATTCTTTTAAAAAATAATCCCCCCAAAACCAAAAAATAAAGGGGGTTTACACTAAAGGCAAAGTCCTATTGACGGATATTTTTTAGAAAAATGAACTGTTATTATAAGTATTAATCTTGAGAAAAATCCACTCAGAAACAAAATATTTATAGGGCACACCAACAAAAAAATAAAATAGGGGTTACTTCTGCCTTTGCACCCTGAAAGGATGCTAAATGCCCTTTAAATTTACGATTTATCTTAAAAAATGTAGGATATTTATTTATAATAATTTATTGTAGGTCCATATGTCACAAATTGTGACTCACAATTGTTTTTACAGGTCAAACGTAAAAAGGACACTTGATAATTAATAATAAAGCTTTTATGTTATAATTTAAATCAAACTGTAAAGTTGTATTTTCATATAACTGCGCCTTAAGGCTTAAACAGAGATATACTGGGTGGGAAGTTGGTACGAGGAGGCGCTTGGCCCACCTGTGTCGGCCACAACGCCATCAGGGGTTGTTCTGTGGTATCAGTCTCGAATACAAAGTGGAAGGGGGATGTTATTTTGTTTGCGTGATTTTACTATATTCTGTAATGGGGAAGATTAATACCAAAAATCTTTTTTTTAAGATTGTTTAATGATGTGATACAAAAAAAAAATAATTAAAAAACAAAGTGGTTTCGTTTTTTTTTAAGTTTATTTTAATGATTCAGAGTTTGCGTTTATAACAGTTTTTTTTATTTATTTATTTAAATTATAAGAATTAACCTTAAATAAATCAATTATTGGAAAAAGTTGATTTGAACTTTATTTTAATTAAAGGAAACAATCTAGGAAATGATCATTTTTCAGTGTATTTTCTTTAATGAACGTACAAAGCATATCTGACGTGATATGTTACAGAAATGTTTCCTTAGATGGCCGTTTATTTATTTTATCACAATTTATAAGGCAATTTGCAATGTCATGACCAGCTTGTACGGAAAGTGCATAAATTGCTCAGCGAACAATAAAAAATGCACGAGATTAAGTTTAAACGTGACTAGTACACTGAGAAAAATGCAGCATTTTAAAGGCTTGTTGCTCGCAAAAAAAATGTTTTTTCTACTGCTACTTGAAATATTAAAAAAATTAATAAATTTTTATTTTTTTTATACATTCCCCTAAGAATACCAATAATTCCGCACAACTGGGTAATCAAGTCGTTACAGTTGGCTGAAATTTGGATATTATGGTTTTTGCCTTTCTGATTGAAAGTGTCTTCGGGCCAGGGCCGTAGCGAAGTAGATTTTGTGGGGGGCAGAAGGAAAAAATTACAACTGACTAAAAATAAGGTCCTCCCCTTTTCGTGAAATTAATACAACTTTGGTATTTTGAATTCCTGCAATATAAGACTTTTATATTTTGAATCCATAAAATATACAACTTTTGTTTTGGATCAATGAAATATACAACTTTTCAAGATGATAAACAGTACTCGGCGAATTTCCAGTACTCGCATAGGCTTAGCGTCGACTCTAGCGTTGACGGGAGGTTTTAAATATTTACATTTTTATTTCTTTATATCTTGATTTTTTTCTAATGATTCTATTTAAACGAGTAGGGTGGGAAAAAAGTTATCGATAAATAAAAATTAAAAACTTTTGTATTCTTAAAAGATAAAAATCGAATGTCGGTTTTTTTTTTTGTAAAACACCGATATATATACATATGTATAGTTAATATGTATAGTCAATATTGTTGTGTGTAACAAATTAGTAGTCACATGTTTTGATTTAGTGACCTTTATAAAAATTTCCCTCATAATTCGGCAAAATTATTCCGTGAGCCTATGTTTCTGTGTTTACTTTCAACGCTGATGAGTCATAACTGAATTTAAGCCGAATACTGATGATAAAATACAACATTTGTTTTGGATACAACTTTTCAAGAAAGCGAGGGGGTACGCTACTTTAAAAATGGTCTCCTTACTCATTTTTATTTTTGCTCTTTTTAGCGTGCACTGCTTTAATTTAAAAACTACCTAGATACTTGTTTTTATATCCATAAAATTAAAAATTTTATTATAGCAACATTATATTTATATATTCTTTTGTATTTTATGCATTAGTCATCCACTTTACAAACATGAATATTCATATATTCTGTCCACCAAAATGAACTATTTTCATATTAATAATTTTATACGCATAATTTAGTGGCAAAGTCAAAAAACAAAACAAAAAATTAGGAGTTGAAGAAACCATTAGGAAATGGACAAGTGGATTTGGAAAAAATTCAATCATTTAATGATGCCTAATATGCAAATAAAGTAAAGTAATGCCTAATAGGCAAATAAAGTAATTTTTATAGTTAGAACCCAGACAGCACATGATATCTTAAAGACGTCTTTTTTAGATCTTAATTATGTCTGGACGCCTAAAGACATAAAAAGGATATCTTATGGACTTCTTTTTAGGGATGTGTATATAAGATGTCTTTTAAGTATCGGTACAAGACGTCTTAACTTCGATACTCATCGCTAAAAATAAATTAACCACAATCAACTATTAAAAAAATTACAATTTTTTTAAAAACAAAAAAATAAAAAAAAATTTAATTTTTTTTAAATTTTGTTTTAACGAAAGAATTAAAAAAATAAATTTTCAAAAAAAAAAACATTTTTTTTTATTTTTTACAGATCTTTTTTTGACAAACAAATTACCTCTTATTCTAATTCTTATTACGCTTTTTATATCAATACGACCGTACCTAGCAACGTAAATGGGAGGGGTTATTTGTTGTAAAGTCGCCAGTGCAAGGCGTCAGTAAGGCGTCTTAAAAAACATGTCTTAAAGACGTTACCTTTTGTAACATACGACGTCGTTAAGACGTCTTTAAGATGCATATACGGCGAAAACCGACGTTCTTAAGACTTCTTGAATGACGAGCTACGACATCTTTAAGATCTCTTTAAGTCATCTTTGTGCTGTCTGGGAATAGTATATTCTATAACTAGTATGGAATAGACAATATTCCGCGCGAGCGAAAAGTTTGTCATACGAGCCGGGAGGCGAGTATAACGGTCCCGCGAGCGCGGAATGACTATTCCATACGTGTTGTAGACTATACTTTTTCTTCGACTGCAAATATGAAACACTGTATGGCTTTAAACTGCGGACAAGGTAAAAAACAATGTTTCTTGTGACTCGACATGCAAATGCAACACATGCAAATGCAACACATAACACATATTTTTAAATAAAGCAATTAATGTTATTTAATAATTTTATCAAATCAGTACTTAAAAAAGATTTTTATTTAATTTTAGCACATATTTAAAAATTATAATGCAAAAATTAAATGTTATGTCGGATTGTTATGACAGGTATCGGGTTTAAATATTTAACAATAGATGGAACAGTTTTAATTTTTTGAACTAAATTGTTAAAAAACTGGTCAAATATTAAGAAAAACTAATTAACTTTATGTAATGTTAACGCAAAACTTTAAATTGCATTAAATTATTCAATATTTCATGGTAAAATATATATATTTTTGCTAATTTCGCTACAGTTTTCTTTACTTTTATAAAAAAGAGATGGCACTACATGTGCTCATTCTAACACTTGATACGGAATATTCATACCGTATCTAGAGCTAGAATGGATTCATTCTGTGTTTGAAAAGTGTGTGTATTACCTTACCCTAGGGAACGTTAAAGTATTACGTAACGCAAATTTTGATCATTTTGTACCACTACCACCCCCCCCCTGTAACGCTATTTTCCTAAGCCATTAAAAAGGGCGTAACTCTCCAAAATTACGTAATACTTGAACGTTCCCTTACACTAAATATGATGCCATTGAGCCCAAATATTCCTCTATTCCTTATTTTTCTTTTTCTTCTTCTTCTTTTCCTCTTCTTCCTCCTCCTCCTCCTCCTCTTCCTCCTCCTTTCCCTTCTTCTTCTTCTTCTTCTTCTTCTTCTTCTTCTTCTTCTTCTTCTTCTTCTTCTTATTCTTCTTCTTCTTCTTCCTCTTCTTCCTCTTCTTCTTCTTCCTCCTCTTCTTCTTCTTCTTCTTCTTCTTCTTCTTCTTCTTCTTCTTCTTCTTCTTCTTCTTATTCTTCTTCTGCAAACATCAGCAGAAAGACGTGTTAGCTATCACTTTTTAAAATAAAATTTTCCTGGTAAGGTACAAAATATATGACGGCAAATCAAGCCAACTATGACATCGTTGTATGTTATGTCTTATGGTTATGAGAGGCTGTGGATAGCGTTTAACGCACCTATAGAATATAATTCAAGGTAACTATGATTGTGTTGAAAAAATATTAATTTTATTTGATTTTGAAAAGTAAAGATAAAAAATTGAATACTTAAACAAAGTAATAAAGAATATATAATTATTAAATATTTTTTTATGTTGAATAAATATGCTTTTGCTGTATTTTATCCTTCGCTCGGTCACGTATGATTTTGTTTATTTGGGTTAGCGCTGGCAATTTTCTTATTTAACAAATAAGTGTCCCACAGAAAAGGGACCCTGTTGCAAGGACTTGTCAGGGCCTTTACTCATTAAATGAGTCTCATTACTTTTTAAACATTTTTGATCAAGTATGCCAATTTTAATGGCTTAATTAGGGCTTTCAATAATCTTTTGTTGCTGTATTTTGGACTTTTATAGTCACTTAAATTAACTCTTTTGACATTTTAAATACAAAAATATAACGGTACTCTGTATATATATTGAATTAAAATCTTGTGTAAGATTAACCTATTGTCGCCCAGATTTTTTTTTCTTCTAATACTTGATACTTGGTATCACTGAGCGTTAACGAGTTAAGGGGTGGGATCTTACAAAATCTTACATATCCTTAAAAAATGTTTTATTTTGTGCACGGCCTCTGTAGAGTTAAAATGAGGTTAAGAGAAGGAAAAATTTTGGTCTTAGGATAAAACAGCATCCAACCAACAATCAAGACTCATTTCCGACGGACAGACCTATTTTCTTATTTAACAAATTTGCATAATTTTATATTAAAATTTTATTTAATTCATGTTAATTTATTCATAAACTTTAATATTAAGCTTTTCTAATTTAATTATAAGTATCCGAGATGTTGTTGTACAGTGTGAAAGTTTTTATTTACTCACGATTAATATTTTCGTGATTCTTTGAATTATCCATATTGAAATTATATATTGCCTTTAAAATTACACTAGTTTGCAAAATAATTATTTTTTTCTTTACCTTTCTTGATTTCGAGTTAGCTTAGGGGGAATTCATAAAATCTTGCACTTTGTGACAAGTCTTTGAAGTTTGGTATAGTCTTAGGTATGGTCATAAGGATTTAGGAAACCACCGCAAGCAACTTGTGCGCGACCTCTGGTGGCCTGTTTGCAAAAACGCATTTTTTTTGTTTTTGGTCTGTAACTCGGCTTTAGCTCGTCGCCCAACAAAAAATTAGCAAAATATTTGTTCGTTATTAAATTTTCTACAATTTATGTCAATAACTTTTTTTGTTTAAACTATCAGGAAAAAAGTTACAGAGCGTTAAAGTTGATGAAATCAGTTACAGCGTGGTCTTTGAATAGGACGGGTGTAGCCTTCTTGGCGCATTGCAGTGAACTGAATTTGCCATCTTTTATGATGTGCCTTGTGTATTTTTGTTTTGCCATCTTCTATGATGTGCCTAGAGTATTTTTATATTAATGTATTATATACAAGTTAAAGTGAACCATATATTTATGGTTATTAATCGTGTGAACTGTTGAATTTGAACTTAATAATAATGGACGTTTGAAGATAATTTTTTTGTGTGTTTTTAATGATAACTTTTTATATTAGCGTGGAAATTACTACAGTAGTAATTTGTCAGTGATAGTGCGCAAGTCAGGATACATATCCGATTAGTACTTGCGCACTGAAAACCTCATGATTATATAGAGAAACCCTGGTTAATTATTCGGAAGAAAAAGACCAAATAAATAGAGAGAGAGAGAAAAAAGTTGATGAAAAATGCATCATATTCAAAAAATAATTTAATTTGCAGTTGTTTTCGAAAAACCGAAAAATGTTTAGGTTAAATGTTTCCGCACGTACTTAAAATAATTTTTTTAAAAATTTGAAAAATTTAAAACTTCAAGGAAAAGGGTGAGTAAAAATTTTTTAATTTAAAATCTACACCTAATAATAAAAATAGTCACATTATTGAACTTAAGTATATGATTCATAAAATTTTTGCATAAAATTTTAATTTTTTAAAATTGTTTTCCTTTTAAAACAATATAATGTATGTAAAATATTTACAAAAAAATGATTATATTATAGAAATCTACATATATTATCGCCAATATATTAAAAATTGCAGGTATCAAGGATTACAAAGTCACTACATGAATGCATAATAATTTAAATATAATTCTGGAAAAAAAAGCTTTTCAGACTACCCACGGTACGGTGCGGTGGTTTAAATCAACTTCAAATTACCCCATTTCTTATTTTATACGTCGATTCTATGAGACGTTAGGACGATTTTAACCAAAAATTAAAAAAATCTATAGATCACATTTTTTTTTATTAAGCAAAAACCCCGTATGTTGGACATTCACCCTTATCCTTTTCATAAGTGATCTTAGGAAAATTGTCTGTCCCGACAACTTTATTCAAAAAATAAATTTGGTTTTAATGTTATTCACTGACCGATAATAACTTTTTTGCTGAACTCGCCATTTTGTTTGCCTCTTACATCGTCTCGTAAATCAAACTCATCCAACAAAGATGTTATTTCTGGTTTGGTACGAAAATAACTATACAGGGTGTTTCATAACTTATTCGTCAAACTTCAAAAACGGGATGTATAGAACCAACTTTGAAAAAAGTTCCTATAAACATATGTCCTAAAACGACTAGTAAGGGAGCTACGCCCGTTCAAAGTGGGTTCCTAAAATTCGATTTTTATTTAATAACGCACGAACCCTTTATGTTATATCAACGAGGTATTGCATGTGATATATCTTTAATAAGGCCTATCAGACGATGGTATTTGCATGTAGTTACTTTAACTGGGGGCGTCCAAAATGGGGGCCTTATCCCTTTTTTGCCCTAAGTTTTTTTCTGCTTAACTTTTTTGTACGAGTCGTTTTAGGACATATGTTTATACGAATTTTTTTCAGAGTTTTGTTCTATACATCCCGTTTTTGAAGTTTGGCAGATACTTTATGAAACACCCTGTATAAATTTAGGAAGTTAGTCTTTACTCCATTGCTGACTTCATGTCAGTCAACTCACTGACAGTTGACTTATTCATGAAGTAGCAGAGGTTATTATCTAAAGTAAAGTTGGAAAGTAAAAATATAAAGTAATTATAGAAAAGAAAAAAAATAAGAAAATTTGCCAGGAAATTAAAATGTTTGCAATGTTTCTGGAAAGAACAAAATTTTTCTACGACTGCTTTATCGAATCCATTCTAGCTCTAGATACGGTATGAATATTCCGTATCAAGTGTTAGAATAAGCACATGTAGTGCCATCTCTTGTTTATAAAAGTAAAGAAAACTGTAGCAAAATTAGCAAAAATATATATATTTTACCATGAAATATTTAATAATTTAATGCAATTTAAAGTTTTGCATTAAAATTACATAAAGTTTATTAGTTTTTCTTAATATTTGACCAGTTTTTTATCAATTTAGTTTAAAAAATTAAAACTGCTCCATCTATTGTTAAATTTTTAAACCTGATATCTGTCGCAAAAATCTGACATAACCTTCAATTTTTGCATTATAATTTGTAATATGTGCTAAAATTAAATAAAAATCTTTTTTAACTACTGATTTGATAAAATTATTAAATAACATTAATTGCTTTATTTAAAAATATGTGTTTTGTTGCATTTACAATGTCGAGTCACAAAAAACATTGTTTTTAACCTTGTCTGCAGTTTAAAGCCATACAGTGTTTCATATTTGCAGTCAAAGAAAAAGTGTAGTCTACAACACGTATGGAATAGTCATTCCGCGGTCGCGGGACCGTCATACTCGCCTGCCGGCTCGTATGACGAACTTTCCGCTCGCGCGGAATATTGTCTATTCCATACTAGTTATAGAATATACTATTTTATTAAGCGCTTAAATTCTGTAATCAGTGTTGCCATTAAAATAAATATTCCACAGGAAAAAACAATAGATTTAACATGGCAATTTGTTCTAAAGTTAGATAAAAGATAAAAATTATTATAGAACTATTTTTAGAACACTTAAATTACGACAATTGTTTTTTATTATGCATTATACATTTAAATTCCTATGTACATAAGGAAAACAACCCATATGGGCTATTTTTAAATAGCATGGTTTAATTTTGAAATAGTATATTAAAGTACTAGTTTCATAACATACGTTTTTAGCGGACGAGTACAAGTTTAAAAAACGAGCCGCTTGCGGCGAGTTTTCTAAAGTACTAGTGTTCTAAAAACGTGTTATGAAACGAGTGCTTTATACAATTTTTTTTATTTTGCTCTAAAATTTAAAAAACTTACATTTAAATTGATGACTGATTCAGGGATTTTTGTTTTGGGTTGGCATTATAGTTTACACTATGTTTAAAATTCTAAGAACAAATGATATTTTGATGTATTTTACAGTCACCTCTTCTTTTTTCACTGCAATTAACCAGTCCACAATTTTAACACGGTAAAAAATAACCCAAACACAAAATTTTGTAAAAAATTAAACTTTAAATCGACTTTGACATTTGCAGACAAAACGTCAAAAGATAGGCTATGTTGCCAACCCAACAGAAAAAAAAAGTAGAGACCTCTTATGAGCCTATAAGAACACGCAAAATACGTGTGATTATGAGCTTATAAGTCACAAAATAGAAAAAGCCTATTTTATTTTATTTTTTCTATTTTGTGACTATTATAAGCTCATAATCACAAGCATTTTGCTTGTTCTTATAGGCCTTTAAGAGGTTAGTACTGTTTTTCTTTTGGGTTGGCAACCGGATCCTGTTGACATATGAATTACGTCTTTCTTGCAAATGTCAACATCGCTTTTTTTAGTTTTAATTTTTACATGTTAAAATTATGGCTTGATTACTTGCAGTGAAAAAGAGAAGAGCTGACTATAAACGATATCAACATAACGAAGGGGAAAGGCGATTTAAGCATGAGTCATTGTCACGTATTAACAAACGATAGTATAGTAATATTTTTTGACGTTTAAAGAAAAAGTATAATAAGTTTTTAATGGAGCTCTCTACAACTAGAATTATGAAACAAAATACGTCTATCCTATCTCTATCTCATTTGTGCTACACTTTCCGGCCAACCAAATAAATACTGTATTTGTTTTTCATACAACAAATACAGTATTTATTTGGTTGGCCGGAAAGTGTAGCAGTGAGCGGCACGAACGAACATAGCTAATGTGAATCTGTAGAATAAGATAATTTTACTAAAATTTAGATGGCGCCAGTAATTTCTTTAATAAAATAAATATAGTTACACTTTTCGCCCGGCCAAGTAAATATTGTATTTGTTCAACAAAGAACAAATACAGAATTTGTTTGGTTGGGTGGAAGTGGAAGTGTATGTATGTCTTCTATTCTTTTTGGGTAGAACTTTTGTCCCTGTCTAATCTAACAGGAGAAATCTCCATTGACCAAGACTTTTTCTGTTAAGATAAGGAAAAAACTAAGTACAATTTTGAAGATATCTCGGAAGATATCGAGTGACCTTGAAAAGCTCTCATCATTATCTTCACGAGTAAAAAAGATAATTTTGTCAGATAATTAGGAACCATCACTAATTTATTATTTACAACCAAAGTTTATTATGGAACCTAAACATAAAAAACTTGTTTTATTTTGGTCGTAATCTAGAAATTAGCATATTTGAGGCATGTATGATCAAATAGTAAAGTCCACCTTAGCTAAAAGCCACTTTACACGGAGCAATTTGTGCGCAAGTTTGATGCTATACAAGTTTGTTGCAAGAATGATTCAGTCACTGCGCATGCCTTCAGACAAGTTTGAGGCCATTTTCGTGCCATCAAATTATTTAGAACATGTTCTATTTTTCGGCGATTTTCACTCAAGTTTTATGGTTATTTTCGTGGTACCAACCTGGAAAAAAGTTACCAAATCGATTTCTTTTACTAATATAGCAGCAACTGCACATGTTAATAATAATTATTATTAATAATAGGTCGGTCTGTCTAACTAAAAAACTTCCTTAAAAAAGCAAATGCTAGGTTATGTTTTTGTCAACAAACGCAGAGACACGTCAAAATTGTCTGGTTGGCAGCACTGTTTACCTTGCAATATATAGCACCAAACTTGCGTACAACTTGCTCCGTGAAAAGGCAAATCAATGTCCAATTGTCCTCATGCTATATCTGGCAGCTAACTTGCATAGCATCAAACTTGCGGACAAATTGCTCCGTGTTAAGTGGTCTTAACTTTTGGAAAATTGCAAAAAACTGTAATTCTTTTTATTAATCTGAAACCTGTGGAGATTTATTCAGATTTTAAGCTTAAAATGAGAGTTATCATCGGTACAAAAGTTATAAGAAAATATTTAAAAAAATTCGAAATATTTAAAAAAATTAGGTTGGGCTTCACTTTTTAATTCTAAGGTTTAGACTTATTCTCTATTGATTTAAACTTTCTCTAAAAAACGTGTTTTTCAAATTTTTCTAGAATTGGAACGGCCTAAAAAAGTATGCTTTATAGTAGAGAAAAATATGCAAGTCGAATACACCCAAATTTTCAATATTTTCCATTCGGGGAGGTTGTAGCAAAAATGGATATATAACTAAAATAAAATTATGTGCAGTATAGGGAGGGTTAGGTCCGTAAACTTAATTGGTTGTGATTTGACCATATAGGCCCCATATTTTCCATCTTTTTCTCCTACTACCATTGTTTTTTTTAACCAACTTGCACGTGTGCTGGAGAGTTAAGATGCTGTGAGATAGTGGCTCTGCATCGGACCGGTTCAAAAACTCGTTTTTCCTATATTGTTTGTACGATAGAAACGGGCTATTGGCATACACTTTAATATGTACAGGGCAGTCACAAAATAATGAACCAGTTTGTTTAAATAGATAAATATATTAATTATAGTAACATAGTAGTAGTTTTTTCTCTTCTGACTGACTCAATGTTTAATAATTTATAATCAAAATATATAGTTGCCCATCTTGGCACACACTTCAACATGTACAGGGCAGTCAAAAAATAATGAACCAGTTTGTTTAAATAGATAAATATATTAATTATAGTAACATAGTAGTAGTTTTTTCTCTTCTGACTGACTCAATGTTTAATAATTTATAATCAAAATATATAGTTGCCCATCTTGGCACACACTTCAACATGTACAGGGCAGTCAAAAAATAATGAACCAGTTTGTTTAAATAGATAAATATATTAATTATAGTAACATAGTAGTAGTTTTTTCTCTTCTGACTGACTCAATGTTTAATAATTTATAATCAAAATATATAGTTGCCCATCTTGGCACACACTTCAACATGTACAGGGCAGTCAAAAAATAATGAACCAGTTTGTTTAAATAGATAAATATATTAATTATAGTAACATAGTAGTAGTTTTTTCTCTTCTGACTGACTCAATGTTTAATAATTTATAATCAAAATATATAGTTGCCCATCTTGGCACACACTTCAACATGTACAGGGCAGTCAAAAAATAATGAAGAACTAAGTTTATTGAAGAAAAATATATCAAATGGAATTAAATATAATCGATATATTGATTGATATACATCATAGGCGTAAGGAGGGGGGGCTTAGGGGGGCTTAGCCCCCCCCCCAATATTATTAATATTAGGGGCTCAAAATTTGGACCTGGTTACGCCTCTGATATACATACTAGTTCCTATCAACTTTCATAAAAGGTTTGGACTTTGACAATAACTTTATGTGGAAGTTTTTTTAACTTCCATATAAAGTTACTTCATGAAGTTATTGTGTAACTTGCTATGGAAGTTGCATAAACTTCCATAGAAGTTGGAGGGACCCTTCGACACTTACCAATCAAGGCTTACAATACAATACAATATAAGTGGGGTTGTGAGGCATGGTACTGCCTTTCAAATCACTGCGACCAATGAGATCTATTGTGAATTCCCTTTGCAATTTAGTCCACATCAAACTTTAGGCTTTCAAAGAAGCCTAAGAGTTTTTTGGGGGCTACTTGGGATATATCTGCAGGTCTTGGGTATACCTGTTCTAGATATTGTAGACTTTTGCGAGCAATGGCTTCGCAGAAGCACATAATGTGTTCGGCCGTTTCTGGTGCTTCTGAGCATAGACGGCAAATGTCGATTTCAGACTTTCCCATTTTTTTAAGATGATATCTTAACGGGCAGTGTCCGGTTAACAGCCCTGTATAGGTCTTTAGGTCTACCTTGCTGAGATCGAGTAATTTTCTTGTTCGTTTAGGTTCATATTTTATGAATATTTTGGCCTGTTTTAAGTTTTGGTCTTTCCAATGAAGGCTTATATAGAAATAAACAGTTTTTCTTTTTTTGGAACGTCTATGGATTTTATATTTATTTCTATGTATTTTACATTAAAACCTGACTGGTACTTTGCCATAGCCTCATAGTAAGAAAAACCCGTTCTTGTACAAGATATACCATCCATTTCTTGCTTTACAGAGTGTGTGTTTTGGGTAAACAAACTGCCGTTATAACCTTAAAGCCCCTAAGATTGTTCATCTAAAAACTAAAAAAAAAACAGGACAAATCTAAAACAAAAGGAAAAAATCAGAAAATCAGAAAAGAGACTTTCATGATCAGAAAAGACCAAAGGCCAAAATGGCCATGAAAGCTAGCTAGAAAAAATCACTAACCGGACAGAAACAGATATATTCTGTGTATGAGCAACGATATTTCAAGAACGCTTTGACGTAGATACTTGAAATTTGGACCAAAGTATTTACTACGTGGTGTAAAACCTTTGGACGAGTATCAAGTCTCTATATCATAAAGTTTTTGAAATATCGTAGTGTAAAGTTAATTCGCAAAGGACTTGCACTTTTTATCAAGTGACAATGAGAAATAATTTAAAAATGTGGTAATTTCTAAATATTAGAAAAACCCAAACAAAAAAAAAACAACTAAGGGAACGTTCAAGTATTACGTAACGCAAATTTTGATCATTTTGGAGTCTTACTTCACAGCGCGTAAACTAAATAGCACCCCTACGGTAAATGAAACTTGTTTCTTTTACTAAAGACTATTTGTATATATACATTTCCTGTATAATAATTATGTATTAAGTCTTAATAAATAAGGTTCAATTACACTACAGAGTGCTTTCTTGCCCGCTGTGACGTCAGAGTCGTATTTTCTTGTTGAATGGAGTTTTTTTTTATCTCAAATCCTCTGATTGGAGTTAGGTTTTTTAAGGGTATCACGGAACTTAAACTCGGCTGAAAGTTGAAACAGTAGCATTTCTTCTTGCATGGGACAGTCGTAAATTAACATTTTTATGGCCTGGCTTAATTCTGGACCTTTTTTAAAAGTCTTAGATAAATTTTAAATTTAGATGCCTAATAAAAGAAATGTAAAAAGAAAACTAGTTTTTTTTTCTTTGTAGGGAATCTACTTATCTGTACTTAAAAATAAAAATAGTTAAGAAAAATACAAACAAACATTTTTTACTTATTTTACGAGGGTTAAGCTGCTTTCCATTAAACTGAGAACTAAGTTTATAGAAAGCGACCTCACTTTGACGTTTCTTGTGAAACTCTAACTTAACCTAACTCACACTCAACAAAGCCGGTTATCACAGTCTAAGAGCTGGTGACCATTTTAATTTAATTAATTTCTCCCGGCTGTGGGGGGGGGGGCACACCCCCCCCCCCCCCCCCATAGCTACGGCCCTGAATATGGTAGCGATCGTTCCTTTCCACACTAAGTCTTAGGTAGGATCATCTTCAAAGAAAGCCCTAGACACTAAAATGCTAAAAAAAATCAAAAAAAAAACAAAAAAAGTTTATTTTCTAGAGGAAGTACTATTAATAGTCCTATTTATTAACAACAATTGTTATTCATTTAAAAGTCCTTGATCTTTAATTTACATTTAAAGAAATGATTCGTTCGCTATAAATTATTAATTTTTAATAAATTATACTACTACAGCATAATAAAATATAATAACAATTATTATATTATTGCAAGTACTAATCGGATATGTATCCTGACTTGCGCACTATCACTGATAAATTACTACTGTAGTAATTTCCACGCTAATATAAAAAGTTATCATTAAAAACACACAAAAAAAATATCTTCAAACGTCCATTATTATTAACTTAAAATTCAACAATTCACACGATTAATAACCATAAATATATGGTTCACTTTAACTTGTACATAATACATCAATATAAAAATACTCTAGGCACATCATAGAAGATGGCAAAACAAAAATACACAAGGCACATCATAAAAGATGGCGAATTCGCTGCACTGGAATGTGCCAAGAAGGCTACACCCGTCCCTTTCAAAGGCCACGCTGAAAAAGCCCTTCTTAACTTTTGAACTTGTTGAAATATTGATTTCAAATATGAAACACTAAGACAACTTTTTTTTACATTTATTTGATATTTTAGCTTATTTATTTACAGGGCCGTGCGCAGGATTTGCTAGTGGGGGGGTTATCAAATTCTATATATCAAATAAAAGAACGTAAGCAAGCCCTAGCGCCGCAGGCGATATTTTTTACAAATTTAATGGTCTATTTTAATTTTAAATTAGTATTTTAAATTTAAATTAATTTAATTTAAAAGTTTACAAAAATGCAGGAAACTTTAGAGCCGCAGTAGAAACTTTTTATAATTTTACGCATAAGTACTATAATCCTAAATAGAGAAATACGTAAGAAATCCCTATAATCAGGAAGTTTAGAAAATTTTAAAAATGATAGCTCCCTCCTCCACAGGAGGGCTTAACTCCTGCGGGAGGGAAAAATCTTAAAATTATTCGCATTTTATACATATTCTGAAGGCTCTAGGTGTCAGGATTTTTAATTTAATTATTATTAATATTTTTAATATAATTAATATTTGTTTTAATTAATTAACATTACTGACACAGTATGAAGAAAATTAATTGATATTACGAAAATGGTTATCAGTTTTTATGTGTAAAATATGTTTATAAAATAAATATATAAAAATAAAAAAATTAATTATCAAAAACTCAATCAAAAATGATAGTTCCTAAAGATCTGGAAAAAAACGCAATTTTTTTAAATTTTTTTCAAATTTTTTGTATTTATTTCAGTTTTTTTACTAACTCAGGACTTTTCACGGGGAAGGTAAAAAATTGCTTACCCTTTTTCCTTAAGTTACAAGTAAAACATCACATTTTATTTCTTTACACAGAAAAAAGGATTCTGAACCAAAGTCAATGTTCTTGAATGAAGATCATGGGCTCTTGAATGAAGAGCACGGGCTTTTGAATGAAGATCCGCGCTCTTGGTTAAAGGACATTGACTTTGGTTCAAAGAATCCTTTTTTTTCTGTGTATTTATAAATAAAAGAAGAAAATGTGATGATACCTATACTGCCCTACTACGCTAGAAAGCAGTAACTCCATTTGTAACTCCTAGAAACGTTTTGATAAGATATTTTGAAACCGCTGCTATGCGACAAATAGAGTTACTGCCGAGGGGTCCCGCAATAGGTTTTGGGTTCGTCGTCTCCTTCAAAATCGGAAGTCTTTTGCAATATTTCGAAAGATTTCCTAAGACTTCCTATAATTTTCAAAAACTTCCCGGACTTCTCAAAGGTTTCCTAAGACTTCTTACGACTTCCTGAGATTTCCTAAGACTTCTTACGAATTCCTGAGATTTCCTGAGACTTCCTGAGACTTCCTCCGACTTTCCAAAGATTTATAGTGACTTCCTAAAGACTTCTAACAACTTTTTGCAATTCTACGCATGCGTGATTTTTAAATTTAGCCCGCGAATTTTTTATTCAGGGATTTATTGTTAAAGTTAGTTTTCGGACCTAATTTAATAATAATAATTATAATTATCATAATTATTATCACGGATAATGATTTACAGTGCCCGGGCAATTGCGAGCTATTATTATTCATCTTTTGTCATCTTTTTTAACTTTTATCATAGATTTACTAGCGTTGCGTTCTTGTGGAGTGGGGTTAGCCGTCTTGCAGCTGCTTCTTATCAATGCACTGCAGTGCTGAATTTATGCCTGCTTTTGCCCGAGGTATGATGATCATTCTGTGACTAAGTAAAAACATGAAACAATCGGTTTATTTAGGTTTATAGGAGAAATTATAAGAAACTGCGTTACGAGGTAGGAAGAGGTTACCTCTGGCCAAATTTTGCGTCATTTATGGTAGAAACTTGGGCAGACATTTATTTTTTTGTGTAATAAAACTATATCTCCTATTTATTTAAAAGTTTAATTATTTATATTTATAGTTTAGTATAAAGTATAAACCTCGGTATAAACAAAAACATAACTGTTATGCCATATATCATAGCTTTTGTAATATCGTGGCAAATGCTATATACGTTACGCCACGATAATATACAAATAAGTATAAAAGTTCCGATAAAAAGTACAAAAAACACATGTACAACTAAAATAAAAAGAAACTCCATTCTAATATTTAAATAAATTTATATTGAACCGAAAATTGCATGCTTTTTACGATTTCATTTAATTTTTAAAATCGATCACTTTCTCGCGAAATAGACAAAATGAAGTGTGCCGATATGTCGAAAACCACGCCACTTACACGGCGCGTGTGGATGGGGTAAATTACACCGTGTTTTTCAAGTATTTTTATTAAAATAACGACTAAAGGCTTCCCAGACTTCCTGAGACTTCCTGCGACTTCTCAAAGACTTCCCGGACTTTCTGAGATTTCCTAGTGACTTCCTAGACTTCCTGAGACTTCTCAAAAACTTCCCGGACTTCCTGAGACTTCCTAGAGACTTCCCAGACTTCCTGGCCAAGTGCGTCGTCTCCTTCATTATTGCGGGACCCCTCGGTTACTGCTTTCTAGCGCAGTAGGGCAGTATAGATACCTAAATTTAAATTTTATGTGGGACCTAGAAAAAGGTCTCGGATTATAAGCCTCCCCATAAAAATACTAAATTATGACTATACCATGCTGTTTAATCATTTAACAATGTGGTTTCCCAGCTCAGCAGTTTTACTTTCCCTTAGCTAATATACAAAAGAGCCTTAATATTTGAACTTTGGTACAGATTTTTGTAAAAAAATTGGACTGTTTATTGTTATCACGGTTTAAACTAAACGTTTTATTTTTGAGAATTCTTTTTTTTTTTGTTTTACGACGTTTTATATGCAAAAAAAATCCGGACAAAATTGTAAGCACTATAAAACGATTTGAGCTAAAGACTTAGTAGGTTCATTAACCAAAATTATTTTTATCGTAAGATGCATATTTAACGAGATAACCGTACTCACCCCTAAAATTCGAGATAGCGGATAACCCTTACGCAAATCACCCGGTGAAAAACTAACAGGAGTGTTACTATCCACTACTACCCTTTAAAATATCAGCCCGTTTGCATTTATTGTAATTTCAACATAGGAATTCAGCGTTATTTGACTGGACTATAGACACATCTTCAGAAAAGATTTGATTTTAGAATTGATAACAAAACATATTTTCCTCCTACTGCTTTTGTACAATAGTTATTTATGTTACTAGTGGGTAAAGTAAGATATTGCGCATGATAAAATTAACCTGCAAGGCGTCAGCCAAGCAGGTTAATTTTCGAGAGGGCAATATCGGTTTACCCATGAGTGCCATACAAGGTTTTATCCAATAAATAGCTTAGGGATTCATATTTTTATAAAAAAATTTAATGACATTTACAAGAAAATAATTTGACAAGTGATAGTTGAGTGGGTAAAATAAATAATTATCCACTCAATAAAGTAAAAGCCACGCGGGGGTTATTATTGAGTTTATCTATTTAAAATAAAGCTGGTTATTGTCTTATTATCTGTACGTATTGGATAAAAATATATTTTTTTAATAAATAATTAAAAGTTTCTAAGGTAACCAACCTAATTATTATACAACCAAGGTTTTAATTGCTTTGTTAAAACCAGGAAAGTGCTTTAAATGTGTTTATTGTTAGTGCTCTTATTTTAATAATGGAATCTGGTTAATACAAAAAGCTGAACATGTGTTTATAATCACGTAAAACATTGAGATGATCCTACCTTGGGAGGTCTCTAAAACAAAAACTTGTTTACCAATCTTTCCGTAGAAATAATCTATTTTTATTTCGTTTTCTGATATTGGTCACGTAGGTACTATACGGAATGAAAAACTACTGTCGACAGTAGTTTTTCTATTTTTTAGAATTTTTAATAATCCTTTTTCTATTTTGCATCTCTTATAAGCTGATAATCACACGCATATTGCCTGTTCTTATAGGCCCGTAAGAGGTCTGTACTTTTTTTTTCTTTTGGGTTGGCAACAGACAAAAGCCTATCACTTGACGTTTTCCGTGCAAATGTCAAAGTCGCTATAAAGCATTAGAGGCTCTAATTTAGAGCCTGTGGATAGGCCCTTAATAATTCGTATTCTATGCATTGGAATTAGTAAGAAAAACTTACTCTTAGATTAGGGCAAAACGTTTTTTGTTGCCTTGTGTTATCTTTCATGATTTTAAATCATTGACATTATATTCTCCCTATTCCATATTTCGTTTTCGTGGCCACGGTTGTATAAAAGACCTTATAAATATGAATTTACTTTCTTATAACTGTGTATTTCTGTTATTTGATTCCATCTGACTATAAGTCTCCATTAGTATTTCTTTTTTCGCACTTGGAACCAACATTTTACGCTCTAATATTAAGCTTTGCCTTCCCTTTAATATTTATTGTTATAATTAAAAAAAGGATGCACATAAAATTTTATGTTTAATGCTATTACATTACCATTAATCGGAATAAATTCAGTTATGACTCATCAACGTTGAAAATAAACTCAGAAACATAGGCTTACGGAATAATTTTGCCGAATTATGAGGGAAATTTTTATAAAGGTCACTAAATCGAAACATTTGACGACTAATTTGTTACACACAACAATATTGAATATACATATTAACTATAAATATGTAAATATATCGGTGTTTTTCGAAGAAAATTACAATGCAAATATTTTAAACCTCGCGTCAACGATAGAATCGACGCGGCGCCTATGCGAACACTGGAAATTCGCCGATGACTGTACATTACTAATCTTACTTTTATGAAATATTAGAATCCTAAAAAAGGATTTAAGAAATAAATGTTCGTCCAGTAGAAAACCGTAACTACTTTGTACTTTGGGATGGTCCTTTATAGTATTTTTAGTTTTAAAACTGTATTTTTGACTTTTTTCTTATATCAAAAAAATTGAGAATTCGTGTTATATTTTTTAACCTATTTTTCTGAAAAATACTGCTGCAAACAAAAAATACCTTCGCTGGACTTAAATAATGATAAAAAAAAACTCGAAAAAAATCATTTAAAAATAGTGTTCTTAAGTAGTATATTAAGTGGATAACATCACTTAATACACTAATCTATAATTTAGCAAAAAATTATGACATCTACGCAAAAGAGTAAGCAAAAAACTATTTAGTAACTAGTAAAAAAAACTTAACTTTGAATATTTAAAATAGTGCTAAAAACAAGTGTTTCTTTGAAGGTGTTGGATAATAGTTATTTATGGTACTAGTGGGTAAAGTAAGATATTGCCCATCAGAAAATTAACCTGCGAGGAGTCAGCCAAGCAGGTTAATTTTCGAGAGGGCAATATCGGTTTACCCATGAGTGCCATACAAGGTTTTATCCAATAAATAGCTTAGGAATTCATATTTTTATTAAAAATTTTAATGACATTTACAAGAAAATAATTTGACAAGTGACAGTTGAGTGGGTAAAATAAATAATTATCCACTTAATAAAGTAAAAGCCACGTGGGGGTTATTATTGAATTTATCTATTTAAAATAAAGCTGGTAATTGTCTTATTATCTGTATGTATTGGATAAAATATATTTATTGAAAAAAAAAATAGTGTATAAGTTCATTTACACATTCTAATATTTACCAAAAACATTCTCAGCTGAAAAATTTGGATCTGGAGTGAGGTATCGTTGTCAACAAATTTTCCCAGAAAAACCACAGGCAGACAGACAGACATCAAACAGACGAACAGAAAAAAAATAGAGGAAATCATGTTTTTTGGGTACAAAACATCTAGAAGCATTTTTTTACTAACGCAGGACTCTTCTTCCTTATTATAATAATAGGGAATAGGTAGGGATTTTTTTTATTTTACTAATCTGAGCCTGTATCAGTATTACTGACAAATAGGTTCTTCTTTTGCCGGACAATTACCAATAAAAACTTTTATGGCATTAAAACGAAGAAGTAGGTGTTTAAACCAAGACGACTGTGTTTTGTTTTTCAATCAGTCCTCTAGTTATCTTAACAACCAGTTAAAAGTAATGGCCTGGAACCAAAAAGTTAACTTTGCTGTCTTTCTACGAGGGCTGAATTTTAAATATCCTATTATATCAATGTACAGTACAAATCAAGAACTGCGCCGAGAAAATTTGGACAAAAATACGTCCAAAAGTCACCCCTTTTAGCTTTTGAACGAGTTGAGATATCGATTTAAAAGTTTTTTAGATGAAAAGTGAGCCGTGTTACCATTTTAAAGCTTATACAATTTTCTATTTAACCACTTTAAAAAAAAAAAATCATTTCTTGATCCAAAAACGTAAATTATACTTTTAAAATAATTTTAAATGCAATCTAAATTTCTATTTTAAGCAGAAAATATAATAAAAAATGCCCCCATGCCTCCCGGTCCACATTTTAAAAGCAATATTTGCAAAAATATAGTTTAAATTGTCTTATTTACTTGTTCTAAATTTGATGTAAATATCTAAACTCGTTTAAAAAATAAGAGGGGTTACTTTCGGACCGTACTGTATAACATAATATTCAGGGTGACCATTTGAAAATGATCCACCCGAAATATTTCGCAAACTAACAAATATATATAAAAATTCAAAAAGATAGGTCAATTTTGTTTTTTCGAGAAGGGAAATTTAATTGTATAATTTTTGAGGTTATAATTCTCACTCGCTAACCCCAGCTACCCCAAAGTTAGAATCTTAAATAGCAACTCCCACCTTGTAATACGTCATTAGAAAGAGTTTAAAAAATGCTATGCTTTGGTAAATGGTAAAAGAATTAATATTTTTTATTCTTTTAAATTAAACAATGGAAAAAATCTCTAATCGACATCTTTATTAATAATGGAGGATTTTTGCCTCAATTTTAGGCCCTCAGTAGCTCGCTTAATATTAAAAAATATATATTGCTAATAATAACGTTTTTAATGTAAAAAAAAATTATTTCCGTAAAAAAATCGGTCTGTTCAGGAAATTTGTGACCACCATAACCCGAGTACGCTTTGAGCTAAAGACTTTAAATTTTAACCAAAGGTTCCCTATACAAACCTCGTAAGGCGGTAAATGAGATAAGAACTATTGTTTTTTGATTTTTATTGGCAGCACTATTTTTTTTTTTGTAAAAAGATTAAATTATTTTGTTCGTTTTATTTTTGAGATTTTTTTTATTTAATTTCTTTTTTCGTTGTGTTTTTTTTTTATTTTTTTGTACCTAATCTGTCAATTTTTCTGATTTGTACTGTACAAATCTTATCTAGTAAGTCTAAGAAGTGAGATAAAGGCCGATGGTTAACAGTTAAATTGACATCCTACATGAAAAGGTCGTATTTGCCCGATATGGAGGCCAGGGCTTTTTAATCTACATTAAATTGCTTTCCCATTACATACGGAAAGCATCGCGATGCATCGGTTAAGTAAATATTTTTAATAAATTAATAAGTTTCGTTAATTACATCGGCAATTAGTGCTACTAAGAGTGCTGATGTATTGAAATCTTCTCCGAAAAGTCAAAATCTTTGAGCACGTTTCTTTCACATTTCTCGACGTTTTAGACCATTCGAAACCAGTAAAAAAAAATTTTGCGTCCGTCCGTCTGTCTGTCTGTCTGTCTGGGTGTAAACTCTCTAACTCCATTTCTACATGAGATAACGACTTGCGGTTTTCTGCATATTGTTTCTTATCGTATTACGAAGAGCTGATTAGATTTTGGGGGTAAACGATTGGGGGTAGGGGGTAAAAATAGGGTAAAACTCCTATTTTTAACGTTTTTTGTTTATAATTAAGGCAATTATTATTGTATTTGGTTAATTTAGCACTTACATAAAAGATAATTTTAAATTGGTCAAAAAATGTTATAAACAACGTTTTCCTAAAACTCATAGTTTTCGAGATATTGGCGTTTAAAGCAGTAAAAGTTTTTTAGCATATCTCACATATTTATAACCCGATTTCAAAAAATTATATTTTAAATAAAAGCTCTTTTTAGGCCCTATAAAAAATGTTATATACAGTTTTTTGCTAGAATATAATGTTTTAAAGATACAGAATTTAAAATCAAACAAAACACCTAGTTTGAAATTTGCAAACTAGATGACTCTAGTGTACAATAGTGCCGATGTTTTGACAGGGTGCTTGCAACGTTTCATCTAGTTTTTATGTGTGAAAACTTATTTAAGAAATCCTATATTTTTGTCAACTATTATTCTTTTTGATATTTGTGGATGTTTTTTGGGAAAGGGTCAAACTGATATTCAGCTATTTTCTTAAACTTGTAACGTTTCTAGTTTAAATATCCATTTAAAAAGTCCAAACCCTCTTTACAAAAAAACATCAAGAAAAATTAAAATAGGGGTAAAAACAAACTAAGATAATCTTTTCTATAATTATAATTATAGTTATAACTATAATTAAAAAGCTATTTGGAGTTGGAGATTAATTTATTAGATATTTAGTTTATCTATATATTGTTTTAGTAATTTTTTGTTGTATGTTTTTCTGTGTATCCGTAAGTTACGGACGGTAACGCCTGATCTTTTTGGCATTTTTTTTGTATTTTTTTGTCAAACATATTAGGTCCAAACTTCACCCATTGATATTTTTACACTGAAAAAAAGGATCTTTTGCGGTAATGGCACATGAAATTAGGCCAAATGCTTCGCTCTCTTGAATACGTCCAAAAGCGCCTTCTCTTAACTTGAAAATATAATTCACTTGCCAAGATCTTTCTGATTCTTTAACTTAAAATTCTTTGATCTTTTGTGAAATGCAAGTGGTCTTGTCTAAAGGGAAAAATTCTTGGGCCAAAGTATTTAAAATTATTTAACTTTTAATAATCTTAAAACAAGATAAATGGTTTTTGCCTCAAATGCGCCAGGTCCAAGAGAATTTTAAAAATATTTCAAAAGCGACACTTTTCTTGGGATAAGATAAATACTTTTGTTTGAAGATACACATCTTTTAACCTAAAAGAATAATTGCCAAGAGTGTGACTACTTTGAGCCAAGAACGTAATTTTTTTCAGTGTACTTTCTGGTAAAATATATTCTAGAAGTTAAACTTTTTTCACGTTGTCTTTGTTAATAAATTTTATTGCGGCTGTAAAAGCTAACTTTTAAAAGTTCCCTCGTAATTGTTTTTTGCTTCTGGCAGATAAAGGCACACTTCTGCTTGTAATAATAATAATAATAATAAATTTATTGTATCTAAAAAAAAAAAATTACAGAATTTTTTATTTTATTACAAGGGCTGAGTTATAACGAAATAGAATAAATTACAATCATATCTATTACAATAAGTTCAATAGTAACTAAACTAACCTTCTGCTTGTACCACTGGCGCCACTCAAAAGAGAAATTCTGCTTATTATTAATGTTGATAAAATAATCGTTAGTCTTAAAATATAACATTCTTTCCTTTTAAATCATGCTAATTATCGTGCAGAACAGTAGGCTGGACAATAAATACAACATTAAAAAATTATAAGTGAAATAAAGTTCTCTACCCAGACAGCACATGATGTCTTAAAGACGTCTTTTTTAGATCTTAATTATGTCTGGACGCCTAAAGACATAAAAAGGATATCTTATGGACTTCTTTTTAGGTATGTTTGAATGATATCTGATTATGATGTCTATAAGATGTCTTTTAAGTGTCGGTACAAGACGTCCTAACTTCGATACTCATCGCTGAAAAAAAAAAAATAACCACAATCAAGTATTAAAAAAAATTACCATTTTTTAAAGATCTTTTTTTGAAAAACAAAAAAAAAATAAAAAAAATAAATTTTTCATTTTTTTTTTAATTTCATTTTACAAAAAACGAAAAAATTAAAAAAAAAACTGAAAAAAATAAAAAAATCACATTTTTTAAGATCTTTTTTTGACAAACGAATTACCTTTCATTCTAATTCTTATTATGCTTTTTTATATCAATACGACCGTACCTAGCAACGTAAATGGGAGGGGGTATTATGTTTTAAAGTCGCCTGTGCAAGGCGTCTTAAAAAGATGCCTTAAAGACGTTACCTTTTGTAACATAAGACGTCGTTAAGACGTCCTTAAGATGCATATACGGCGAAAACCGACGTCTTGCATGACGAGCTACGACATCTTTAAGATCTCTTTAAGTCATCTTTGTGCTGTCTGGGTACAGTGCGTTCATTAAGTCTGGAATCACCCGATTAACTTTTCAGTCATAAGTCTTTAAAAAAAAATCGCTCGGACATGTTGATTTTTATTTTTTATTTTGCAAATTTAGTTGTAAAAAGAGTTATCAACATTTTCACCACTTACTTATTAAATCAAACCGTTACTCTAGTGAGAGCATACAATAGGTGGCGCCATCTAATGTTTCACAAAGATAATACATTTGATTGTGGCTTACCCGCAATCTGATAAGAAAATCTAGATAAACAGGTGGACAAAATTATACGTTTTTAAAAATCGTAGAAAAAAAATAAAGATGGAGAACAAAAAAGTAAAAAAAAAGTCCGCCAGAGGTGACAATTATTGAACAAAAGCTGTTCTCTTTTCATAAAAAAGATATTTTAAAATATTTGAAGATATTTGAAGTCTTGAAATTATGTGGAAAGTCTTGTAAATTTAAAATTTTGTATTTTATTATTATTATTTTTTTTTCTAAAATAAAATTTTAAAATCTTTCAAAAAATATATCTAAAAATAGTTCTGGTTTTTAGGTCTTCCTTTGTTATATAAAACATAATTTTTAAAATAAATTTTTTGGTCCGGTTTATGTAGATATTGAGAAATATGAAACTTACTAGTTCTACTTTCATCAATTTTCCTAGGTAACTGTTTCTATTTCATTATTTTTTCACATAATAATAAATATTAATGAAGATTATTTTGATTATTAATTAAAAAATATACAAACATTGAAAAAAACAATAAGAAAACAGAGAAAATTATTTTATCCAATACATACAGATAATAAGACAATTACCAGCTTTATTTTAAATAGATAAACTCAATAATAACCCCCGCGTGGCTTTTACTTTATTGAGTAGATAATTATTTATTTTACCCACTCAATTGTCACTTGTCAAATTATTTTCTTGTAAATGTCATTAAAATTTTTAACAAAAATATGAATTCCTAAGCTATTTATTGGATAAAATCTTGTATGGCACTCATGGGTAAACCGATATTGCCCTCTCGAAAATTAACCTGCGAGGCGTCAGCCAAGCAGGTTAATATCTTACTTTACCCACTAGTACCATAAATAACTATAGTTAAAATTACTGAGACTCTTTTTATACCTACCAATATTTTTCACAGCAACTTTCTACAGTAATTAGTACCAAATCAATTATATACCAAGTATTGACAATGACAAATAAAACTGTCTAATTTACAAAGCTTTTGTACCCTAAAATGCAATGTCACTACTTGGTGTGAATTTGCTTGGGTAATTACTAATTACTAATAGGCAACGAATCCGTATCTTAGGCCTAGATCATTGTTAAAAACGTGATCCAATAAACATTTTATAAGTTTCTAATTTTTTAAGTGTCGTGTAACATTTTAATTGACACCACCCCCCCCCCCCCTAGAGCGTTACGTAATACTTGAAGGTTCCCAGGGGATAAAACAGAAACACCCCGTATAAATAATTGCAGTCATTATAATGTTTAACCCGGCGTCTGACACGTGGGGTGTCACAAACCCCAGAGTCCAAATATTACTCCGTAACTATTTTATTTTCGCGCCAAGCGAAGACAGCGCCTCAGTACCTTTCAATCGCTTTTTAATTTGCACAGTGTAGCATGAACGGCAGTATAAAGATTGAAGCATTAGAGGCCACGTCTTTTTGAAGTCGCCTGGGGTTTCTGACACCCCACGTGTCATAATAAGTAATATTTATTTTCCTACAACCTAGCTAGTAGTTAGTGCCTATTTTCCACCCGTTGCCTATGACAATGGTTGAAAAGTGAAAATTAGTTGATTTTTTACATCTGCTGTCAGAAAATGAGTAAACGTGAAACACATAACCTTAAATTGACAAATTAATATTTTAAGACAATTTTTGCGTCTTTTGGATGTTTAGGTCGTAGAAAAAATAATATACCGACCTCGACGCAAACTATTTCGGTGGACTTCGAAAGATTTTTTACTCGGCTGCGTCTCATAAAAAAATAAGCACTCTCTTGCACTGAAAACTAGGTTCGCGTACTCGGTGCGTAATATACTATTATCTTCCTGTTTCTCCTGTATTTTTCAGTCATATTACGATTACTTAAAGTAATTTATTTTGAACACTACCTATAATATTTAAAACTTTATAATTTATGTTATTCATTTAGATCTTTGTTTGGCAATTTTAAACGTTATTTTTTTTAGTTAATAGGGAACAAAAAGCTTTCCTATTTTTTTTTTTAAATTTGATTTATTTTTGTTAACCGATTAAAAATAAACATATATGTATTTAAGATTTTTAAAATTATTTTTAGGTATATTGTATATTGTATAACTCGAATATTTTACTACATTTTATATAAAATTTATTAAATAAAGCAAAAACGGTCCCATTTATTGTTGGGGTTTATTACACCCCACCTGTCGTTACTTGTAAAACTAAACCACCTGTCAGACGCCGGGTTAATTAAAACTGATCACTATTATTATTAATTTATCAAACAAGTGTAAATTAAATACATGTAAATCTTTATGTATATTTCTTGTATTTGTTTTACAATTAACTTAACCGTTTAAAAGCAGAATAGTCTAACCTAACATAGGGACATCCACTGGCTCGCATAACAAGCATAATAGATTAGAATGTGATACCGTGATTCAGTCCTAAAAAGTCCTATTCACATGTACCATTGAGATTGAAATTTGTGGCAATATTGACGAAAATTGCAAGGTCATTTACGTCAACTGTATTAAAACTGCATGGTATTGCAATGTTTGTCAATATTCAATAGATTTCAATGGTACATGTGAATAGGCCTGATTGGCTTACAAAATACCGCCAACAGGGTAAAAATCGGACAGCAGGGGTTTTATCGAACGACATGCAGTTATTTTACTTTTCGTTGGTAGTCGGCTGTTAATATCTTAAGGTTTTTTTTATGTAAAAGAAAAATAAAAAATAATTCTCTAACAAAAAAAACTATTTTAGTATTAGGCGGTTATACAAACAAACTCGAAACTGTTCTAAACAAGAATAAGCGATTTTTGAATAGGGTTCCGAAATTACGAACAAAAATGTAAAAAAAAACTTTCGATACCGGGTTGAAGGTACAAGACGGCACATCAAGCCAATCACGGCATCGCATATTTATGTACTCCCTATTGAAAATGGCGGGTCTGCGCGGGTATAAATGTTGCATAGACCGGACTTGAGCGGGTGAATTTTAGCAGGGCTATGCTTGTTATGCGAGCCTGTGGATGTCCACTTAGACCACTTTGCTGTATAACAGCTCAAACTAATAAAAAAAAAACAAATAATTAATATAATAATAACTGTTCTACAATTATTGTTCACCTTCGATATGGTTTATCAATAGTGTATTAATAAATTAATGTTATAAATCTAATATTAATTAATATATTAATTAGTTTATTTAAAACAATAATGCCTATTTGAGCTAAATGCAAGGTTGGATTAAATATTTATGTTTTAAATTTGCGTCAATCTCGCAGGGAATTTATAAATATTTATGCATGGTAAGAAACATTGAAGAAGGAGATTTACTTAATCTTATTAAAGTTTTATAAATGTGGAACACCGCCAGAAAAGAGCCCTTATTGTCGGTATGGAGTAATACACGGTGTTTGCACTCTTTTCGCATTAAATAAAGGGAATGATTCTACATCACAAAACATGAAAAACCAGCATATGAACATAGGACCGGAAATAAGCCCTATTAGGGCTATTTCTTTAGGGCTGCCTTAAAGGAGATACAGCCCCTCAAAGATGGACATATTGAATTGGAAACAAAAAAAGGCCCAATAAAATATTAATGCTACATGGCGATTCTTTATTTAAAACTAAGGAAAAACATATTCTTCGCCGAAACACCTAAATTTGATATTAAAGGAGTAATAAGCCTTCTAAAAAGTAACATTTTTGGTGGCACAAAATGTTACTTCCCCTTAAATGCATTTTTTTAAAAACGGTTGCTTCTACAGTATTACACTATAGGATATTTTTTTTGTATTTTTACACCACAAATCTATATTTTTTACAAAAAATCCAAAGAAATAAATACACATAAAAAACTTTGGGGCAAAAATGTGGTAAGCCTCCCATATTTTGTCCGTCTAGGCACGCCTTTGGATAGATTCAAAAAAACAAATTAACAAACTAATTACACTTATTAATACTAGTGTACATGCAAAACCTTGTCGCTCTGGCTCAAAGGGTACCAGAGTTATTAATTAAGAACCTGATTTTTAGTACACTTTTAATAGGTGGTAACTCTCTTAGGGTTCGTTTTCGGACCTATGTTCCTACGCTGGTTTTTCATGTTTTGTGATGTAGAATCGTCCCCTTTATTTAATGCCAGAAGACTGCAAACACCGTGTATAATGTGGGGGTATCCCAGATATGTCCCTCAAATATTAAAACTAATTTGGTTCTAATGCATCCATAACTTTTTTTTGTGTATTCAAAGCTCAAACATTTGCTATAACTTTTAATAGTATATTAAAGTATTAGTTTCATAACATACGTTTTTAGCGCACGAGTACACGTTTAGAAAACGAGCCTCTTGCGGCGAGTTTTCTAAAGTACTAGTGCTCTAAAAACGTGTTATGAAACGAGTGCTTTATACAATTTTTTCTATTTTGCTCTAAAATTTAAAAAACTTACATTTAAATTGATGACTGATTTAGGGATTTTTGTTTTGGGTTGGCATTACAGTTTACACTATGTTTAAAATTCTAAGAACAAATGATATTTTGATATATTTTACAGTCATCTCTTCTTCTTTCAAAGCAATTAACCAGTCCACAATTTTAAGACGGTAAAGAATAACCCAAACACAAAATTTTGTAAAAAATTAAATTTAAATCGACATTGACATTTGCAAGCAAAACGTCAAGAGATAGGCTTTTGTATGTTGCCAACCCAACAGAAAAAAAAGTAGAGACCTCTTATGGGCCTTGAGCTTATAAGGGCCACTTGCACCAATGATGGTTTAACTTTAAACTTGGATTAAATTGACGGCTGACCAATCAGAACGCAGCATTTTTAACTTAAACTCGGTTTAGCTGAGATAATCCCAGACAAAAAGTTGGTGCAAGTCGCCCTAAGAGTCGCAAAATAGAAAAACAAATAAAGATAATCTTTTCAAATTTGGAATGAGAGTACTTAATATATACTTTTAGTACATTTCCTTAAAAGACTCTCTAGACAATATGGGCCCTTTTCTGACAGGGTCCACAAATAAATACGGATAATCCGCTGATCAACAAAATTAAAGATTTAATCTGTTTGTTTTGGACAATTCTGCCAAGACAAAAAATTTTTGGTCCTGAAAAAAATGTTCCAGAGTCAATACGAATTGAAGGGCAGCCAAATTTAAAAGTTAACAAATAAACTTTATGGGGCATATAAAGGGCCCTGACCACATTTTAAAACCTGAAAATATCGAATATATGCAAAAAGTTAGTTCAAGATGTCTTATTAAAGTGTTCCAAATTTGGAGTCGATATCTTAATTCGTTGAAAAGTTACGAAGAGGGGTGACTTTTGGACCGCTCTGGGTATGTATTCTCGGGCTCGAGAGAACGCATTCCCGGGAGAAAGGTAGTGTGGGTTGCATATTCTTTCTCTTGAAACGCAAAACTACTTATTCTTGAACTTCACTTCGCACGAAAATCGAGGAACTTTACTTCTACTACTCGGGAGCCTGAGAAGCGAGCGTTCACGGATATTTTGACATATAAGTTAGTCGCGCGCATTTAAATATAACCCTATTTTGGCTTTGGTTTTGTGTTATTATTTTGAATACCGTTTTATTTTATAATAGTTAATGAAAGAAGCTTTTTTATATTTAGAAAATTATTATACATATTATAATAATAATAATAATAATAATAACAAAAAAGTCCAAACGATGGACGATTTGGAACTATTTTTTTTTGTTTGACTGCTGGTGGGCGCAGATCTTTTTCTGTTTTTATTTTCATTTTCAGTCATTTCTTACACTTTAATTTTTGGATATTAATTATAAAAAATATTCAAACCATAGCAACTTGCTTACAAATAATAAAAATAAAGACAGCCTGCGCACGCAAATTCGTGTCACATAATCTGATTGGTTAAAATCCGCTAAAATACTTGGCAACGCTGCAGCCGGCTGCAGAGATCCCATCAAGCTCACTACTGTTCAAGAATAGCATTTTTTAACTTTGGGGATCTTTGATATGATGTGATCAATGGCGATTTCTCCCGTTAGATTAGACAGGGACAAAAGTTCTACCCAAAAAGGATAGAAGACATACATACACTCCCACTTCCACCTAACCAAACAAATTCTGTATTTGTTCTTTGTTGAATAAATACAATATTTACTTGGCCGGGCGAAGTGTTATTTTTATTAAAGAAATTACTGGCGCCATCTAAATTTTAGTAGAATTATCTTATTCTACAGATTCACATTAGCTATGTTCGTTCGTGGCGCTCAGTGCTACACTTTCCGGCCAACCAAATAAATACTGTATTTGTTGTATGAAAAACAAATACATTATTTATTTGGTTGGCTGAAAAGTGTAGCACAAATGAGATAGAGACAGGGTAGACGTCTTTTGTTTCATAATTCTAGTTGTAGAGAGCTCCATTCCCTTCCTACGAAAATTGTTCAGGTTCTCTCGAGCCCGAGAATAGATACCCTGTATGTAAAGCGGGTGAAAAATTGATCGAAGAACATTTGATAAACTAACCAATAACAAGAAAGTGGTCTAAATATATAAAATAGTGTAATAAAATAAGTAAAAAAATATGACCTACTACTTATTTTAAAGCGACTTATTTTATTAAACTTATTGTTTTACCAACTTTTCACAGCTCTTTAGATTGAAGAGTATTTATTAAAAGGGTACATTTAAGTATAACGTTACGCGCTTTTTGGCCATTTTGGCCCCCACATTTTCAATATTTCCCTATACCACTACTAATGACGTAACACTGGTGGCTCATTTTACAGGTTAGAGTGTTTACCTTCAAAAATTTGTGCGCCTTTGCAAAATTCAACATGGCGGCACCAATATGGCTGCTGGAAACCAGAGAAAAATGCCATGTTGCATTTCTCCAACCTACCTTACAAACTTTTTGGGGACGTCAAATACCGAGCATTTGAGGCCAAAAACCAATCGAATCGAAAGCCAATTTTTTTTCTTACAAGCTTTTTGATTCAAATTCTCTGGTTTCCGGCCATCATGTTGAATTTTGCAAAGGGGCACTCAGCTTTTAAAAGTAAACACTCTTGATTGATTTTTTTGTTACTTCAATTTTTGGCCACAGCTATGATCCGGTTGACACGGAATATCCCAAAAATGTATAGGCAGGAAGAAATAGAAAAGAAATGGAGAGGCCTTTATCCAGAAGTGGACAGAATTATAGGCAAGACAAAAAGAAGAAGAAAAAGAAGAAGAAGTAAAGGAGGAGAAGATCAAGAAAAACGAGGGGAAGAAGAATAAGAAGTAAAGGAAGAAGACGAAGAAGAAGAAGAAGAAGAAGAAGAAGAAGAAGAAGAAGAAGAAGAAGAAGAAGAAGAGAAAAATAATAATAAATATATAGTGTAGAATGAAATGCGATGCATTACGTATCTTTGCAACTTGTTATTACATTTAATCTATTTTCATCTAAGGTTTACTGTTGCAGTCAGCCTGCCAAGAAACTGTTTACTTCTAACAACTGCTATATACATGTATATGTATACATACATACACGATAAACATTTTATATAATTTATTATAAACACTTACATCAGATAAACAATTATGCATATTTTTTTAACCGCTGTGTTAGAAAAAAGTAATAACTAGAGCATATACATAAAAATAGAGACTTTCCCTCTGTAAAATACAGGGGAAAGCAAAAATATATATAACGAAAAAAAATGTTTATCCAATACATACATATAATGAGACAATTACCAGCTTTATATTAAATAGATAAACTCAATAATAACCCCCGCGTGGCTTTTACTTTATTGAGTGGATAATTATTTATTTTACTCACTCAACTGTCACTTGTCAAATTATTTTCTTGTAAATGTCATTAAAATTTTTAATAAAAATATGAATTTCTAAGCTATTTATTGGATAAAATCTTGTGCCATACTCATGGGTAAACCGATATTGCCCTCTCGAAAACTAACCTGCTTGGCTGACGCCTCGCAGGTTAATTTTCGAGAGGGCAGTAACATAGTACCATAAATAACTATTTTCTGAAATCTATAGAATATAGAATTAAAAAAAAAATTATACCTTCATTCTTTTTTTTTTATTGTTACATCCTAGTATGATACTAGTAGTATCCTATATCTTTTTTCTTCAAAAAAAAATAGTCCACATGGGCCTGCATGCTAACCAAGTGGTTAAAAATGTTAAAGTCGAGATATTAGGTTTTAACCCCTGTGACCCCTTACTGTAAGCCAATTTTAACTTTGTCAATTAACGCAAACCAAAAAGGTCCTAAATCGTTTATCGAAGTACCTATTACTTTTTAAATCGGACATTTCGTTAAAACGATTACACAAAACAGACGTACAAACAGACACTTCAAAATTTTCACATATTCTTCACGTTTCATGTCATTCTTTATCCGAAAATTCCAAAGAACTTTTACCTCAAGAAGTAATTTCAGACCAATGTTTATGAAGGTGTCATCTTTTTGTTTGTTTATTTACTAACAGAAACGCGATACAGCTTTGTGGTGTAAAATGTAGATGTCGCTAGTCAACTTTCAGGCTACCTAGTAGCGATGTTGCGTAGTTTCCACCTTATCATGAATTCAAATCATAATACTTAAATTAAAAATGTAAAAAACTTTATTGTGTATACTATAATTATGTTTAATAATATAGTATATTTAAATCTATTTAAATTAAACTACTAGTTCATATAAAACTCATACAGAACTAATGTTTCTTAAAATTTACAATAAAATATCCAAAGTATATGTTTCCAATCGGCAACACTGTACCCCTGTCAGTCATTTTACGACATTAGACTGTGAGTTTACACATTATTTCTCTCTCTTTACGCGTACTAAGTGTGAACAATAGTCACTCCCCACCAGCCCCTTACCGTAGTTGGTTCACGCTTCAAACAAAGCATACGGTAGATTTCATCATGTTCCTTCTTGAGGTAAAAGTTCTTTGGAAAATGCAAAAAAAAATGATCTAAGTAATTTTATTATCAAAATTCATTCTGATTATTATCGTGGGACTTTTTTAAATTTCTAACCGACCCTCGTATACCGGGAAATTTATTTTTGAGAATATTTATTTATATAAATTTATATATTTATTAACAAATGGTGCAATATGTGTTATGCTAAAAATTGGGTAAGAGTTCAATGATTTTAAATTTTAGGTTTACCTTCCTTAATTTTGTTTTCCTGAAATCTACGAAATCTCGTATGTCATTCAGTCAAAATTTATATCCGTTTTACCCGATTACGGCAACAAAGAGCAAGTCTTTAGTATGTTTGTATGTGTGTATGTACTGTAAAATATTTTTTTTAACTGTCACCCGAGGAATGAGGCTAGCAGAAAGATTCTGTGTGTTCTATAGGCGACCTTGTACTCCTCTCAGGTGAATTGGAAAAAATCAGACAGTGACTATGTTAGTTACCCTCTAGAGCCTTCCCTGGCATATGAAAGCCGTGGTCGTTTTCTTAATAGTATTTTTAAATTTTTGTTTGCTATTAACTTGGTTTTCGAGATATAGCAATTTGAAGATAGCGCCACCCGTATAGAAAGGGTATCCTTTTAAGTTTGTTTTATTTTTTTTGTTAAAATTTTAATATACAGGGTTATTCAGAAATAAGTTCGAAAAATTTAAGAGGTGATTCTACGTTAAAAAATATGAAAAAAAAAGTTCCTATTAAGGTTGGTCCGTAAATGAGCCCTAAGGGAGCTTGTAATAAAAATAAGGTTTTTAATTAATAACTGTTCACCTTTTAAATTTCTCGAACTTAATTCTGAATAACCCTGTGTAATTTTTTATAACTTTTATTTATTTTTTTCGTTTTTGTTTTTAGAAAACGTTTATACATACTTATTTTTGAATAGGTAGTTTTTTTATTATTTCTTTTTATTTTTATTCTTTTTTTTATTGATTGTTTGCTTAGAATATGCAAGGAAAAAATGTAGGGAATAAAATACTTTATATAAAATTGATAAAAATTTATTTTTTTTATATATATTTTTACATATTTTTTTTATATAAAAAAAGCTCTCAAGTACATGAAACTGTACTGTATATCACAAAAATGCGATAGATTTCTTAGTAAGAAATTCTTACATACTAAAATGTACAAAAACCTTAAAGAATAAACATTTTTAGTCTTACTATTTTTGATATACTGCCCTACTAAGCTAATCTACAAGGTTTTAAAATTAATTATTATAGCAAGTATAAATAACATTAAAATTTTATTTGACAATCTTAAATAAAATTTGACAATGACAAATAATTTGTCAGATTGCAATTACTGTATTTTAACTTAGTTCGGCAGTTGGTATACCACCCGTTTCAAAAATCATTTTTTGCAAGATAACAAATAAAAGACAAGATATATCGACTCTAAAATTGACAACTTGTTTAAAATATGTCAGTCACTCATTTTAATAAATCCAAATCAAAATTCGGAAATTCAATTTTTTTCAAAATCGAAGAAAAAGCTGCCATTTTGAACCAAAAAAAATATATAATATTTTTTTTTGAAGGTTCACTATATTTAAAATACTGTTTAAACTTTAAGGTCGATATCTCAAATCCTTTTAAAGTGTGAAACAACTTTTGAAATGAATTGTACATCTGTTAATTTACAGGGTGAGTCCGATTTTTTGGTACCAAAATTCAAACATCGAATTTTGGTAACTTTACGATTAAATATTAAAAAAAATCTATTTTCTTCGACAAGTGTCGTAGTTTGATGTAGTATTACAACACCCTGTATATAGAATTATTATAATTCACGTTATAGTAAGACCCAACTTAGAAATGAGATCAAATTTCCGCCTCCTTTAGTTGTGGAACAGAACCAACAAATTAATTATTAAAATTAATTAATTTAATCAAAAAAATAATATATAGGGTGTACCAGAAAAATACCGGCTATTTTTTTCGCAATAAAAACTATGTAGTTGATTTTTTAGCGTATTTGTTGCACAGCCTATACGTTTGATGATAGAGTTACAGTGATATATTTTAGAGATAAAAAAATAAGCCGTGCTATTTGTGTGGGTACACGCTGTATATAATATTTTGAATAAATTATAAAATACTATAATACTGTATTAAAAAAGTTGAAAATGTAACGCTTAATTTTTCCATTTGTTAGTCCCAAACCAAAAAAATTAGGACCAGTTTTAAGGAACGAAAAGTTAAAATATTTAACTTTCAAACTCTTTAATATAAATACTTAAAATTTTGTTGACAGTTAAAGTACATGTCTAAAAGTATACATGCCAAATTTCACGTTTTTATTTAGTCATTTAGGAATTAGAGCAATTTAGAGAATAACATTGGTAAAATGGTAAACTTTATTCACTAAAATGCTATAATTTTTCAAAGACTTTATATAAAGCCATGAAATTTTGCACATATCTTTCTAAACCTAATATAATGAACTTGTCTACAAAATTTTAGGTCTTTAGACCGAAGCGTTCAAAAGTTATTGCAGTATTTTAACTCTTCATACCGTAAAAAAGGCCCAAAATTGTTAAACAATTTAATCGTATCGTACTAATATCACAAAAAAACAAATAATATAGAAATACTTTTTCTTTAAATAAAAACATCTTATACTTTCTTATCTTTTCATATCACAACTTTAAATTTTCGCGGATTTTTTTTTGTAGCACGAAAAATTTAAAGTCTGTCGTCACATTATCGTTTTCGTATTGCCTTAAAACTTACGAATTACTAAAAAACTATATAAAAAGTACGTTTAAAAAAAGCTTTAAACAAAAAAATGCTATCACTGATTCAAATAATATAAACTATAAACCTATTATATAAAAAAACAACTTAAAAAACATGATGACATGATTGCACTAAAAGAAAAAATTTAACCTGCTACCGTATAACGGGGTAATTATGTACGGTGGGTAATTCCGACCGTTCCATTATGCCCCATTTTCGCTATATGAAACGTTAAATTTTGTAATTTAGTGTTTAATTATTAAGAAAAACAATGAAATTTAAATAATCAATGAATACTTATGTAGAGTTTATCACAATTCAGTCTTTACTACCTTTTGTAGGTACGACCTAGTCCGCAGACCGGTACAATTTTTTCTTTTGTAAGCTGTAGTCGGAACTAATCATCACAGCGCCACCCCTTGTAATTTTTCTGTAACAAAGAAAACAAGAAATTAGTCGAATGAATAAAAATAATTACTTAAAATAACTTTATTTATTATTATTATATAGTTGTGAAGAAAATATTGCTTCGGATGGATAAAAACTGAAAACCAAATCATAAAAAAACAGGAAATATGTGAAAGATAAAAATTATATAATTTTTTTGTGATAAGAAAAGTGCTCGTTACCCTTTTATTCGTATAGATATAATTTTAAATACAAAAATAGTTTTGTGATAAAAAAAATATTCATTTGAAAGAAATGAAGGATTTACTTTAAACAACCAAATCATCTGTAAATTCCTTATTTGAAAAGATAACACGGAGATTTTTGAGGCAATATTTTCTAAAAAATATATAGTTTTTTGAGATTTTGATTTCTTTGCTACTTACTTGAGAAACTGTGGCAAGAATGAATTCCATCCAGCCGTCGACTGTTTTAAAGTCAGATAAAGCTCAAAAGTTGTTGGAGTGCTAGGATCACATTTTATACTGCCCAACTTCCTCTTAACATCCTCGCCTTGGAAATTGATATACAGGGTGCAGCCTCGAAGACCGCATGGTTCGGACTCGGCGCTTGTAAACATATCCTGGGCGATCCTGCGGGTCAACCCAGTGGGCAAGAGAACCTCGCCGACGGTAAGATGTTCTTTTTTGGCCGTTCTGAGTTCTTGTTCTAAAATTGAAGATAGCGCGTCGATCTGAGCGGCATCTTCTGATTCTGGGTATTCATACTCAAAATCTGAAACAAAGAAAAATATGTTGTAGAAAAAATAGTGTAAAAACATTTTATTAATACTTTTGTACATTATACTCTTCTACCCGGCGTATTGTTTTATACATACTGTATATTATTATGTAATTTTAAAAATAAGAAAATGTTAATAAATTTAAAATCTAAAAAAACAAACTGACAAATTCAATAAGTGGGTCGAACCATAGTACCATTCAAGGTTCCGCTTAAAATGTAAATTTATTTTAATATATTATTTAAATTCAATGATTAAATAAATAATTTTAAGACATATTTTAGATTTGTTTATAACTAATCCATGAAATCTTTTTGCGTAAACAGAAAATAAAAAAAAAAAATAATAATTTATTACTTTCAAATTCAATGAAAAATCTATATTATCTCTAAATAAAACATATAAAAACCTGAAGATAATTTTTTGGCGTGTTTAAACTTGTTCCGACAGGGATGAATCATGAGATCAAAATATAAAAACTTGAAGATGATTTTTTTGCGTGTTTAGACTTGTTCCGACAAGTTTTTCTAAAACATGTAAAAAGCTTATTTCCGGGAAAATTGAAATTGCCCTTTGTAGATCCGTCTGGTATATTATTTCATGAGCATGATAAAAAACGCTTTGAGATACAGCCTTGAAATTTGGGGTTATTTGTTCATTTTCCGAATTTTACCTTCGTAGTCTAAATTTGCATATCAAAAAGGTTTACAAACTTCGAATATATTATTTAACCATTAAATGGTTACCATGGTACCCTACCATTGGTAAGTAATGGTGACCCAGTATGACCTCGGGATCTCTGCCTGGTAACAGCAGATTTCACTTCTTCGAGCGCTTTCGAATCGTACGTTTTTATATTAATTCTTTGTAGGGAAAAAGTGATTTTCTCTACTTTTTCTACAAAAAATAAAGTAGCGCAAAGTTGAAATTTCTTCTTAAACTCAAAACTACGAAAAAAAAATTGATTTTTTTCTAAACAAAAATGCTCCAAATATGGGAAATTTTTTTCCCCTTAATTTTAAATTCACCTTTTCTTAGTCAACAAAAAAATACTTTTTTTACAACGAAAATCTGATTATTACGATAATGAATTTTCACCCGTCTTGATTAACTAATCCCACTATTTCTTTCACCAAAAACAATCCCAACCGAGAACTCAACGTAAGAATAGCCGTGATAACGAAATTTTCCGGACAAAGACATTTTTGCGGAAATCAATTTTTTTAACTAAAAAGTCGAAAAACGTGTTTGTAACTAAACGAATGCTTTCCCAAACCTAATTATTTTGGTGAAAGAACTAAATTTGTTGAATTATAGGCTAAAAAACGTACCTTCTTGGTTATTGAAGTTAATTTCACTGGTCACAGATAAAACTTCCATTTTTCACTTGTTTATCACAAAAAAAGTTTTAAATTAATAAAGTTTTACTTAAAATTATGGTTATACAGAAAGCCGGTTGCCGGTTTTTTGTTAAGACTGATACAGCCTCTACCTAACTTTGATAGACTATGGCTGAAATCAGCTGAGCCGGTGTATTTATATAACCGGCTTGCCCCCACCACTTTTCCGGCACACGATCGGTTCGGGTCGCGTTCGGGCGGGTCCGGAGCCGGTCGGGGACTGGCCTACGTGATGTGCTACTCATCAAACTAAAAGTTTGTTGCCAAGTGCTTTGAACTAAACTAATTGTTGCTGTAATTTGTTGCTATAAAATGATGAAAATTATATGGTTAAATTACGGTAGCGGAAAAACTAGATGAAGGTTTTTTCTGCTGAATTAAAATTAAAAATTTAAGCCAGTTGATTTGATTCTTTTCTAGAAAACGGGAAGAGAGAACAAAGAAATTTCAAGTATTGCTGCAGCATGTTGCTAACAATATAATGAATCATTATTAATGATAATTTCCCCTAAAATACACAGATAATTTTTTTATTTAAAAAAAAATATAATAAAAAATAAATAAAAAATTGAAAAATTTAGATTTTTTTTTATAATTTTTTTTCCAATTTTTTTTTTGTTTTTCGCAAAAATAAATTTTAATAAAAAAATTAAAAATGGAAAAAAACAAGATATTTCTGAAAAAAAAATTTTTTTTCAATAAATTTTTGGTTTTTCAAAAAAAAATCTTAAAAAAAAATTTTTTTTTTTTATTTTTTTTTTTAAGTATTTGGGAAATGCAATATACTATTTATTGTGAATAATATATAATGGAATGCGTAGCATAACATATCTTCACGGCTTGTTATAACTTTTAACCTATAATTATAATTATAATTTATAAGCAATATTTTTTATATTAGTAACTTGTATAAAACAATATTTTCCTCTATAGGTAGTTTTAAAGGAGAAAAAAAGTACAATTAAAGTTTTTCAATAAAAAAAAAGAAACATCAAAAAGAATTAAAAATAAAGGATTTTTTTAGATGTAGTTTGTTTTCAAATATTCAGTATAAGAATTAAAAAATGACTTTTTTTGCAGAAGTGTAGTGTCCAAACCAACAAACGAGTTATCGTAAAAAAATGCAAGTTTTACTCATTTTTTTTTTCAAAAGCATTCAAAACTCATTTAAAAATCTGTGGTCCATTTGAAGTAGGTATATATAAAAGTTCCCGAGTTATCGTGGTTACGAAAGTCCAAAATTTGCGTTACGTAATACTTGAACGTTCCCTTATGTGCATGGAGTATCCTCACGACCCCAGGAAAATCCGAGCCTTGATGTCCGACCACCCAATTTTTTTTTTAAATCTTAAAATTAAAAAAATATACAGTGCGGCCCAAAAGTCACCCCCCCCCTTTTAACTTTTGAACGAGTTGAGATATTGACTTCAAATTTAGAACTCTTAAATAAGACAACTTAAACTATCTTTTAGCATATATTTGATATTTTCAGCTCTTAAAATGTGGGCAGGGGGGCATGGGGGGACATTTTTTTTTAAATGGAAAGGGGGGTCGTGTGATACATCATTTTAAAGCTTATAAAATTCTCTATTAAACTAAAATATTTAAATTTTTTAAAAATGCTTTTTAAGGTTTTGATTTTTCAATTTTTTGTTCGATTTTTTAAGTTTTTTTTTATAAATTTTTATGTTAACTAAAATTAGTTTAAAAGTATAATTAACATATTTTTATGATGAAATTAGGCATTTTTAAAAAATTATTTGTTTTTTTTTTAGAGGAATTTTGACATTAATACCCATTTTCAACCCCATTTTAAACCCAAATTTTATTTTTTTTTATTTATAAAAATGGAGTTAAATGGATAATTTTATAAGCTTTAAAATGATGTATTACACGACCCCCCTTTCCATTTAAAAAAAAATGTCCCCCCATGCCCCCCTGCCCACATTTTAAGAGCTGAAAATATCAAATATAAGCACTTTTTTGCCATCTTTTTAAATAATATAACTTTATTTCGATTGAAGAGTTTCCAACTTTTTTTTTCCGGAAAAACAAGTGATGGGCAAAAAACTCATAATTTTCCCAATGGACTGCCGCCTATTTAGATTAGATAAAGAGAGAAGTTCTACAGAAAGAGATAAAAATATTATTAATTTAAAATAAAATTATGCATATTTTAGGTAAAAAAAACATTTTAGATTATATTTTAAATTTTTATAACACAGCTATGTGTACAGTAGGTCTAAAGTTTCCTAGGGAACGTATGACCTACTCCTTAATTTTACAGTCATTGATAATACCCCATTTGTGTGTGAAGATTTTGTACTTGTTTTTGTGTTTAATATTCTGTTTTATGTATTCTTAATAATTTTGCATATCATGCACATTTTTTGTTGCACTGTGATAAAATCCAAATATAATATTTTTAGGGAATTTTCTTTTTGGGTTGGTATTGAAGACCTAAATGTATGTTGCCTAACGTATTGGACTGCTGTCCATTAGCAGGGCCTGGCCGTAAGATAGCCTTAGGATGTCTCTAGGCCATAGGATATCCTGAGGCTGTCCTAAGGCTTTCCTACGGCCAGGCCTGCGAATTGGGTTCCGACTTTTTCGAGGTGATTGGGGAGTGCAAAAATGTTACAGAATTAGCGCGAACGCACGAATTAAATATAGATAGCTTCTAATCTACATTCATTAAATTAAAAAATTTAAATATGAAGTGTAGACACATAATTATAATTATTGATTTTTTTGATTAACCAGACAGAAAATTATCAGAATATATTTTTAAAAATATACTGGTTAGGGTCAAGTATTTTTTTATCACATAACACTTATATTTAAAGTACTTAAGTCTGTTTTTTACTCTGATGACGTATACAGATTGAGTAAGTGCTAAGTTTACAGGGTGGTACCGAGGGGCTAGTCCTGCTTTTGAAAAAACTTTTTTTTTTTTTATTCTGATGATTTTTACCAACCGACGCGACGTTTTGTCTTTTATTACCAAAGAACTTTTGCCTCAAGAAGGAGCATGATGAAATCTACCGTATGCTTTGTTTGAAGCGTGAACCAACTACGGTGAGGGGCTGGTGGGGAGTGACTATTGTTTACACTTAGTACTCGTAAAGAGAGAGAAAGAATGTGTAAACTCACAGTCTAATGTCGTAAAATGACTGACAGGGGTACTACAGTGTTGCCGATTGGAAACATATACTTTGGGTATTTTATTGTAAATTTTAAGAAATATTAGTTCTGTATGAGTTTTATATGAACTAGTAGTTTAATTTTAATAGATTTAAATATACTATATTATTAAACATAATTATAGTAAACACAATAAACTTTTTTACATTTTTAATTTAAGTATAATGATTTGAATTCATGATAAGGTGGAAACTACGCAACATCGCTACTAGGTAGCCTAAAAGTCGACTAGCGACATCTACATTTTACACAACAAAGCTGATCGCGTTTCTGTTAGTAAATAAACAAACAAAAAGATGACACATTCATAAACATTGGTCTGAAATTACTTCTTTAGGTAAAAGTTCTTTGTTTATAACCAATATCTTCAGATAATTTAGGTCCCGTTTAAGTATAACGTAACTCACTTTTTGGGCATTTTTGAACCCCCCTATGTATCGCAGTTTTCCCATGTATTTTTCCTGTATCATTGACGTGGTGTTACGTCACCAGTCTGGTGCCAACTAAGTTCGTTATACAAAATACTTGAAAGAACCCTTACTGATAATGTCACAATTTGTTGGATATTATAAATCATGTTTGCAGTCAAAACGACAATAAAACAGAAGCTGCTGTATAAGAATTAGTTATTTTACGAAAAGATGAAAAAATATATCAGATTTTTCTTGTCCATAAATATTTTTATAACCTACCTTGAGGTATACAAGTGCGTAAAAAAGGGTGTGTCACTCCATAGGTCCAAGATTGAAACTGTCAGTTTAGATTAGGGTTCGAAAAGCCATAAAATGTAGATTTATAGATTTAGTTTTATATGGTTAAAATTTTAAAATCCTTGCATGGTATGTTGGACCGTTCTTTTTAAAAATATCTCAGAAAATCTCTCATAAATTTGAAATGTTAAACGTTAAAAAGTCTGGAGTAAATAATATATTATATAACTAGTGTGGAAAGTGGCATATTTCACGCCAGTGGGAAGGTTTACAAACGAGCCGCCAGGCTCTTCTGTACAATCTCACTACGGATATTTCAAAAACAGAGGCCACAAAAATAGCCCTGTTCGCCGACGACACCGGCATCCTAACAAGCCATAAACCCCCACAGCACCTATAACGCACTAGAGCGCCAAATGGGCGCTCTAATCAAATGGTTCTCCAAATGGAAAATCAAATTAAATGCCAACAAAACGAAAGGTATCCTAATCTCAAGGATTTGAAAGGCCCCAACTCAACCTATACAGATAAATACCTAGGCTTTATCTTATACAAAAATCTTACGTGGGATCAGCACGTCAAAAATATCCTCCAAACAGCCAATGGCCGCTTTTCCAAACTCTACCCCCTAATAGGTAGAAAGAGCCCCCTTTTCATAAAACACACCCTTCTCCTCTACAACTAAACCCTAAAGCCAGTACTCATCTAAGGAGACCCAGCCTATAAAAATAGGTCCTAGAACGACAATAAACCATTACAATTACAATTAAAATTACAATTACATTTACAATTACATTGCTCATGACCGACGTAAATACAGCATCAATGAACTATCTTCACTCCCCTCGCATAATAAAGATTCTTTAATAATAAATAAAATTGATTTGACCTACCTCTAAGAAGATTGTTAAACATTTAAGCCATTCTCAAGACATATCGGTAAATGAATTAAAATAAGAAAATACGTAAGATTATTGGCTTACATCATCCAAAATGAGACATAAAAGAACAACCCTTGTATATTATTATTTTTGTCAACATTAGGTACATGAAATACGTACTTATTCTTTATATATTTTGTTTTGTAATAATTCTAGATTTTATAAATTGTGCTAATGTATATAATTTTATTGTTTAATAGGTATTATTTTTTGGTGTTAAATAACAACTTTGTTTTGTACGTTGTGGTTTCTATGAAAACAACTTGTCTTGCATTCTAAAATATCGTAATATGATACGGCAATGTTTTTTAGATTTTCAGAAACCAGATGGGCATTTGCATGCCACCATTAACAACCTTAGAGCTAGTTTGTATTAGATTGGGTTGAAATAGAAAAATTTTGTTTTTTTTCTTTTATTATGGTTGCAATTTCGTAATAGACAGCGCGCCGCAGCGTTTAAAACTTTTAAAATTAGACCAACAAATTAAAAAAAAAAATAAAAATTACGTTTTTTTTTATGTAGAATCTTAAAAAACCAATTGCCTGCGGTACTAGAGCTCTATGGGAACGTTCAAGTATTACGTAACGCAAATTTTCATAATTTTGGACCCCCCCCCCTGTAACGCTATTTTCCTATACCATTAACATGGGCGTAACACCCCAAAAAAAAATTAACAGAATTTGTAAACAGTTTCGCCTGCGCTATCTTGCTTACTTACTGAAGGGGCCTCGTAAAGTGGCCTATGGCTATGACTCCGGGTGGGAAAATTAGATTTTGGAAAAATAGGGGTGCCCGGAAAGAAAGTCTCCCCAGGGCTTCGGGTGGCTCGCCCGGACCTGATAATAGAATATTTTAAAGTTTTACCAAAAACAGCTGTTTTCATTCATTTACTAGAAACGTTTCTCCACTCTAGTCTACAGGTCTGTATCCGGTTCTATAAAGGTATATATTTTATTTAGGCCCTCTAGACATGATGTGTCTAGTCGCCTAGACCATTAAAGCGTATATTTTTTCCCAGTAGAATTTTAATAATAGGGGAAGTCGGAGTTAACTGGGCCGCTTTTTTTCATATCAGACAATTTTGACGTGTCTCTGCGTTTGTTGACAAAAACATAACTTAGCATTTGCTTTTTTAAGGAAGTTTCTTAGTTAGAGAGACCGACCTATTATTAAAATGTGCAGTTGCTACTATATTAGTAAAATGAAATAGATTTGGTAACTTTTTTCCAAGTTGGTACCACGAAAATAACTATAAATCTTGCGTGAAAATCGTCGAAAAATAGAACTTGTTCTAATAATTTGATAGCTCGAAAATAGCATCAACGTTGCCTGAAGGCATGCGCAGTGACTGAATCATTCTTGCAACAAAATTGCATAGCACCAAACTTGCGTACAAATTGCTTCGTGAAAAGTCGCCTTTAGTAATTAGAGATTATTTTGTAACATTTTAAGATCGTTTTGTACAAAGTATCAGATAAAAAACAAATAAAGGCCAGAGAGGTAGTTTTGTGCATGACCTGAAAATATTTAAAAAACATGGAATTTAATATTTTATTATTATTATTAATTAGCATTGGAAAACAATTAATATTATAATATATATTGATAATAAATATAATTTTATTCTGCACGTGGGGGATAAAAAATAATTCGACATTCACTTAATAGGCCAGTCGATAAGTTCTTGGCCGGGATTATTTTTGATAAAAATTGACGTTGGGTAAGGCTGTCAAATGGGAAATAAACACTATACCTTTTGCAATAGTTTGTTTGATATAAGTATAAGGAATATAATTGTATTAATGTCAGCAGTATTTTTAAATTTAAACACAAAGCAAAGGGTTGTTTTTGATGCCTGTATACAATCATTCCATTAGTTAAGTATAAAAAAAGTAATGTAGGTACCCATTTATTTTTTTTTTTTTCAATTATTAACTGGCTTATTATTATGTGTAAAAAATTGTTTTTGTATTTTAAGTATGTATTTGGTTGCCGTATTTAAAAAATGATAAGATAAACTCTACAGAGTGCGTTTTGGGTACATTAATTAAAATTATTAATAATTATTATGAATATTTAATTTTCAAGTTAATTCAGGTCTGTTCACGTGCTTAAACAATATTGCTATTTTGGCAATATTGGGAAGTATTGCCAATGACATATGGGCCAAAATCGCATGCGATTTTTGCAACGAACTAATAACTCTTCTCTCTAGAATAGGCATTTCATTTGTAAAAACGTAGCCAACATATACATTTGTCTGTCTTACTTCATAGACAAGGAAAGACCTCCAAAGCCGTTCTTATAAAATGCCACCAACCTTACAGGGTTTTTTTTTAAACGGTACAGTGCTTTTTTTATTTAAAATAAACACGTTTTCTATCTCAAGATTTTTTTCTTTTCTGAAACCTGTCCAATGCTGATCCGGGAGTTGGTTTTGAGGTAACAATGGCAAAAACATGGGTCAATATTGAGGGAGTTGATTGCCAAAAAAACAAGGTCGATGAAAAAATATCTGGTCCCTAAAGCACAAAAATGTGCAATTGGTTAAAAAAAACTGTGCTCAAATGATCTTATTTAAAATTCTTCTTCAAAAAAAAAGTATTGTAACATTTAAAAAAACAACCCTGTATGATAATTGGTGATTATTCTCCATATTAACATCGTAGTAATGCTTAAGAATAAAGTAAAGTTGCGAAATGTGCATAATTTTTAAGCATTTATTGGACTTGAACACACTTGCCGCGTTTTTTAAATAAATAATTGCCTATGATTTTTTATTTAAATTAATCATTTTAATTCGTTTATTTTTTACATAATATTTATTCATTCATTGTTAAATTTTAAACATACAATAGCAATCATAAATGGAGATTTCTCCCGTTATATTAGACAGGGACAAAAGTTCTACCCAAAAAGGATAGAAGACATATATACACTCCCACTTCCACCCAACCAAACAAATTCTGTATTTGTTCTTTGTTGAACAAATACAATATTTACTTGGCCGGGCGAAAAGTGTAACTATATTAAAGAAATTAGTGACGCCATCTAAATTTTAGTAGAATTATCTTATTCTACAGATTCACATTAGCTATTTTCGTTCGTACCGCTCACTGCTACACTTTCCGGCCAACCAAATAAATACTGTATTTGTTGTATGAAAAACAAATACAGTATTTATTTGGTTGGCTGGAAAGTGTAGCACAAATGAGATAGAGATAGGGTAGACGTCTTTTGTTTCATAATTCTAGTTGTAGAGAGCTCCATTTTGAATCTTAAAATATGATTCATAATTTATAACAAACATCACTTTCTTTTCAAAATAAGATTTATATACAGGGTCTCAACGAAACCGACTCGGTCGATATATACTAAGGTATCCACTTTAGAGAAAAAGTTTAATGGTAAAAGTTGTATAGTTTTAAAAAAGGCACATTCTAAAAATATTTTGAAATATACAGGATGTTCCTGTCCTCCTTCCTAACATCTGACTTAATTTTTTTTAATGGAATGGTATATTTTTTATTATCTCATCTTACTTTTCATAAAAATACCTTTATTTAATATCATATTATATGGGTCTATTGTTTATAGATTTTGAGATATAATTTTCTTTGAGAAAAATGCATTTTTAGCAAAGAACTTTTACCTAAAGAAGTAATTTCAGACCAATGTTTATTAATGTGTCATCATTTAAAACTGAGCAAAAAAGTATTATACACCAAAACACCTAAATTTAATATTAAAGGAGTAATAGCCTTTTAAAAAGTAACGTTTTTGGTGGCACAAAATGTTACTTCCTCTTAATTGCATTTTTTTTTGATAACGGTTGCTCCTACAGTGTTACACTATATGATATTTTATATGTATTTTTACTCTAGAAATCTATATTTTTTACAACAAATCCAAAAAACATACACATAGAAAAGTTTGGGGCAAAAATGTTTTAAGCCTCATATATTTTGTCCGTCTGGGCACGCCTCTGGATAAATTAAAAAAATTAATTAACATAAACTTATTGCCCTTATTAATACTAGTATACATGCAAAAGCTCGCCGCTCTAGCTTAAACGGTACCCGAGTTATTAATTAAAAACCTTATTTTTATTACAATTTTAAAGGGCCCTAGGTACCTTAGGGCTCATTTCCGGACCAACCTTTATAGGAACTTTTTTTATATTTTTGGATCTAGAATCACCTCTTAAATTTTGGCATGCCAGTTATGGATCACCCTGTATATTATAGATATAATAGTATCAAAATTCTAGATTTGAAATATACTACATAGAAATGAGAAAATCAAATTTGTAAAAGAAAAATAAATAGAAAAAATATTTAAAAAAAGTGTCAAAGATTTTTGTATGATTTCCGACGTTTTCGAGATTTCAAGATTTTTGGAAATTCCGGAGAGATTACTGCGAAGCTTTTCGAGATTTTTTGGGATTTCAAAAAGATTATTATTTAAAAAATAAATAAAATCAAAAAGTTAATTCAAAAACATATTTTTGAAAAAAAAAATAAATAAAATGGAGAATAATTTCTAAAAAAAAACTGAAAAAATATTTTCAATTAAATTTAAAAGGAAAGGGGGGGTCAAAATAGTCAATGACTATTAGTCTGCTCTTTTTTCCTAAATTCTGAAATTTCGAAAATCCAGTTTTACGCATCCGTTTGCGGAAATATTTACGTTAACTTATAAAATTTATTTTTAGAGATATTCTATAAATATAAAGTTTTATTTTTAATAGTGTTCTCAATATTATATTGTTATCTTTATTATCTTCATTTCGAAATATATATGTGTACTCTTCGCGGTCTCATGACTAGAATAGCATTATACGATAGTTTTCAAAATTTAAAAATCGTAGAAAACCCTCCCAGAAAAAAAATCTGTAATACATAGTATATTATACATACATAGAAAAAACGGATTCCTTGAACCAAGGACACGTGTCTTTGGATATGTTTAAAGCCATATTCTCTTGTTTCAAGAAAATACCAGCCTTGAAACAACACGTGGCTTTGAACATATACAAAGACACGTGTCCTTGGTTCAAGGAATCCGTTTTTTCTATGTATACTTTTACCGAATTCTAACCGTCTAACAATCCGTCTGTCCGTCCGTCTCTGGCTCACGGCTCACCGACAGACATTTTTAAAAATATTACTTTTTTTCAAGGTAAAGACTAAAAACTTTTTTTTATTTCCTGAAAAATTTATAAATCTGGTTTTGAACGCGAACTTCTCATTTAAGCTAAAACAATCATTTCAGGGGACCTATTCTTGAAAACCGGGGAGTAGACAAAGCGATAGAAGGTGGGCGTGTCCACAATAAATTTGAAAATTCGTATTCTTGAACTGAAAAACAATAGAACGGTGCTCTCCGATGCTCCCCAGGGAGTGCTCCCTGCATCTACTAGTATTTGGCAGTAGAAGACACCGGGGAGCGCCGCCATGTTTGTTATTTTAGATCAGATGTTAGTTTTGTGACAGGTGTGTTTGATGTTTTTTACTTATTTATTTAACAAAATAATATAAAAAAAGTTTTTAAAGTTAAAATCTTTCTATTGATTACATGTTACATATAATTAAAAAGTAGAAAACAAGACATTTATACCAATTTACGAAAACGATATTTTTAAAAGAAGGGTTATGGAAATGTAAAAATAAAAACATGTAAGGGTTTTTACTTAAAAAACTTGTTTTTTATATTATTTTATATAAAATTGTTATGTCAAAAAAGTCCACTGCCGCCATTCTTTAGCGGGGCCCTGAGGCACACTATTTAAAAAATTTGTCAACTCTTTCCAGTCATTTTCGTTTCTAATTTTCGTATATGCCTGAGTAAATTTTCCCATATACTATTCCGTTTTATTACTGATAAATCAGTCATTATTTGCTTCTGTACCTTCGTGATGGGATAACACTTTGGTTTGGACATTTTGTTTACAAAAAACCACCAATTTTAAGATTCGGCATTTGTGGGACCCACGTACCACAAACAAAACACTAGAAAAACACGCGTCCCTAAACTCGTCGCTGATTGGTCAAACAACTTGGCAACGCCGCTTGGCAATACCTTGCTGTGAGAATTTTCTCACTCCTTTTCGTTCAAGAATAGCAACTCACCGCTGTTAAACTAGGGAGTAGAAACAAATCGGGGAGCGCTCCCCGGGGAACGTTATACTCCTCGGTTTTCAAGAATAGGTCCCCAGGTCGGTTACTTTGTGGCGTGACAAGACTACGTCACGCGTACGTGGTCTACGTCAGCAGACGAGCCCCAAGTCTTATTTTACAGAAATAAAAAATCATTAGATGATTATTATTTTATCAATAGTTATTAAATAATCGTTTAGTACATATAATAATAATTATTTTACTATTATAACAGTTAATTTTTCAAAATCCGATAAGAACTAACGAGGTCATTTGCGGCCTACGTGACATTTGAACCTTCTATTTTGTCTATAAAGTCTAATTTTATCTCCTAGTCCTTTTTAGTAGAAACGTTTACCACATACAGAGCGGTCCAAAAATCACCCCCCCCCCTCTTAACTTTTGAACCAGTTGAGATATCGACTTCAAATTTGGAACTTTTAAATAAGACAACTTAAACTATCTTTTAGCATATATTTAATACTTTTAGCTCTTAACATGTGGGCAGGGGGGGCTGGTGGCACATTTTTTTAAATGGAAAGGGGGTTCGTGTAATACATCAATTTAAAGCTTATAAAATTCTCCATTTAACTCCATATTTTTAAATTAAAAAAAAAAAAATGGGTTTAAAATGGGGTTGAAAATGGGTATTAATGTAAAAATTCCTCTAAAAAAAACAAATAATTTTTTAAAAATACCTATTTTTATCATAAAAAAATGTTAATTATACTTTTAAACTAATTTTAGTTGACATAAATAAAAATTTATAAAAAAAAACATAAAAAATCGAATGTTTAGCACAAAAAATTGAAAAATCAAAACCTTAAAAAACATTTTTAAAAAATTTAAAAATATTAGTTTAAATAGAGAATTTTATAAGCTTTAAAATGATGTATCACACGACCCCCCTTTCCATTTAAAAAAATGTCCCCCATGCCCCCCTGCCCACATTTTAAGAGCTGAAAATATCAAATATATGCTAAAATATAGTTTAAGTTGACTTATTTAGGAGTTCTAAATTTTACGTCGATATCTCAACTCGTTCAAAAGTTAAAAGGCGGGGATGACTTTAGGACCGCACTGTATACTGCAAAAAGAAACTACTTAATTTAATCTATGGACCATTTATTTTTTTTTAGGGATAGTGAAAAAGTGGGTTTGCCCTCCTAGAGCCTTAATTTAAAAAATACAGAAAATGTTAATATTTATTAATAAACCAAAAACAGCTACTAATCATAATTTAAAATAATACCTTTTTTCCTTATCAATAGGCCCACCAATGTTAATGACCGTCAAGCAGGTCAAGATTCCTAACTCAAGAATAGCTAAATTAAAGGCAAAAATAGGTCTTTTGAAAATAATATTAAAACATATTTTAAAAGATATGATTTTATAAATTAAATATTATTTTCAAAATCTAAGATGACGAACGTGATGACAAACTTTACGGGGGAAATTATTATTTTTTTATTTTTTCGATATCGATGAGTCAGGATTTGATTTTAATTAATCACTTATGTACGTGTTTAATTATTTTAACAAATTAATTCATAGTATTAAATTAAAACAAAATAAAATGAGATATTTTGAATGCTTTAAGTTCTATAGTATACTCAACAGAGTCGCTTTTGTCTACAAACTAGTTAAAAATGTTAAAAAAATCAACTTATCTTCTTATTCTTCTTTTTTTTTTCTTTTTATTCTTCTGCAAGTCAGAAAAACTAACAACTCTTATTTCTAGAATACGCATACCGTTAATATAAAGTATCGCCAACATCTCGGTTTGTTTGTAAACAAATAGTAGGTATATTCAGGCCTGAACAATAACAATTACCAGTAACTGTTATTGTTGTCACTGTTAGAACAAAGCTGTGCGAGTAAGACAGACAAATGTATATGTTGGCTACGTTTCTTTCAGTTTTTACAAATGAAATGCCTATTCTAAAGAGAAGTTCGTTGGAAAAATATCAACATTCTGCAAGTATTTCATTCTGGTCCTGATATTTTTAATTTTGGATGAAAATTATAAAATTTTCTCAGAATTTGTAAATTTTAGACTGAAAATTCTTAGGTGAAACCCAAGCACATTTAGGGGAAAGGGGGGAATGAGGACCGCTTAGGGTTTTTTGTAATTTTTAGCTTTATTAATGTTTTTTTTTATGGAAACGAGTTAAATTAAACTTGAAAGTATGCTGTATAAAACGATATTCTCAAAAAATATTTTAATTTAAATACAAAAATTTTACAGTTTCAAAAAAAAAGCTTTAAAAGGCCCGAATTACTCTCAGGCTGGGGTTAATTACGGCATAGGCCAGAATTACCCCCATTCAAAAAAATTTACGTACAAAAATTACAAACAAATACTTTTCCTTCAAAGTTTGTGAATTCTTTGTGCACATAGTACACAATTTGAGCAGCATATCCGAGCATATCCGAGCATATCCATAGCTCACTCTCTTTACCAATCTCACCACACTACTTGGTGCAGAATTAATTTGGAGGAAACCTACTCTTTATTAAAAAACTACTTTTTATTATAAACACTTTATTGTTGCGAAGTGTGTACTTATAATTATATTATGCTGATAAAACATTTTATCATAATCTGATGCAATCTTGCAACTAGACATGATAATACCTACAAATTTCCTATGATTACTTGGAAAAGATAAGGTAACTAGACCAAGAGGTACCCTATGGGAAGTCCGTTTGAGTATTTATCTGTTATAGATACATATATGTCACTGCAGAGATAGATAACTGTATCAGATCATTATCTGGCTTTGCCCACATATGGATATACATCTACAAGTCTATAGGTAATAAAACTAAGAAAAACAATTTAACAAAAAAGATTGAGCCTACTTCTATGTCTCTAAAAAGTAAAAAATAAGTTGGTGCCAATTTCCTTAAATTAAATACTTAAATTTTTTTTTGTTGTTACATTTCTTGCTTTGAAATTGGCACCGACTTATTTTGTATTTTCTACTTTTTAGTTCTTATAATTTTAAACATAGTGTAAACTGTAATGCTAACCCAAATCAAAAATCCCTAAATCAGTCATCAATTTAAATGTAATTTTTTAAAATTTTAGAGCAAAATAGAAAAAATTGTATAAAGCACTCGTTTCATAACACGTTTTTAGAGCACTAGTACTTTAGAAGACTCACCGCAAGCGGCTCGTTTTCTAAACTTGTACTCGTGCGCTAAAAACGTATGTTATGAAACTAGTACTTTAATATGCTATTAGAATAATTCATTTGTGATTGTTCTAGATTTAAATTTAAAGATGTACGTTTTCTAGGAAAAAAATGAAATAATCTAGAAGAAGAAGCTTCTTTTTTCTGACATACATAACCTAATATTAAGAGTTTGATTTAAATTATTAAAATTTTAAATAAATGTAGGTTGCTAACTTCTTGTCCCACTTTCTAACCTCGAGATATTGATTAGAATTGTTTGTGGTTAAGTGGGTGTGCGATAAAGTGGTCAAAAAATAAAAAAAATGTATTATTTTTAGTGATAACTGAGTTATCATAACTCGCTTGCAACATGACGGAAATATAAATACTAATGCTTATCAAATTTGTTCCTTTTCATTTTTCTTCGTAAAGACAAATAATTATAAAAAAGCTATGCGTAATTGGGGTATGAACCTACTTATTTTCAACGAATTCAAAAAGGCTGTTGCTCAAAAGCTTTTGATTTTTTCGAAAGATTCTTTTGAAAAATGTACACGGAGTGTGTACATTTCTCCGCGTAACACCGTGGTCCATTAGGATGGACCTTATATTTTAATATTACCTTAAAATTTTCATTTAGGTTTAACTAGAAAATCCTGAGACCCTAAAATTCGTAAAATTACAATAAATCGGAATAAATCGTTGAAAATTGTCTAATTTTTGTATAAGTGCAACATACAGGGTGTTCCAGAACTCGCGTACCGAAATTTAAGAGGTGATTCTACATCCAAAAATATGAAAAAAAGTTTCTATAAAGGTTGGTCCGGAAATGAGCCCTAAGGGAGCTACGGCCCTTCGAAGATGACGTATTGAATGGGGAACAAAAAAAAGCACCAATAAAATTTTAATGCTGCAGGGTGATTCTTCATTTAAAACTGAGCAAAAAAGTAATATACACCAAAACATCTAAATTTAATATTAAAGGAGTAATAGCCTTTTAAAAAGTAACGTTTTTGGTGGCACAAAATGTTACTTCCTCTTAATTACATTTTTTTTTGATAACGGTTGCTCCTACAGTGTTACACTATATGATATTTTATATGTATTTTTACTCTAGAAATCTATATTTTTTACAACAAATCCAAAAAACATACACATAGAAAAGTTTGGGGCAAAAATGTTTTAAGCCTCATATATTTTGTCCGTCTGGGCACGCCTCTGGATAAATTAAAAAAATAAATTAACATAAACTTATTGCCCTTATTAATACTAGTATACATGCAAAAGCTCGCCGCTCTAGCTTAAACGGTACCCGAGTTATTAATTAAAAACCTTATTTTTATTACAATTTTAAAGGGCCCTAGATCCCTTAGGGCTCATTTCCGGACCAACCTTTATAGGAACTTTTTTATATATTTGGATCTAGAATCACCTCTTAAATTTTGGCATGCCAGTTATGGATCACCTGTATAAGGGGCTTGAAATCTCATTTTTGTCCTTTTGAGCATACAAAATTATGTGTCAAATTTCAAAATGATCAAAAGATTCTAACCTGTGCCGAAAATCCTCCAAAGTTGCCCCTAAACTAAAATTTACTAATAAAATGTCTACCATAAATGTGAGTCAATCGGTAAACAAACATTTTAAAAATGTATCAGTTCGGACTTTTTTTTATTTTTATTTATTTTTTTTATATTCTTTTTGCGAAAATCAAAAAATTAAAAAAAAAAACAAGAAAAAAATTGAAATAATTTTTTTTAATAATAGTTTTTTCATTTATTGTTTTTTTAGTTTTTTGGTTTTGGGAGGATTACTTTCAAAAACAATATGGATCTTCTCCTCGTAGAACTTGAATTTTCCTAAAAAAGTCGATCGGATTATTCGTTCTTGAGTTATCGTCTACATAAAAACGTGACATCGCGCGGACGGACGGACAGACGGACGGACAGACTGACATTATTTAAAAAAAAGTTTCTTATAAAGAACTTTCACTTTCGGGTTTAGATAGGACACTCGGTATACAGGAAGAAAACCCACACTGACAGATACCTAAACGCATTTTCACATCACCATCCCTCTCAAAAACGCTCGGTAGTTAATTCACTTGTTCATAGGGCTTTCATGATTTCAGACAAGAATTCCCTAGATACAGAACTCCTTAAACTAACCAAAGCCTTGACCATGAACGGTTATACCAAAAAAGACATTAATAAGACCATATACAAATACAGAAATCCCAGACCCAAACAACAGGACAATAGTGACAATGACAGACAGACACAAGTTATACTTCCCTATGTAAGCGGTATCACGGATAAAATAGGTAAACTTTTGAAGAAGTCAAATATTAAGCCTATATTTCGGTCCAACCAAAAATTAGGTCAATGTTTGACTTCAACAAAAGACAAAATACCCCTGAGCTCAGAAGGCGTATATAAAATACCCTGCTCCTGTGGTACGGTTTACATAGGTGAAACTAAGAGAAAAATTTCTACAAGACTTCAAGAGCATGAGCGCAATATAAGAAAGAAACAAATTTCCTTATCGGCAGTAGCCGAACATGTACATGAAACAGTTCATAAAATCAATTTGTCTGAAACAAAACAAATATTAACAGAAAACAGAAAAATGCCAAGGAAGATACGGGAATCGATAGAAATCATCAAGCATCCTAACAATATCAATCGGGACACTGGTTACCACTTACCTGCAATATGGAAGTCTTTGATAGTAAAAACCTCGTCACGGGTGAATAACCACAACTCGTCATAAATAGTGACACAAGTTGATTCGAAACTTAGTTTCAGATTAATCCCTGAAGATGTCTCTAGTAGTAAGAGACGAAACGTCGGAAAGTGAAAATCCATTAACACGGTCTAAACCCGAAAGTGAAAGTTCTTTATATCTTAATGGCCGTGAAAGCTTAAAATCTAAAAAAAAGTGGCTTATTTTTTCATGAAACAAATTTATATCCTTATAGAATTTTTTGTCTAGGACGATTTTTGAATTTTTTTGAAAATTCGAAACTACCGTATGGGAAGATTGGTGTAGTGGACTACCGCGTCGTACTTGTCGAGTTTACTACCCAAAATAGCGTGGGTTCGATTCTCACCGGCGCCGATTTGCCTTTTTCAGTTAATTAATAATTGAAATTTGGCGAAGGCGTAAGTGAAGCGGACACTCCCTATAAATTGGTTCAAAAGTCAATTAAAGCCGGTGGTTCCCTCTACTATTAGCCCACACAAGTCCTGGACTTAGGGGATGCTTAATTAAGTAGAATAGTACGAGGTTAAACAAAAATGTAAAAATGTAAAATGTTAAATGTAAAAATGTATAATAATAATAATAAATAAATTTGCCTGTCATAAAACTTATTTTAAAAGGAGGATTCCTCAAAGAAACGGGTATTATCAACTTCCTTGGTGATTCTCTATATTCATGGAAATATGAATATTTTTTTTTTAACTGTCTTGTCACGCATGGGTTAAATAAGAATAAATTAATTATATGACTAAATTTTATAACGAATGTTTGAATAGTTCCTTTTAAAATAGAAAAATCATAAAAAACAACATTTCAAAGATATTGACTTTTCACATAAATTTTTCGGATAGATTGACTCACCGCCTTTTTACTCAACTATAGCAACGCGAAATTTTTGACCCATAGTAATTTTTGAGGACTTTTTAAAACCATCGTATAACTTTCTTTCAGCTGTGAAGGGGTAAAAGCACTCTTTAAAAAGTGTCTTTGACATGATTAAATTTTTAAAGATATGAGAATTTATGAAATGCCGTTTTGGTTAAATGAAAATTTTTAGAATTGTTTGATGTCAAATCAACTTTTAAAAGACTGTTTTTACCTCTTGGCAGAATATTTTTGTATTTATAACTGTAAAAATAACCTAATCTGAATGTAATAAATGTCATGTGTAAGTTTAAATATAGATTTTTGAGTAACTTATTTTTCCACCTTGTTAGGGCTTCTAGCATCCAAAGAAACCCGATCCAGGACCTGGAAAATTGGAAATTGCTTTATTTGAATGAACTTTAAGACATACAGGGTTATTCAGAAATAAGTTCGAGAAATTTAAGAGGTGATTCTACGTTAAAAAATATGAAAAAAAGTTCCTATAAAGGTTGGTCCGGAAATGAGCCCTAAGGGAGCTGCGGCCTTTCGAAGATGGACATATTGAATGTTGAACAAAAAAAACACCAATAAAAATTTAATGTTGCAGGGTGATTCTTCATTTAAAACTAAGTAAAAAAGTATTCTTCACCAAAATACCTAAATTTAATATTAAAGGAGTAATAGCCTTTTAAAAAGTAACATTTTTAGTGGCACAACATGTTACTTCCTCTTAATTGCATTTTTTTTAAACGGTTGCTCCTACAGTGTTGACACTATATGACATTTTTTATGTAGTTTTACTCAAGGAATCTATATTTTATACCAAAAATTGGGACTTTGGCTTGTTTGTATTCATTTTTTACTAACGCAAGACTTTTAAAAGACTTTTGAAAGTCTTGCGTTAATAGGATCCCACTTCATATCTTGTTTTGATAGGCGAAAGCAAAAAACAAGATTTGTTATAAACTAGAATACGTCATGTATACGTAAAATGGAACACACTAGAAGAAACTATGACTAATTTTGATTGTAAAACTGTAATATTGTTCCAAAATTAATTAATATGAATTTTTAATTAATTTCTACAAATCCTGTTTAACAAATATCCGCTAAAAATTAATCACTTTTCTGATGCAACAACGCACGGGTGAACATACTCTCGCGTTTTAACTTATTAATGTATTGTGCAATCAGTTAAATTGGAACGATTCTAATAACAGGTATGGGCGAATATCAAAAAAGCTAATAAAGGTATATTAAAATAAATTCAATTTACATTTATTATTTTTATTATTTATTTATTTATTTATTTAAATCATAGAGAAGGAAAGAGAACCATTAGTCCAGCCTGCCCAAGATTATTTTGTGACAGAATGTGGCAGCGAAATGACGTAACGCAATATAACTGACCTTGCGCAGTACGCATCTCTATCAGCTGGGAAATGCTGTCGGTCATAAAACAATTCATCACCCCAGTATTCATTTGTCTCCAAAAATTCCCCAGTAAAAATCTTAAAATGTCCAAAAATAGAGATATGGCAAACCAATACTGGGGTGACAAATTATTAGTAGTTTGTTTATACTGTCAGATCGTCGTTTGTTACTGTTCATTTTTCGACTTCTACTGTGTTTTAATTGTTTTTTTGCTGCATTTGTTTATAACTTTAAACATGACCTGTATTGTTGCTTTATGAAGAGCAAAGGGTCAATCCCTGGTGTACTCAAAGTAGGTGTACAAAATCCCGAAACTCAAACACACCTCGAAAAATTGTTATAATATCATATTAAAAAACTATTTCAACGTTTCTTCGTAGATATTTATTGTTTTTTTGTTGAATTTTTTACAATTTTTATTTGACACACAAAACTAAGGTTAAAAATACTCGTCAAAAACAACAATAGTAGTGCGCGTGTGCAAGTTTATCTCATTTATCACAGTATTCCGCAACGGCTTTGGAGGTCTTTCCTTGTCTATGATTTAAATTCATAAAAGGACCTCTAAATACACGGTATTTGCAGTCTTTTGAAAAACCAACAAAGGAACGTATTTACGGAAATAAGCCCTACGTTTCTTGTAGTTTTATATCCAAAAAAGATGATTTTCATCAAAAAATAAAATCTTTCTGTTGGTCTGTCTGTTAGTCTGTCCTGGAAATTTTTGACCATAATAACTCGAGAACCCTTTGAGCTTAAGACTTCAAATTTGGGCTATACTGCCATACTACGCTAGAAAGCAGTAAATCCATTTGTCGCAGAGCAGCGTTTTCAAAATATTACATCAGAGTTGACGTGAAAACGTTGCTATGCGACAAATGGAGTTACTGCTTTCTAGCGTAGTAGGGCAGTATCAACCAACTAATAACTCTTCTCTCTAGAATAGGCATTTCATTCGTTATAACTGACAAAAACGTCGGCTACATAAACATTCGTCTGTCTTACTCGCACATCTTTGTTCTAACAGAGACAACAATACCAGTTACTGGTAACTGTTATTGTTCAGGCCTGAATATACCTACTATTTGTTTACAAACAAACCGAGATCTTGGCGATACTTTATTTTAACGGTATGCGTATTCTAGAAAGAAGAGTTATTAGTTCGTGGGGCAGTATAGGTTGCTTATCCATAGTTCTATAGTTTTTGGTAAAATTTGGTGATGGAATAAGGGGGTAAAAAGGAGAAGGTATTATTTTGTTGGCAGCAGTATTTTTTTCTGTGTAGCTATTTTTAACTGTTATAGACGGAACTTTTTTAATAATCATCCCATATCCTTAGTGATTCAGAATAGATACGAAATATAATTCTAGAAACGTCGATCTTGATTTTTTTAATAGTTTTTACCATTTTTGGACTACTAGCTATTTAAGTTATCTGAAAGCATATGCTTTTTGTATTTATATAGGTAAAAAAGGTTATTTATCCAATAATAACCCCCACGTGGCTTTTACTTTATTGAGTGGATAATTATTTATTTTACCCACTCAACTCCCAGGTAACAAAATAACATGACATTCACGTGAAAGCCACGTTAATATGTGACATGTGATGTTAAGATTGTAGTCTCATTTAACAAGAATGTAGCATGGTGGGGATGTCCTAAGTCCGCCCCTAATAACATCACACAATGACATCCCGAAAATAACGTGTTTGTGACATCATAAATCCACATTCCTGTTATATCTAATATCTTATGGATGCCGTTACTGTTACTTTAATATTTAAATAATATCCTAGGATATTAGCTTTTTCTAAATTATACCCTATAGAAAAATCGGATTTAAAATCAATAAGTAATTGAAACAATCACAGATTGAAACAGATAGATTCTAAATACGAAATGCAGATTAAACGAAGAATATATTCCTTTAATCCGTGTCCGTGGTCTTGAGAAGCCCGGCAGAGCCCCCTATCCATTGGAAATCGTATAATGTGTATACAATTTCCTTATAATAATTTACTCTATCAACATCATCTTATATCGATTTTTTTGCTTCGAGCGTCGGTGAGAAGCAAAATAACATGACATTCACGTGAAAGCCACGTTAATATGTGACATGCGATATATTCACCGCGTTGTTAAATATTTGTTATTAAATAACATGTTTGTCACGTCACACGTGTTACGTTGCAAATGTGATGTTATGATTTAGTTTAAAAATACACCCGAAAGTGATGTTAATTTCTTGTAATATAACATCCCTTGCTACCTGGGCTGTCACTTGTCAAATTATTTTCTTGTAAATGTCATTAAAATTTGTAATAAAAATATGAATTCCTAAGCTATTTATTGGATAAAACCTTGGCACTCATGGGTAAACCGATATTGCCCTCTCGAAAATTAACCTGCTTGGCTGACGCCTCGCAGGATAATTTTCTCATGGGCAATATCTTACTTTACCCACTAGTACCATAAATAACTATTATGTAAATAAATACATATTATTACCAAAACTATTACCAAAAGTAACTAAAAAAAAATTTTCTGACGAGATTATCGCAGAATAGCTTAACATAAAAAGGCTTTGTTCATTACAGATTTGAACAGTCCCAACTCGGCTCATAAAAAATTATTATAGGTATTTTTTTTCTAATTTTTAAATTTAATTTAATAATTAAGAATTTTGGAAACTGAATATTTTTCATACATATATCTATTAGTGTGCAAAATTGGGTGATCGGGAGCAGCTGGGCCCAAAGCAATAATCTCCTTTGACACTGAATGTTGTAATTCTATTTTTCACTTATTTATTATATCCTATCATAATTTTGCACTACAAACGATCATAGATAAACAAATTATTAAACAAAATAATTTACTAATACACCAAAATAGATATCTATTTCTAGGCAATTAACGCAAACTGTTGCCTGGCAGACAATTTGGCTCCGAAAGCAGATATACGTATATAACTTATGACCTTGAACTTTGCAACACCTACTAAGCCCAAAGTACGTACACTCAAAAAAAGCAAGACAATTCCAACTAACTAATAACTCTTCTCTCTAGAATAGGCATTTCATTTGTAAAAACTGACAAAAACGTAGCCAACATATAAATTTGTCTGTCTTACTCACACAGCTTTGTTCTAACAGAGACAACAATACCAGTTACTGGTAATTGTTATTGTTCAGGCCTTTACAAACAAACCGAGATGTTGGCGATAATTTATATTAACGGTATGCGTATTCTAGAGAGAAGAGTTGTTAGTTCGTTGGACAATTCTGATTTTACCAATGATTTACACGGAAAGAAATTAGTGGGCTCTGCGCTATACATTATAAGATATTTGGTAACAGTGGCAAATTATAGTGATTTAAGCTATAGATTATAAGGGACACAATAACTAATAATGTTAAAAATAAATTGGAAACGATTATATATATTACAGACACGATTATATTTATTACAGGCACTATTATAAATTTACAGAAATTTTATTATATTATAAAAATTATTAGCACGGACAATAATTAAATCCATTTAAGCTATAAATGCCATACTATTTGTTATATTTTATTATTCACTAAACAATTAAAGTATTTCATATAAATTTTTACACTGACTGCCATAATTGTAAGAGAAAGCCTTGTATTTATATAATAAGCGATTATAATTTGCTTGGTATGTGTGTTATAGCGCTCCTAGCTATAATTTTTTTTTTCCGTGTACTTACTCACACTAATAATGTTACCTCTGTCACATGTGCCATTTTTAAAATCTTAAAACCGTTAAAATTTGTAATTTCTAGGGACTTTTGTTATAGTTGGTAATCGAGGGGCTGACCGCGAGGAAATCTTTTGTACAAGCCAAAGGAACTCAGGAGGAAATCTGAAGAACTCTGGAGGACTCCGGAGGAACTCCGAGGAACTCTGGAGGAACTCCTAAGGAACTCAGAGGAACTCTTTGTAAAAAGGAACTCTTTTGTACAAATTTCAGACGCGGTCAGCCCCTCGTTGGTAATATATCCTCTCCCAATCTGGCACTTTAAATTTGGAGCAAAAAATAGGGTTCAAAATGGACGCCACCTGTCTTAGTCATTCGCCCAAAATTTAAGCCTTTTTTCTTACTCTTAATCATTGAATTTAACCTGTATTGGTACTGGAATTTTGACTATAGTAAAACAAGAGGGTGTAAGAGTGTTTTAAAATATTTATATTAAAAATAAATTATGTTTTTTTAAGTGCCAAATGCATTTTCAAAGAAAAAAGTCTCTTTTTTTTTAACTAAAGGCCCCCATTATTGTGTAAGCACTAAAAATAGAATGTTCATCTTATCAGTTTATAATACAATTTATACAGGGTGTGCCAAAACTAACGAAAAAAAAAACAATTATTCTACATCTGAAAAAATTTAAAAAAAAATTTCATGTAAAGGAAATATGCCCTAAGGAGGCCTCCCAAAGGATGCGTTTTTATTTAATATCTCTGGAATCCTATGAACCACAGTAATAAAAAATGCCATTCTACAAACATTTATATAGTTTTTGGTGTAAAATTGCCCTGCGTTATAAAAATTTGTATTGGAACAATTTTATATGCCTATTTTTAATGCTCAGAACGTAATATTATGACTTTAACTTAACTTTCTCGAAAAAAGTTGATCCTACTAGTCAATTTTTATGTTTTTTTATCAAAAATGTCAAATAAACAACAGATGAAAGTTTGGATCAAAAAGTGACAACGCCCCTCCATTTTACACGCCCTGGTTAAAGTTATCAAATAAAAATTATACAGGATAATACCCTTAATAAATTTTAGGACATGTGCAAAAAATTGTTAGTAGTTCAAAAAATCTTTTTTCAACGCACCCTTAGAAAGGCGGTAACTCCCTTAGGGCTCATTTTCGGACCAACCTTTATGCAGAGTTTTTTTATATTTTTGTATGTATAATCACCTCTTAACAATTTTTTTCCGTTAGTTCTGACACACCCTATATTTGCAGTAAATTTTTGCAGAATAATTAAAACTATGACTAACATAGGCAGGTATACCTTATCGCATTTAATTACAGACTACTTGAAGTGGAAAATTTTCTCCTTTCCACTAACTAAATAGACTAAAAAAGCTATGGCTTGATAAAAAAATCATTTTTTTTTTGATTACGTATTGGTTCAGGTAAAAAGTTTAATTTTTGTTGAAAGTTAAGTATGGGAGGTGAGGAAAATTCTAGCGCTTGACGTCATTATTATTATTATTAGGAAAATGTAATAACCTTTGTCTGGAGAACCGCTTTGACAATAGGGTTGATAGAAAGGAAAAAATTAAAGTCCTTTGCAATGTGTTATAGTGAAATGTTAAAGATAAAATGGTCAGATAGAGTTTAAAACGAGGGGCTAGTTTAAAGAACGGATAGGATGGTGGGTCACATAATAATAGGATATTTATTTTTACCTCATTTCGAGAAATTTCTCGCAGATATCTGTCAATTTTCATAAATTGGGAAACGTGATTAAATCAGGGGCGGATTTATTTCATTTTAAGGGGGGGGCATCCATAAGGAAAATTGCGCTTTTACCAAAAATATAATTTTGTCTCGTAACTGGAGGCTTAAAACATATAAATGTTATCACGGTTTTGCTTTACTTGTACAGTAGTACGTCTTTTTATTTATTTTTTTAAAATTTTTTTTTGTGCTTTATCACTACTGGCCACCAAAATTTGCTTAAAACAGGAAATGGTTTTTCAAAAGTGTTTTTGTATTTTTTTTCATATGGGGCTGTCCTTATATTACGAAACGCAATTTTTCCAAAAAATTGACCCCCCCCCTCCCCCCTGTGTAACAAACTGTCACATTTAGCAACCCCCCCCCTGTGTAATGCGTAACAATATAAAATTTTTGTTTAGCAATAAATTTAACTGTATTCTCACTATTGATTCGTGTTTCTCGACAAAACAAACATGAACCTAAAATCTTGTATAACATAACCTAAAAAAAATTTACACGAAAAAATCACTCAAACTTTAAAAAAATATTCATAATCAATATCACAAAGGGAAAAAATACTAGGTACCTCTTTTTACACGTATATTGTTTACGCACAGGTACACAAAATAGTACACACATTGGTGTTCTGTGAGTAGACATTCCTCGCGAAAATGTATCATCGCCGATGATTCATCGGCAAGATCACGCAAGAACAGGGCGTAAGATTTTTTTTTAATTTCAATGTCAACAGTTTTTTTACTGATTACAATATTATTTAAATATGCATAGTTTCGTCAATTTTTGTGTGAAAAAGGGAATTATCGGCCACTAAATAGTAATTTATGTTGAAATAAAAGTACATCTGCCAAGCTTAGGAAATAAACACTAAATTTATTAAATTCCTTTACGTAACGTTTACCTAGACCCCCCTCCCCCCTGTCACAAACTGTAACAATTTCTCTGACCCCCCCCCCTAGGTGCGTTACGTAATATATGGACAGCCCCTATGTATTGATTTGAATATAAAATCAATTAATATTGTATTCATAAATATTAATAATTTTTAAATAAAAAATATTTTTAGAAATCAGGTGATTGCATTCTATTTCTACCTATTATAGCCCGATAATGGGCAATTAAATTACCTATAGGCAATTAAATTTTCAATGCGAATGTGACTCATGCAGCAGTAATAATTAAAAACTCTGCTGTTAACAAAACAATACTTTCTACTATAACTCTTTTTAGAAAAAAAAACAAGGTTTATTAGTTTGAGAAGATCGTATTGAAAAATACAGAGATTTTTGTTGATATTTTCTAAACACTATAACATAACCGCAAAACATATGGTTAACCGGTTAATCTGTATTCATCTACTAAAATAAATCACATAAAAATTTAAATTGTAAAATCAATTTCAATATTTATAATATTTATAGAACGGTTACAGAAGTATTAATATTTTCGTAACAAATACATTTTAACACAAACTAATCAAAACACTAAGCTAATTTATAAATGAAACCTCACGCAAAACAAAAGTTTCTTTTCTTTTTTAGCGATTTAATTAGATATCAATATGTCAGGGATAACTAGATAGGGGAACGTTCAAGTATTACTTAAAGCAAATTTTAATCATTTTGGACTATAGTTAACATTATTACTTATAGGCTATAGTAATACCATAGCCTATCATGTAGTAAATTAAAGATCTCACACTGTTGCCGTTGTTTCGTAAGAAATCCTACCGATAAAAAGTTTCTTCTTCTTCTTCTTCCTTTATTTTGGCCTTTTCTCAGTGAGATAATCCAGATCCCTCTTAGTTACTCAATACACCAAGAGTGGTTCTTGTCTGGCTTTTCGCCATGCCCACTCCTGTTTTAAATATATAAAATCTCCAGTCTTCTGTAAGACCCTTTCTTTTTCTTTTCCTTCTTTCCTTTTCGTGTTTACTGTTGGTTGTGTTAGCTGTTGCCAAGGCAGTTTGTTCTAATTTGTAATTATATTTGCGCATGCGCTAGCATATAAAAAATTTTGTATGTATAAAAACTTCTTCACGTGTTAGTTGCTTCCAAATCAAAATTTATCAGCATTATAAATGATTAAAAAACATAAAATTCCCTTCTTACTCCAATATAATCACATGTTCGTCATTTTACTGCACATCTTCCATACAATCACTATAAAATATATAAAATCGATTCTCGGGCATATCTAAGATAGCAAATAAATAAATAAATAACTAATACTAAAAGACTTGATGCTAGAAAATTAAACGCGTTTAACGTATTACTAATTCCTGCCGAAAGCACATATTACTCGTTTCACGGATGAAAAGCAACTCAATAAAAAGTTTATTCATAATAATTTCTTGATGATTGAATAAAACATAAGATATTATGAATTATGTACGTTGGTATAACTGGTCCACTAAAATACTACATAATAGGCATTAGTAATAATATTAACTATAAAAGACTTGATGCTAGAAAATTAAACGCGTTTAACGTATTACTAATTCCTGCCGAAAGCACATATTACTCGTTTCACGGATGAAAAGCAACTCAATAAAAAGTTTATTCATAATAATTTCTTGATGATTGAATAAAACATAAGATATTATGAATTATGTACGTTGGTATAACTGGTCCACTAAAATACTACATAATAGGCATTAGTAATAATATTAACTATACTATAGTTTTAAACTTTAAACATAAGGTTTTTAGGACACTGCTCAAGGGGGGTTTTTCTTCATGTTTTTACACTTTTTTAATAATTATATTTTTTAAACAACTTCAATAGTTTTAATTGGATACTTAAGTAATAAGTTATTATAATCTGTTTAAATTATTTTGCTCATACCTATGTCTAGGTCATGAAAAAAGTCTTATTAAGTCGACTCGAGGTGAGTAACTGTGCTCAGTAGGTAATAAAAAATTTCAATTACTATTTTATTTATTTGCAAATATTATTCATCGGTCAAGGACTTTATTGTTAAATAATATATATTATTTACTTCTTTTATAAATTGTAAATTATAATATACTAGCCGTGAAACCTGTTCTTCGCATGGGCATGTGCTTTGCACATTCGGAAAACGCATTCGGAATTTTCCTGGGGTCATGGGGGATACTCCATGTACATGCCAAATTTCAAGTTTCTAGCTGTTCTGAAAAGAAGGTAAACAAAACCGGACAACCATATATACACTACCGTCCTAAGACAATATGTCGTATCCATCGGTTCTCTGCATTTCTGGATCTTTGTTTATTGAATTTAATGTTATGGCATTCTTGCCAAAGTTGTGGTTGTGGTTATGACTGATTAGTTCAAACTATTTACCAATATTATAGAATCCCAGAAGATGTCTCTGGAAGAGACGAAACGTCGTATAGTAATAATCCATCAACACGGTTAAAACCTGAAACTACTTGCCCTACAAATATAACTGACTAACCGTGAAAGCCTTAGATCTAAACTTCCGTAACTGTAGGTAACATAATCTATAAGTAGTGTATTTTTTTGTTCTGCAAATAGAAAGTGGATAGATTTTGTTTAAAATAATACAATTTCGTTTTAATTTGTAGATAGATATAAAAAACAGCTGTATATACTGTAAATATTTACATATACATAAGAAAGAAAGAAGATATTGGAAAAAAGATAATAATAACCAAACCAAACGCTATAACCGCACTGAGAGCACGGTTACAGATTTTACTACCAATCGGTTCAATCTAACGTCACCAAACCATTTCGAAATCAACGAGTAAATACCAAACCTATGACTAAAACTTTGGTAACTTAAACGAAAAGGCTTCTAATTTTTATTTAATTTTGGATAAAATCAATTGCTTTTGTCGCGCTGGAAACATCGATTCAACAGACAGGAAATATTGCTTTTAACCTGTGGTGTGATATAATTATTATCAAAACCTTTGCAATTTTTTTCTGTTTTTGATAACCTTATCTTGTCCTCAATATATGTATATTAGGGAGGTCCTTAAAAGATAGATTCCCAGGGACTTTCCAAATGGTCTAAAAAGGATGTGTACCAAATTTCAGGTCGATAGCTCAACGTTAACATGTGCAAAAAGTCGTCAAGGAGCACAAAACGTATGTAAAAGCCAAACCGTGCGAAAAATTAGCTAATACTCTGCCCTGTAAAAAAACTTTCCCATTTTTCAACTCAACAAGTTAAAAAAAAATTATTTTAAGATTTAGAAAATATTGTAAATATTTAAAATTAATTACCCCCCGTCCTCCGGGGGTGGAGTTAAATTAGTACTTTAAAAAACTTGCCGCAAGCGGCTCGTTTTCTAAACTTGTACTCGTGCGCTAAAAACGTATGTTATGAAACTAGTACTTTAATAAACTATTTCCAAATTGTAACAAATTAAGGGAGCATTTATTTTTAAGGACCACCTTCATGTATATGTTTTCAATAATTTTCCCAAACATGAAATGCTTACATATTTCATATTTTGGTAAATATGTTTATAAGTCGTTATATTATCAGATAAAAATAATAAATTATAAATATAATATTATTTAAATACAATAAATTATTTCGAAACTTTTTTTTTTTGATAAATAATCAATACACATGACGTCACATTATACTATATTTAAATTGACAAACAGATCGTTATGTTTATCGTCAATATTAATGAATATTGTTTTAAAACAACAATATCTAACATAATATACTGCCTTATATTTTTTTTTTATTACTTGCAATTTTTATTTCAGTGTAATTAAACGTATCTTGAACTTTATAGTATATTAAAGTACTAGTTTCATAACATACGTTTTTAGCACACGAGCCGCTTGCGGCGAGTTTTCTAAAGTACTAGTGCGCTAAAAACGTGTTATGAAACGAGTGCTTTTTACAATTTTTTCTATTTTGCTCTAAAATTTAAACAACTTGCGTTAAATTGATGACTGATTTAGGGATTTTTGTTTCGGATTGGCATTACAGTTTACACCATGTTTAAAATTCTAAGAACAAATGATATTTTGATATATTTTATAGTCATCTCTTCTCTATTTTACTGCAATTAACCAAACCACAATTTTAACATGGTAAAAATAACCTAAACACAAAATTTTGTAGAAAATTCAACTTTAAAGCGACATTCAGGCCTATTCACACGTACCATTGATATTGAGATTTGTGGCAATATTGACGAAAATTGCAAGGTCATGTATTAAAACTGCATGGGATTGTAATTTTTGTCAATATTGAATAGATTTCAATGGTACATGTGAATAGGCCTGATTGACATTTGCACGGAAAACTTCAAGCGATAGGCCAGGTCTGTTGCCAACCCAAAAGAACAAAAAGTACAGACCTCTTATGGGTCTATAAAAGTATCTTTTTTAAAAAAGACTTTTTTCATATTCTGCACCATGGTCCATATTGAACTATCGAATGTTAATTAACTACACAATATTGTTAAAATAAAAATGCTTCCACTTTTTAATTCAATTCAATTGATATAAAAACAGATTTAAGGTAAATTAAACTGTTTCTGAATAATTATTGAGAAACGATTTGATGTATAATTAAATTTAAATTATAATTAAAACTGCTAGCATGCTATTCATACGTCAGACGTAACATAACCTAACTCTTTGATTTAGGTTAGTTTTTTCCAAAGAACTTTTACCTCAAGAAGTAATTTCAGATCAATGTTTATGAAGGTGTCATCTTTTTGTTTTGTTTATTTACTAACAGAAACGCGATACAGCTTTGTGATGTAAAATGTAGATGTCGCTAGTCGACTTTCAGGCTACCTAGTAGCGATGTTGCGTAGTTTCCACCTTATCATGAATTCAAATCATTATACTTAAATTAAAAATGTAAAAAACTTTATTGTGTATACTATAATTATGTTTAATAATATAGTATATTTAAATCTATTAAAATTAAACTACTAGTTCATATAAAACTCATATAGAACTAATGTTTCTTACAATTACAATAAAATATCCAAAGTATATGTTTCCAATCAACACTGTGCCCCTGTCAGTCATTTTACGACATTAGACTGTGAGTTTACACATTCTTTCTCTCTCTTTACGCGTACTAAGTGTAAACAATAGTCACTCCCCACCAGCCCCTCACCGTAGTTGGTTCACGCTTCAAACAAAGCATACGGTAGATTTCACCATGTTCCTTCTTGAGGTAAAAGTTCTTTGGTTTTTTCTCCTGTTTGGTGTTGGTATGCTAATGGAGGGGCGGGGGTGTATCCCTTCTAAAAAATAGACGGATAAAAAAAATAATATTTAATGTCAAGTAGTGTCAAAGAACAGATAAAATTAACCACATGACTCTCCTCGAAAGGAAAATGGTATACAGTATGCAGAATATTAAATTAATAATATGCAAAAATAATATATTCGCCTCTATGCGAGATACAAGATACACGTATCATAACACCTTCAAACGCGAGAACCTCGTATCTAACATACTCTCTTATGCTTAACCATTCATAATTTCTCAAGAATCGAAGGATTTGAGACAAAGCAAAAAGTTCACATTGTTTTCCATTGAAATTCATAAAAAATCGCTATATTTTATAAAATTCTTAAGAGAAATAATGTGAAGTACTACATATTCGAAACCATGTAAATGTCTAAGAAAAATTATCGGAATTTTTATTAGAAATTATATGAATTCCTATAAGAAACATTGCCATTTCCTATTAGAAATGATGTAAATTCCTATAAAAAAAGAGAAATAAGTAAATTCCTTTAAGAATTAATAACAATTTCTATGAGAAATAACGTAAATACTTTTTTTTGAGAAATAACATAAATTCCAATGAGAAATCAAGTGAATTCCTTTGAGAAATAACCTTAATTTCTATGAGAAATATATGAATTCCAAAGAGAAATCATGTGAATTACTTTAAGAAAAAACGTTAATTTCTTATGAAAAATATATGAATTACTATGAAAAAATATCCTAAACATCTTAAGAAATTATGTAAATTCCTATGAGAAATCGTGTAAATTTTTATAAAATCTGAATTTAAATAATAAATAATGTGGATTGTGGATTTCTTTGAGAAATAATGTGAATTCCTATGAGAAATCATCTAAACAAATGACAAATAATATGAGTTCCTATGAGAAATCATGTGAACTCATATGACAAATCACGTGAGTTGCTATAAAAAACCATTTAAAATAAGAGAAATATTATGAATTCGTATTACAAATAATGTGAACTGTAAGGAATCCTCTAAATTCCTATAATATGAATTCCTATGAGAAATCATGTCAATTCCTAATGAGAAATATGTGTATTTTTAGTGGATTCTTAAAGAATTTGTCGTGAATTGCTACGTAACCAAAGAACTTTTACCTCAAGAAGGAGCATGATGAAATCTACCGTATGCTTTGTTTGAAGCGTGAACCAACTACGGTGAAGGGGCTGGTGGGGAGTGACTATTGTTTACACTTAGTACGCGTAAAGAGAGAGAAAGAATGTGTAAACTCACAGTCTAATGTCGTAAAATGACTGACAGGGGTACAGTGTTGCCGATTGGAAACATATTTGGATATTTTATTCTAAATTTTAAGAAATATTAGTTCTGTATGAGTTTTATATGAACTAGTAGTTTAATTTTAATAGATTTAAATATACTATATTATTAAACATAATTATAGTAAACTCAATAAAGTTTTTTACATTTTTAATTTAAGTATAATGATTTGAATTCATGATAAGGTGGAAACTACGCAACATCGCTACTAGGTAGCCTGAAAGTCGACTAGCGACATCTACATTTTACACCACAAAGCTGAATGCGTTTCTGTTAGTAAATAAACAAACAAAAAGATGACACATTCATAAACATTATTTTTTTTTTTTTTTTTTTACTTTTTATTTATTTATTTTTTTATAAATAATTAAGTTTACAATATATATAATATAGAATAACCTAACTAATAACAATAATAAAATAATAGTAATAATCCGCAAGATGAGGCACATTGGTCTGAAATTACTTCTTTAGGTAAAAGTTCTTTGTACGTAACGATCCGCTAGCTTCTTTAATGTCTAAAAATTGTATGTACCAGATGCGGGGTACTTTTTTATGCCGGTACTATAAACAATGATGTATTGTATAGCCGATTATGCTGTTTTTAATGATATGGCAAAACAGACCTCAATTGTGCGGTTTGAAATGAAAGTATCGAACGCATACATATATGGAAACCAGTTTTCTATGGGTACCAATAGGATGGAAGAAAATTAAACTAATTTTAAAATTTTAATAATATAGGTAAACTTGGCAAAGCTGGCAATACCTACAAATTAAAATTAATTAAATTTCATTGTATTTTTAATACTGAATGTTATTTGTTAATACATATTTTTTATTTAATACTTTACTTGTGATAGTAACTACTGCAATGTGTGTAATGTATACAAAATGTTGTCATACTAACATAGAGATCGTGCTGGTACATTTGGATCCCCACATATCGCCTTGTAAATTCCGAAACATCGTATCTGAAAAATGGTAACTTGCCAGAGACTAGAAATTATTTTTTTTTATGGAATTAGTAGGGTAGTTATTCAATAATTGACTAATTTATATGAATAAGAACTTATTCTTGTTTATATGTAATTAATAAAGCTCTAAATAAATACCTTATTAATTGTTAAAAGTCCAACAAGTCTTAAAGTGGTCCATATTCTCACAGAGTCGTAACCAGAAAAAAATCTAGGAGGGGCTCAGCCCCCAGGGTGGCACCCTCAAAAAAAAAGCCTTGTCCCTGACGGTTTCAACCAAACTTGGCACCCCTGCAAAAAAAATGCCGCCCAAAGGTAGGTGACTTAAAAAATACCAAGGGGGGGGGGCTCAGCGAAAACGCCAGGGGGGCTCAAACCAAGACCAGGGGAGCTTAGCCCCGCCCCCCCTCTAGTTACGGCCCTGTATTCTCACCTGAGACAAGTAGAATTACATTTAATAATTCATTAATATCACGGAGAACAGCTTGTCTTCATGCCACAAAGAGAGTAGCCATACTGGAATCTTAATCACAAATTTTGTGACACGCGGATCGATAGACAGAATAGTTATTTCTGAAATCTGGAAAAATGTCGAGAAATGTAAAATTAGTTTTTCCACGACGCACCATCAAAAAAAAATTAATTTCTAAAAACAATATTTCAATTTTTGTTCCAGTCTATTTTAGCTTATTTTGCATCCAAGAAGTCTAGTAAAGTGCATGAAACTTGACGCTGAAATTAATCGAACCGTTTTGAGTAAATCAATACCTCCGCAAACCTACACTGAAATAATTTTTTAGCAACTAATATAAATAACTCCGAACAAAAATACAATGCAATATAACCCAATAGTAGTTATACAGAGCGGTCCAAAAGTCACCCCCCCCTCTTAACTTTTGAACCAGTTGAAATATCGACTTCAAATTTGGAACTTTTAAATAAGACAACTTAAACTATCTTTTAACATATATTTAATACTTTCAGCTCTTAAAATGTGGGCGGGGGGGCATGGGGGCACATTTTTTTAAATGGAAAGGGGGGTCGTGTAATACATCATTTTAAAGCTTATAAAATTCTCCATTAACACCATATTTTTAAATAAAAAAAAAATTGGGTTTAAAATGGGGTTGAAAATGGGTATTAATGTCAAAATTCCTCTAAAAAAAAAACAAATAATTTTTTAAAAATGCCTAATTTCATCATAAAAAAATGTTAATTATACTTTTAACTAATTTTAGTTGACATAAATAAAAATTTACAAAAAAAACTTAAAAAATCGAATGTTTTAGCACAAAAAAATGAAAAATCGAAACCTTAAAAAACATTTTTAAAAAAATTAAAAATATTAGTTTAAATAGAGAATTTTATAAGCTTTAAAATGATGTATTACACGACCCCCCTTTCCATTTAAAAAAATGTGCCCCCATGCCCTCCTGCCCACATTTTAGAAGCTGAAAATATCAAATATATGCTAAAAGATAGTTTCAATTGTCTTATATAAGAGTTCTAAATTTGAAGTCGATTTCTCAACTCGTTCAAAAGTTAAAAGGGGGGGGGGGTGACTTTTGGACCGCACTGTATACCAAGGTAGGGAAGACATTTTTTATAGCCGATCGTAATTAACAGTGCGAGGCTATTATAGTCTTCTCTACCGTAGTTTTTTTCACTACTATTAATAGTTTTTGCTTCAAATTCCTTTGATTAAAAAAACTGTTTTTTTTTTTTATTTAGACCGTTTTTATAAAATTTTACATAATTTTAATGATATTCTAAAATAAAACTGATAAAAAAATATTTAAAAATGTGCTAATATAGTGAATTTATCTCTTTTTTTTTGATAAAATTTGTTAACCTTCGTTATTAATTAAGTATTTATAAACGATAATTATAAATATCATGAGCTTTATCAGTGCTATATTTGGTTTAAAGGAGTTTTTACATCGGCACTTAGTACTATTAAGGGAACGTTCAAGTATTACGTAACGCTCCTAGGGGGGGGGTCATTTTGGAGTGTTACGCCTATATTAATGGTATAGGAAAATAGCGTTACAGGGGGGGGGTTCAAAATGATCAAAATTTGCGTTACGTAATACTTGAACGTTCCCTAAGAGTGCCTGTGTATTGAAATCTTCGCCAAAAAGTCAAAATCTTTGACCATGTTTTTTCACATTTCTCGACATTTTAGACCTTTTTGAGTCGAAATCAGTAAAAAAAATATTTCGTCTGTCTGTCTGGGGGTTTTAATTAGCGTTTTTTGGTTATAATTCAGGCAATTATTATTGTATTTTATTAATTTAGCACTTATGTGAAAGATAATTTTAAATTGGTCAAAAAATGTTATAAACTATTTTTTCCTAAAATGCATTGTTTTCGAGATATTGGCGTTTAAAGCAGTAAAGTGTTTTTTTAGCATATCTCACTTATTTAGAACTCGATTTCAAAAAACTATATTTGAAACGAAAGCTGTTTTTAAGCCCTATAAAAAATGTTATATACAGTTTTTTGCTAGAATATAACATTTTGGATACACAGACTATCAAAATTTAATAAATTATGCAGGTGTATTAATGGTTGCCTATTCACGTAATCACACAACTTTCCTTTTCACAATGTTTCAAATTAGTGCCTAGTGCCGATGTTTGGACAAGGTGCTTGCAACTGTTCAGCTGGTTATATTTTTAAGGGCAATTGCTCTCAGAATTCGCGCCTACTTGTGACCAGTAAACAACCTATTAAAATCGATGTATATTAGTTCTTTTTTAAATTTCTATAAATCTTTACCCTACAAAATACTGGTACTCTGTATCTCCGTATGGAATTTCTTGGTAGAAAAAATTATCTAATTCATTATTATAAAAAAATAGATAATTATAATTAATTATAATAAAATATTAAATTAATAACTATGATTAATTAATTATATATTTGAGAATGGAGATTTCTCCCGTTAGATTAGACAGGGACAAAAGTTCTACCCAAAAAGGATAGAATACATATATACACTCCCACTTCCACCCAACCAAACAAATTCTGTATTTGTTCTTTGTTGAACAAATACAATATTTACTTGGCCGGGCGAAAAGTGTAACTATATTAAAGAAATTACTGGCGCCATCTAAATTTTAGTAGAATTATCTTATTCTACAGACTCACATTAGCTATGTTCGTTCGAGCCGCTCACTGCTACACTTTCCGGCCAACCAAATAAATACTGTATTTTTTGTATGAAAAACAAATACAGTATTTATTTGGTATGCTGGAAAGTGTAGCACAAATGAGATAGAGATAGGGTAGACGTCTTTTGTTTCATAATTCTAGTTGTAGAGAGCTCAATTAGAGGTTTATTTAATAGGTTTTATTTCAAACTCGTGTATTTATTGCAAAACATGCGCAACAAAAAACTTAGTTGCTAAGCAGGAGATGAAAATTTCTATTTGTATGATACTGATAAAAAAACGACAAGCTGTCTAGTTTATCTATAATATATTTGTATACAGTGTGTTATTTTAAAACTCAACTACTTAAACAGGGATGACGCGAGGGATTTCTACCCCTGAATGAAAATTTGTACAAATTTTCCAACTCTACAGCTCAATGGAGCTCTCTACAACTAGAATTATGAAACAAAAGACGTCTACCCTATCTCTATCTCATTTGTGCTATACTTTCCAGCCAACCAAATAAATACTGTATTTGTTTTTCATACAACAAATACAGTATTTATTTGGTTGGCCGGAAAGTGTAGCAGTGAGCGGCACGAACGAACATAGCTAATGTGAATCTGTAGAATGAGATAATTCTACTAAAATTTAGATGGCGCCAGTAATTTCTTTAATAAAAATAAATAGTTACACTTTTCGCCCGGCCAAGTAAATATTGTATTTGTTCAACAAAGAACAAATACAGAATTTGTTTGGTTTGGTGGAAGTGGGAGTGTGTGTGTACGGGAGAAATCGCCATTTTCCCAACCAACTTCTCCCAACTCGAGCGGGGTGGTAAATTGCAATAAATAAATAAATATTATTTGACTGGGCTATTATAAAATATTAACATTTTAGTACGCTTGAAGAAAAAAATATATATTTTTTCAAATAACTCCCCCTGAAGGCCATTTTTCAATTTAAAAATAATAAAACTTTTGTCACCTTTCTCCCAGCTACCCATTTTTCAAATGGAAAATTATTTAAATTTAACAATTTTATTCACAAATAACCTAAAAAGTTGGGAGCGAGTTAATTTCATAATTATAAATAGTTTCGAAAATATGTCTTTTATTTCACCAAAGGTACTTAGAGCACTGGATAGGTTTGTTAGGGTAGGTAGGTAGTTAAAACACTACACAAAACCACTTAAACTACCCACCTACCCTAATAAACCTACCTAGTGCATAGACAAGGAAAGACCTCCAAAGCCGTTGCGGAATACTGTGATAAATGTGCCTAGCGCATCTGAGATAAACTTGCACATGCTCACTACTATTGTTGTTTTTGACTAGTATTTTTAACAGTTTAGTGTGTCAAATAAAAATTGTAAAAAATTAAAAAAAAAACAATAAATATCTACGAAGAAACGTCGAAATAGTTTTTTTAAATTATTTTCTAAGAATTTTTTGTGTTTGAGTTTCGGGATTTTGTACACCTACTTTGAGTACACTAGGGATTGACCCTTAGCTCTTCATAAAGCAACAATACAGGTTAGGTTTAAAGTTATAAACAAATGCAGCAAAAAAACAATTAAAACACAGTAGAAGTAGAAAAATGAACAGAAACAAACGACGATCTGACAGTACTGACAGTATAAACAAACTACTAATAATTCTTCACCCCAGTATTGGTTTGCAATATCTCTATTTTTGGACATTTTAAGATTTTTACTGGGGGATTTTTGGAGATAAGACAAATGAATACTGGGTTGATGAATTTTTTTACGACCGACAGCATTTCACAGCTGATAGAGATGCGTACTGCGCAAGGTCAGATATATTGCGTTACGTCATTTCGCTGCCCCGTTCTGTCACAAAATAATCTTGCGCAGGCTGGACTAATGGTTCTCTTTCCTTCTCTATGTTAGGTAGTTAAAACTACACAAAACCACTGAAACTACCCACCTACCCTAACAAACCTACCTAGTGCCCTAAGAGTACTAAGAAAAGCGGGTAAACATTAGTTTCTTAAAAAAGTTGTCAAATTGCAAATAAAAATCGACCTATCTGATGAATTTATTTAAAAAATATTATTTTTTAAATCAAATTATTTCATTTTAATAATGCCACACTGTATACATACATATATATTTATATGCACAAATAACAAAGTAAATATAGTTTTATTGCTGATAAATATATATGTCAAAAATTTTTAAATTTATAGGTGTATGATATTTGATAAGATGAAGAACTCATGCAAAGAAACAAATATTTACAGTTCAGCCATCTTTGAAAATTTATATTTCTGCACTCTTTTTAGTTTTCTAAACAAGCTATTACTCACAGCGTGCATTGTAAGCGCTAGGGCGTTCGAAAGGATACAAGTTTTTTTAGAAAGATAAATTGTTCGCTTACCATGTGAATTTTTTCTTCTTATTCTGGGGTACCCCGTACATCATGTGCTGCTCATGTCTTGGTGGTATCGATATGGAAAGGACCTTTCCGAAAGGTGGTTGGATTGTGGGATTTATAGCCCTTTTGCACTTATAATTAATTGTTCATTGTTGGAAGTAAAAAGATAACCTAACTTGGCATGTTTCTCGATACGCTGTCATTTTCTTATCTCTGACAAAACTCATATTTGCGGCGTTGCCAATTCTACTCAATGTAGTACAATCAGGTCTATTCACATGTACCATTGAACTCTATTCAATATTGACAAAAATTACAATCCCATGCAGTTTTAATACAGTTGACGTAAATGACCTTGCAATTTTCGTCAATATTGCCACAAAACTCAATCTCAATGGTACATGTGAATAGGCCTAAATATCGCTACTACCGCTAAGCAGACAATTATACAAGAAGATAAATACTAACTGTAATAAACACTAAACGCTCATGGAGGTAACATGCATAATATTGCCAAAGTCAATTTTATGCGATTTTGTTGATTCTAGAAATTTTATACCAGAGCGTTTCTTAAGAAATTAGTGCCAAAAACAATTTTTTATGTATTTTTACTCAAGAAATATATATTCTATACAAAAAATTCAAAAAAGCTACACATAAAAAAGTTTGGGGCAAAAATGTGTTAAGCCTGACATATTTTGTCCGTCTAGGCACGCCTCTGGATAAATTAAAAAAATAATAAATTAGCATAAACTTATTGCATTTATTAATACTAGTATACATGCAAAAGCTTGTCGCTCTACCTCAAAGGGTACCAGAACCAATTAATTAAAAACCTTATTTTTATTACAATTTTAAAGGGCCGTAGCTCCCTTAGGGCTCATTTCCGGACCAACCTTTACCGGAACTTTTTTTGATATTGATGTAGAATCACCTCCTAAATTTTTGCATGCCAGTTATTGATCACCCTGTATATAAAATATTAGGAGAGCCTATGTGCAGCTCTGACCGTTTTTCAATATGTTATTTTAAATAAAAAACATTTTTTTACAAAAAAAAACACCAAACAGACGCCAAACCAACGTTAACGTAACCCAAGGCCCCCTCATTAAAAAAAGCCTAAACCAAGAAAAAACCAAAACAAACTCTTGCACAGAGAGCTGCATTTAGGCGCTTGTAAAATATTCTAAGAACATTCCCAATGGTATCATTAAAAAATATTCTTAGATCATCACACTGATGACATCGGTGCTATTTGGGTTATTGCTTTGATTGTTTTTCCCTGGGCTCTGCAATTATTGTTCTCATTTTCACAACATGACCGTAAATTGTGTACTTTTGAATTAAGATAAGTTTATTTTTAGTCCATAAAATAATAAAAATATAAAGTTCTAGATATCTAGCAATACAAACTAAACTTATAAATTTAACAGGTAGGTAAGTACTTGAAAACTAATACCGTAAAGGGGGGCAAAACTAAATATCGGGGGTAAATATATAATATATACTCAACTATCATTTAAAATTTTACATCATCATCATCTGTAATTTGTTTGGTCTTTAAGAGACAGGCTCAGTGCCTATGGCTCATTTATCTAAAATTTGAATTAATTTGAATGGATAATTGGGGGAGTGAGTCTCTGCTCACTGATGCTGATTTGCATCTGTCATGAATTTTTGGGTGTTGCGACGAGGAAGGTGGGAGGGGGATTTGGGAGGATGGAGTAGGGATTGGTGGGAGGTGTGGGGGGAGTGAAACTAGTTCACTGGTGCTGGAGATGCACCTGTCCTGTGTTTGTGGGCACCATTACTGGTTGAGGACATTTTTGATCTTTTTGTAAGTGTAGTGGATTTCATGATCGTAATCTAGAAAATTTGAGATGAGGGGGTTTGGGTGGTCTAAATTGTCTTGAATAAAAGACTTACTGTGTCGGATGATTTCCGTTTTTAGGAGGGGCATGTCGAGATCTCTGTGAATTTGGTTGTTCCGCATGAACCAGGGGGCATCAATGCATATTCTGAGTACCTTGTTTTGAAAGGCCTGAAGTTTGGCTGAAAGCGTTTTTTTAAGGGTGATTTTGTTCCAGGCTGGTGCTCCATAGAGGAGTACTGGCTTTAGAGTTTGGTTGTAAAGTAGAAGTTTGTTTTTAATTGATAGGGGGCTCTTTCTCCCTATAAGAGGGTAGAGTTTGGAGAGGCGGGTGTTTGCTATTTGGAGGGTATTTTGGACGTGCTGATCCCACGTAAGATTTTTGGATAGGGTAATGCCAAGGTATTTGGCATGGTTTTCCCAGTTAATGGCTTGGCCGTTTATCTGAATGGGTTGGGGTGGGCCTCTTCTAATCCTAGAGATTAGAATGCCTTTTGTTTTGTTAGCGTTTACTTTGATTTTCCATTTGGAGAACCATTTTATTAGGGCATCCATTTGGCGCTGGAGGGCGGTATGGATGCGCTGGGGGTTTTTAGCTTTTGCTAGTATGCCGGTATCGTCGGCAAACAGGGCTATTTCAGTAGCCTGTGTTTTTGGGATGTCTGCGGTGAAGAGATTGTACAGAAGGGGAGATAGTGGGGAGCCTTGTGGAACGCCAGCTTCGATGGGGCGAGTGCTGGACTTAGAGTCGCCTATTTTGATTTGAAAGTCTCTGCCTTCGAGGAAGGAGGCTATGAGCTTGGTGATGCCTAGGGGGAGGCCGAGAAGATGAAGTTTGACTACAAGACCTATGTGCCAAACTTTATCAAAGGCTTTTGCGATGTCCAGGAGGATCAGTCCCGCGGCTTCGCGCCTATTTAATCCATCTGTAATTGAGTCTACCAGGCGAGCCACCTGGTGGACTGTGGAGTGTCTGCTTCGGAAACCGAATTGCTCGTTTGGTAGGAGATTGAGCTCTTCAACTAAAGTTTGGAGTCTGGTTAAGATGACTTTCTCGGCTATTTTGCCCAGGGAGGATAGGAGGCTTATGGGGAAAATTTTACAGTTCGGTACAACAATATGGGTAGTTTTTTAATTCAAAATTACTAAATAAAAATTAAAACGGATGATCGCATTTATGATATTTCAGACGTACCCTTGGGAAGGCCGTAGCACCACTAGGGCTCATTTACGAATCCTTTATAGCAACCTATATAGGTATTAAACATTATAAAGGCAAAAAATATAATAGTTTTTCCGCTATATCAAAATGACAGGGCTCAACAAATATCTACGAATATCAATGTTATAGTGATAATAGCAACGAACTAACAACTTCTCTCTAGAATACGCATACCGTTAATATAAAGTGTCGGCAACCTCGGTTTGTTTGTAAACAAATGGTAGGTATATTCAGGCCTGAACAATAACAATGGAGAATTCTCCCATTAGATTAGACAGGGACAAAAGTTCTACCCAAAAAGGATAGAAGACATACATACACTCCCACTTCCACCCAACCAAACAAATTCTGTATTTGTTCTTTGTTGAACAAATACAATATTTACTTGGCCGGGCGAAAAGTGCATTATTAAAGAAATTACTGGCGCCATCTAAATTTTAGTAGAATTATCTTATTCTACAGATTCACATTAGCTATGTTCGTACGTGCAGCTCACTGTTACACTTTCCGGCCAACCAAATAAATACTGTATTTGTTGTATGAAAAACAAATACAGTATTTATTTGGTTGGCTGGAAAGTGTAGCACAAATGAGATAGAGATAGGGTAGACGTCTTTTGTTTCATAATTCTAGTTGTAGAGACCTCCATTACCAGTAACTGTTATTGTTGTCTGTGTTAGAACAAAGCTGTGCGAGTAAGACAGACAAATGTATATGTTGGCTACGTTTTTTTCAGTTTTTACAAATGAAATGCCTATTCTAGAGAGAAGAGTTATTAGTTCTTTGGATAATAGTCATTTAATAATGCTTAAAAACTCTGTTAAGAAGTGATTAAGTGTAATATTTCTAAATAGTTTTTTTAATGGAGCTCTTTACAACTAGAATTATGAAACAAAAGACGTCTACCCTATCTCTATCTCATTTGTGCTACACTTTCCAGCCAACGAAATAAATACTGTATTTGTTTTTCATACAACAAATACAGTATTTATTTGGTTGGCCGGAAAGTGTAGCAGTGAGCGGCAGGAACGAACATAGCTAATGTGAATCTGTAGAATAAGAAAATTCTACTAAAATTTAGATGGCGCCAGTAATTTATTTAATATAGTTACACTTTTCGCCCGGCCAAGTAAATATTGTATTTGTTCAACAAAGAACAAATACAGAATTTGTTTGGTTGGGTGGAAGTGGGAGTGTATGTATGTTTCTATCCTTTTTGGGTAGAACTTTTGTCCCTGTCTAATCTAACGGGAAAAATCTCCATTAGAGAAAATAAAACACGAGATAGAACAAAAAAATATTCACAGGGAGACATTTTGAACAAGTAAACGAAATTACCCCCAGAGGGTTTTCTTTTTGGCACGATACAAGCATTTAAAGCACTATTGCATTATTAAAATTATCGCTTTTATTAGTGCAAGAGTGGCCCACAGCTATAGGCTATATATAATTTTTTAATGTTACATACCATTTGCCCCTATCTTCCCCTTAAAACGCAGCGAAACGTTTTAAACAAATTCGCCCTCCCCCCTAGAGCGTTACGTGATACTTGAATGTTCCCTAATGGGTTGATAGTGGTGTTCGCTGGGTTATTTTATTGGGGATGTTGAAAACGCCAACTGCATCATTAAAAATGTCAATTTTATTCTTAAAAAATCTAACAAGGCAAGTTTTACCAAAGATTTATAAAGATAAAAGTCCCAAAACAAATCATTTTCTGCACAAATGCAGGAGCGTTATGTTACCAATTTTGTACATTTTGCTCTATTAATAAAAAATAATTACAACTTACCTTAAACTTTGAGATCATAGGAACTGAAATCCATTTAGGTACTTGAACAATGTTTACGCATTAGTTATTCTTCATTTTTAAAGGTAATTACTCCAAGAACAGTAAAAAAACGTTTATTTAACTATTCCAGAGCATAATTATTGGTATTTTGACTACTCTGTTAGTTAAATATTAATTAATAATGAACATTTCTATTACATGTAAAAATAATTAAAATTTCAAAAATAAAATGTGAGGTTAGATCCACTCAAAAAAAAACTTATTATTGAAGGTCAGATCTTGTTCGCCAATAGTGGCCCAAAATAAACACAATCTATAGTGCAATAGTGGCCCACCAATTTTTTTCTCTAAGAAAGTAAAGAAAGTAAAATAAATTTGTTTGTCATACATTACCTAATGTTGGTTGAGTCTAAAAACCCTAACAGAAAATTTTTAAATGAAATAATGCGTCCTAGATCAAAGATTAAAAAATCGAAGAAATTTAAATAGCCATCTCGATATTTCCATAAAGTGAGATGGGCCACTCTTGCACTATACGCCTCATATATATTGCAGTCTGTGCAACATAATGGCCTGAACAAAGCTAATTGCGAAAATAAATTAATAAAAACCTGTATATATACTGGTTTTCTAACATATTTTTTTCAGTTTTGTTTGCAGAAGGATTTTTGAACCCTGCATAACGTGAAACGAGACATGATTTTGAGATTTCTTCAGAGAAAACTTTTAAAATAAAAATTTAAATTATGTCGTTTAAACACAAAATGTAAACAGGTCTACATTGTAGGTATTATAATTATAAATGAGCATTTTCGCAATGTTCCTTAAAAAATGCTCTGGTACTAGTTGTGAAGCCCGTTTATGGCACGGGGTGCATTCGCAAGATGCGCGTTATTAAGTGCTTAGGCATGGGTGTAAGTATGCATACTTGTCAATATTTGAGCAGTTTCTTGATCCGTTTTTTAGTCACCTGGACAGTTAAATTTCTGAATACACTTAAAAAAACTTGAAACTTGAAAGGAACATGAAAAAATAAGGGTTTGTAAAATTTAAAATATCAGATAAAAAAACAATGACATTATTTACACGCCTTGTTCTGCGGTATTTACGAGTGTTTATTAATCGGGAGTTATAAATCTAACCCTCTTAAAAAACAGCGTTAAGTTAATAATCGGGATTTATCCGTGAAAAAAAAATCATTTCTTGTTTTATAAACCGAGTTAAGCATGTCTACCAAATTTTAGCTTTCTAAGTATATTTTAAGTGGGTGAAACATAGAAGGCTTAACTTTACCTTACCTTACACGAGTATGGGGGGTGATGGGGAGACGAAGGGGGATGTAAAATTTATTGTAAAATTTATTGTATAATTTTATTATCACTAAATGAGTATGTACCCTTATTTTAGTTTTAAATTATCTTGTGTGGGAAAAAAATGTTTTTTTTTTTTTAATTTTAGGAGTGGGGGTTGGGGAGTAAGTTTAATATAAAATTGTATTGTCAGCCGAGTTAACCCTGTGTACAAAATTTTAGCTTTCTAAGTAAATTCTAAGTGGTCAAAAAAGCCTTTGGCAGATTTGGCCTAAACAAACAATAATAACAAACATTGCAAGTTAAATAAAAGCTTGTAAAAATAGTTTTAACTTTTTACATAATTTGTACATTACTAATTGATATTTTCCTATGTAAAATGGACAACATTTTTTTTAATACTGACCTGAAATTTGAAGAAAAATTAATTCTAATAGTGTTGATGGTAGATATCTTATGTCGGATAGTGTAATTATTTCGAAACAAGTTTAGCTCATTTAGAAATCGGTTTTTGATTTAAATCTCTTATACCTGACTTAATGATATTTTTAAACCAAGTGAACAGTAGCATGTTTTGGTTATTTTGTTTTAAGAGAAATGAAAACAGAGTCGGATTTAGTTACAATCAAAAATTCATTATTTGGACTTTATTAAAATAAAGACACTTCAAATCCGGTTTTTTTCGACTTAGAGCTCCACTAATAAAGAATCAATGGCAAATCCATGGCAAAAAGAAAAAATTAGACCTCAATTATTTTTTTTACTACTACTATAAGCAAAAAAAACACTGTGCGTTATATCTCAAAACAACTAGCTGATCGAGAAAAACAAAAAAAGGTTATTTTTTTAAAATGAGTTTAAATCCACAAAACTTAAGGAATAATGAAGAACTGGAGAAGTAATGGTAAGACTGCCAAAAATTCCTACACTTAGTGATTCACTTCTTGGGGAACGTTCAAGTATTACGCAATTTTGGACTTTTCAAGAGCATTTTTCTCGTAAACGGAAAAATACAGAGATTTACTTTAAAGATATTCGGAATCATGTAAAAAATACTATCGGAATCATTCAAAAAAATATGCAATTTATTGTCAGAATTATTCTGCAGAAGATTATTTACCATTATTTACCAAAAACAAGTTTTCTGGATTTAGCTGAAAACATTTCTGTAATGTGTAGACCTTCTGCTACCATAATCCAGAATCAGATTTTTCTGTAGAGCTACTTGATCTCCTTAATTCTTCAGGAATGCAGTCCAAACCCAAAAGTCCAACCCAAAAGTCCAAACCCCTACAGGGTATACCCTCCCTTAATTTAAAAATTGCGCTATTAATTGTGTTAATTAAAAGTATAGGTGACCTTGAATTTTTCACATTCCACAAAGGTGCCAGTTCATAAAATGTCCACAGTACATAGTACCTATCAACTTATTAATTTTGTCAAAATAATTTTGATTAATATTAATTAAACGAGATTTTGAAAGGGCAAGAACAATAATAACTTGAAAGATGGATCAATTTATCAAAGTTACTTGTCAGGTATTTTTCGGTAACAAATGATTCGCTTGTAATTTTGGTTTTTAGGTACCTGCTGGCATAAAAAGGTAGACTTGGAAAATAAAATCAAAAATAAACAAAGAGCAAGTTACAATTAAGATGGGATAAAAATTTGAAAATTCACATCAAAAAATTTATAGTGTTACACGTATTTTTCAGGCACAGAAATTCATGGAAAGTTAAAAAGTACTGAAAATTATTATTTTTAAATGGGAAGATTTTCAGAATAAAACTCTGTCTATAATTTTTGCCCCCTTTTGTCCTACACCAAATAGAGACCCTTCATATGTGTGACACTTTCACCACAAAAATAAAATATCGCAGCTTTTTTAATTTTTTAATTTTTTATCCCTTATATATTTCTTTTTCCTAAGACAGTTCTGATTTAGTAAAAAAATAATATTTTTTATTAATTTTTTATGTTTCTGGACTCTGGGGAGATCTCATGGACACGTACAGTACGTGTCCATGAGATCTCCCCATAGTAATGTGCACTAGAGCTAGAAACACGACAACAGGGCATACATTTAGTGAGGAGTATTCCCACTATATAATTAATATGCTGAAAATGCGTTGATTTTTACTAGACGACTGATGCTACAACTAGTTTTTATTATTATTTATTTTCTTTTTTTTTAGGTTAAAAACAAATAAACGTAGATTTTAGACATGTTTTTTATACAATTTTATTTTTTAGTTTAGGTACTTTGTTTGCGTATATATTTTTTCTCTTTCTTAGAGTTTATAGGTTTTAGACCTATAAACTCTAACTAATAGATATAACTTTTTCCTGTATATTGTTACAAAATGTGTTCATTCTTTTAAAACAATAAATTGTCTATTTACCATTTTATAAAGTGAGTTCATTAACTGAGACTTAATTTGCGTTCGACAGAGCGTTTTGAGAGTTGCAACGTTGTCATTTTGTAATCCTATGGGGAGATCTTATTTACATGAGCTGTATCTAAAAAAAAACTAATTTCCATTCCAAAAATATGTATTTTTTATCCCGCCATAATAAATTTATATTTCTTGCGTATAAAAACAACGTTGAGAATAAGATTTCGCAGGTGTGGAATCTAAATTTTGAAAAGATTTCATTAATATAAGTCGTCCAGTTTTTTTATTTTGATTTTACCAAGTCAGAAAAACATCCTTTAAAGCGCAGGTATGACTTTTTAAATCGGATTTTGGTTGTTTATTTTGCGTTTAAGACTTTTTTAAAGCTTTTACAAAAAAAAAAACAAATGGACATCGTCCAACTTATCTTATTTCCCCACATTTACATAATTTACACACATTTTATAAAAAAAATGCTAATTTCCAAAAAAAATCTGTTAGGGAACGTTCAAGTATTACGTAACGCTCCTAGGGGGGGTGGGGGTCATTTTGGAGTGTTACGCCCATGTTAATGGTATAGGAAAATAGCGTTACAGGAGGGGTGAGGGTCCAAAATAATTAAAATTTGCGTTAGGTAATACTTGAACATTCCCTTAGTCTCAAACTTTGTGAATTGTGATCTACAAAAAAAATATATCATATATTTTTTATAAAAAATAAGTAGATAGGTTAATTGTTTTGTTGCCAGCATATATGCTGTAGTGTTTAGTATTTATTTATTTATTTAGCTTTTTCTGGTTTAATTTTATCATTACTTTTCTTAGTGTATAAATATTATTTTTATATTTTAAACTATCATAAATAGCATGTTCTTAGTGCATTTTACTATATTGACGGTGTGGCTACTAGATAGTTTATTTTTATAGCCCACAGGTACTGTAAATCGTGTATCAGTTATATAAAAGCCTGTTCTACAGACTCTTTGAGATTAAAAAGCAGAAGAGTGTTTATTTTTATTTTAAAAATACTAGTAATTCATAAAAAAATATGGATAAATATGTTTTAGGATTTCATGTAGATATCAAACTTAAGTGGAACATTTATCTAGGATATATCATAGATTCATTTATAAATGAATCTTTAGGATTTCATATTCAGAGAAAACTAAACCTGAACTTTCATCTAGGATTCTATATAGAATATAGAATATAGCTATAGATAGAAAACTTAAGAGGAACAATTATCTAGGATTTTATATAGATTGCAAGATAAAGTGGAACACTTATTTTGCATTGATAGCAAACTTAAGTGGAATAATCCTGTAGGGTTTTATATAGATAGAAAACTAAAGTGGAAATGAGTTATTAAAATCAAATATTTTTGTAAAATAAAAAATGTGTGGTAAAAAAACCTTTTTGTAGGTTTCTATTTAGATTAAGATAAATTAATTTAAATTAGCCTAGCCCTGTAACTATATTTTCCTATACCATTAACATGGGCGTAACACTCCAAAATGACCCCCACCTCCCCCCTAGGAGCGTTACTAAATACTTGAACGTTCCCCTACCTGTGCCAAAAAGATTTATATACCGACGCTTCTGTGGTCCAAAATAATACTAATATTAATCCTTTATTTTAGCATATCTATCATAAATAAAAACCAAAAAAATATTAAAATCTGGAAAGAGTGTACCATATTTTGCGAAGCAAATTATTAACTTGTTTTTTATCGTTGATCCATGGAATATTCCATCGAAGTTGTTTCTTCGGTTCGAATATGGATGTGCCTAAGGTTGAATAGACCCATTGACAGGATGTATACAACAAAAAACAAAATGATAATAAAACCTTGAGAATTAGTCATCATTCAATTAAAAATAAACAAGTAAAATAAGTAAAGAGAAATGGGAACGTTCAACTATTACGTAACGCAAATTTTGATCATTTTGGACCCCCCACCTCCCCCCTGTAACGCTTTTTTCCTATACCATTAACAAGGGCGTAACACTACAAAAAGACCCCCAACCCCTAGGAGCGTTAAGTAATACTTGAAAAATGGTGGCTTCTAGGGGAAATTAGTCTTTTCTTGGCAGCTATTTTTTTAACATGATACTTTTACAATACCTTTACAAACAAATTGTTATAAATTAAACCAAAACTAAATTAAAAATGGTTTTGTATATTTTGAAGGACAATGGGTTACCTGTACACACCTATATTTTCTGTTTTTGCATGATACAATCCAGTTATTGTAATCTGCTTTTTTATTATTAATTTTTTTTTTAAGTGGTTATTTCTTAATATTAATAAATTATTATATTATTAGAATAATAGTATTATTAAACCTAGATTTATGTCTATTATTGTAGACGCACAAAGTTTTAGCTATAGATAACCATAGGCGTAGAGGGGTACCTAGGGGCAGGGTTGGTCTAAGGAGGAAAAGGGGGTCAGATTGCCCCCCATAATTTTCCGAGTTGACAAATTTAGCGCAGAGTTGGCAAAATTTTAAACATTTTAATAATTTTTTCCCTTGAAATCTTCTAGCCGGAATATTTATTTGTTACAATTAGCAAAATTTTAGTCGAGTTGGTAAGAGTGGGATTATTTTAGGTTTATTAGCGTTTTTGGGAGACCAAGCAAATTTTCAAGAATGATCTGCACATTTTTACTGCTGAGTTGAAAAATTTTCCTCCACTAAGTTTTCCCCTTCCCATAGCTATACTATAGCTAAGTTGTTACCCCCAAAACCTGAAACCAAGGGCGTTTTCACAACTAAACTTTCTATTAAAAAAAAATTAAAATGGAAAAAATTATAAAACAAAAAAAAATATATTATTTTATTATTTTTGGTTTGTTTTATTATATAGAAAAAATCGTTTTGCAGTAAAGGGGGTTACTCATACTAATTTGAAATGGTTTTATATTAAAAAAATTATAATAAAAGTCTGTTTCTGAGGGTTGAAGGAGGGGGTTCTAATGGCTTCAGTGCAAGTAATCAACATTGTTGATACTTCCAAACCCAAGGGTTTCAGTACTACTTTTTTGACTACATCAAAATAAATTCTACACACGCCCCTGACTATTACTATATAATATTATAGTATTTATATATTATTTCTATATATATATACGCATGATCGTCCGCCCACAGCGTGGCCCATTTACTGACAACAAAAAATACATTTTAAATACTTTTGACCTTTACCTATTCTATACTATTCACAGTAAATGGTATATTGCACTTTCCCAAATAATTAAAAAAAAAATAAAAAAAAAATAATTTTTTTTTTCTTTTTGCGAAAAACGATTTTTTTATGTTTAACCCTCCATGACTTTTTAGTTTTGGGGGATTACTTTTAAAAACAATAAGGAACACCCTCATAAAACTTGTTTTTTTTTTGAAAATTTGATTATTAGTTCTTGAGTTAAAAGTCCAATGAATAATTTGGCTGAAAAATCGATTTCACCCCAACATGGCCATTTTTTTTTATGTTTTAAGACGTTTCATATCCAAAAATTATTATTTTCGTCAAAAACAATTCTGTCTGTCGGTCTGTCCTGGGCAGACAGACTGGTCAGAAAATTTGTGACCACGATAACTCAAGAACGCTTTGACCTAAAGACTTGAAATTTGGACCATATATTCCTTATTCAAAGTTCTAGGTTAAGGTTGCTTTTGGTAAAAATCGGCGTGGAGCAAGAGGATAAAATGGGGTAAATATAAATTTTATTTTTTAATTTTTTCTCGGCTTTTTTTTTTCAAAAAAAAAAATTGTTTGAACCTAGGCCTACAGGGGAAAATATTCTTTTGATGGCAGCAGCGTTTCAGCAATATTTCATTTCTAGTTACGGTTAAATTTTTTTGAATATTAGTTATTTATGGTACTAGTGGGTAAAGTAAGATATTGCCCATAAGAAAATTAACCTGCGAGGTGTCAGCCAAGCAGGTTAATTTTCGAGAGGGCAATATCGGTTTACCCATGAGTGCCATACAAGGTTTTATCCAATAAATAGCTTAGAAATTCATATTTTTATTAAAAATTTTAATGACATTTACAAGAAAATAATTTGACAAGTGACAGTTGAGTGGGTAAAATAAATAATTATCCACTCAATAAAGTAAAAGCCACGCGGGGGTTATTATTGAGTTTATCTATTTAAAATAAAGCTGGTAATTGTCTTATTATCTGTATGTATTGGATAAAACAATTTTCATACATCAGTAGGTATTCCTTGCAGTCTCGGGAAAAAACTGGACTGTAGTTATCATAGCCCTCGCTATAATAAAACCTTTCTCAACTTAGTATTTAATATGATTGCCTATGCTGGGCTTATTTATTGCATTTATTGCTTAACCCTTTCAGACCTGATTTATTTCTCTTGTAAAAGTTTTAAAAATTTGAAACGTTTCAAAACAACTCATCATAGTCTCAAAACTGGTTTTAAACAGCTTTCCCTCTCACGCTATTTGTTACTTTTCCCGAGGAAGTCGTGTGTTAGTAAAAAATAATTGAAAAATGTTTATTGCTTTTTTACGGGTATGGACGTTTTTTATCCAAAAAAGAAAATTAAAAAATATGTCTGTCGGTCTGTTTGTTGGTCTGTCTGTCCGTCTCTATCTGTCTGTCAGGGAAATTTGTTACCACGATAACTCGAGAACGATTTGTGTTAAAGACTTCTATTCAAAGTTATTAACAAAAGTAAAGGACAAAGGAAATCCTATTATGCCCTATGCTGGGATTAATTTTTGGTAAAAATCGGGGTGGGATAAGGGTGTAAAAACTAGTTTTCAAATTCTAATTCTACTTTTAAATGTCTTGTACATGTATGAGATTTGAAAGGGTTAAACAAGCGTAAACACATTGTTAATCAAGATATTTTTATAACAGATAATAATGAATTTTATTTATAAAATACAGGATCAATAGGTCGAAAATATCTACAATTATTTTTATTACAATTTGCCGATATTAATACAACTTTAATTGGATATAACTGGTATAACTCATATCAAGAGTGAGTGAAATAAATTAATTTTGATAAAAATACTTCTTGTTTCTTAATCTGGTTTGTATCGGACGATTTCTACTACACAGGCTCACAAAAAAATAAAGTTAGTTACTTTTATCCAGACTATACACTTAAAAGCTTAAAACAAATATGACAGTGAAAAAGCTCGCTGGCCAGGGAGCACAGGTTTATACAATGGATATTCCCAGAATATCCGTTTTGGGATTTCCGACATCCCCAGGATATACCATTTCGTCTATACATATCCGTAGGACATCCTCAAGATATACTTTGCTACTAAACGGGAAACCGAGCGACTTCCGAACCGTATGTCCCGAGGATATCCCGAAGGTATGGCCTGAGGATATACTGTACGTCTGTCCTAAAAATAGTTACTATGTACAACTGTCTCCGACAAAAGCGGCTATCAAATAGTATTGTTTTCATTATTTTTTTTGTAAAATATTGCTATTTGCAATTTTTTTTTCCATATTTTCATAAAGTTTTGATTAGAATGTCGAGAACATATTCAAAATTCATCAAAATCTGACCGAAACAACTTTTTTAAGAAGGAAGCGAGGTACTTTGGGGCTCAGTAATCTTTTACATTGACGGCCCCAAAAACGAAAGAATTGATTGATTTTTTTCCTGAAAATCAAGAAAATTTGAGCAGTTCTACAGTGCGGTCCAAAAGTCACCCCCCCTTTTAACTTTTAAACGAATTAAGATATCGACTTCAAATTTAGAACTCTTAAATAAGACAACTTAAACTATCTTTTAGCATATATTTGATATATTCAGCTCTTAAAATGTGGGCAGGGGGGCATGGGGGGACATTTTTTTAAATGGAAAGGGGGGTCGTGTGATACATCATTTTAAAGCTTATAAAATTCTCTATTCAAACTAACATTTTTAAATTTTTTAGAAATGTTTTTTAAGGTTTTGATTTTTCAATTTTTTGTGCTAAAACATTCAATATTTTAAGTTTTTTTTATAAATTTTTATTTATGTCAACTAAAATTAGTTTAAAAGTATAATTAACATTTTTTTATGATGAAATTAGGCATTTTTAAAAAATTATTTGTTTTTTTTTTAGAGGAATTTTGACATTAATACCCATTTTCAACCCCATTTTAAACCCATTTTTTTTTTTTTAATTTAAAAATATGGAGTTAAATGGAGAATTTTATAAGCTTTAAAATGATGTATTACACGACCCCCCTTTCCATTTAAAAAAATGTGCCCCCATGCCCCCCTGCCCACATTTTAAGAGCTGAAAGTATTAAATATATGCTAAAAGATAGTTTCAGTTGTCTTATTTAAAAGTTCCAAATTTTGTTCAAAAGTTAACATGGGGGGTGACTTTTGGACCGCTCTGTATATGTTTTGTCTAAATAAAACACGTGTCTTAAGCAATTGCATAATATGCAATGAAAATATTTAAATTATTGCATAAAATTAATGTTTTTTTTTGATAAATTTGAAAAATAGATTAAAATGTTTTTAGAAAAAAAAATATCCTTTCTGTAATCTAAATTTTACCAGTTATATCCAGTAAGTGATATTTTAAAATTATTTTAAAAATTGTAGGCATTATCTTGAAAAATAATATAAATGTTTACCAGAGCAATGAATGGGGTATTAAAGAGATATCTTTATTTTTTGGCAAAACATAATAAATGTTTTAAATAACCTTTTTCCTGGGTTAAGTTGATTAGCTTTCAGCTAGACTTCGCCCATTTAGGCTATTTAATTTTAAGTTTATAATCCAATTAAATTGTATTTTGTTAATGGTCTGAATAAAGTCGATTTATTTTATTATTTATTATTATTATTATTATTTTTCTATATATAAAGAACTTTCACTTTCGGGTTTAGACCGTGTTAATGGATTTTCACTTTCCGACGTTTCGTCTCTTACTACTAGAGACATCTTCAGGGATTAATCTGAAACTTTTTCTATATACACCAAAATAAACCTTATCACTTTTTAAATACCGTAATGTGGTATGGTTTTAATGCTTTAAAGCATATCCACAGGCTCGCATAAGAACGTAATACATAAGAATGCGATGTCGTGATTGGCTTGATGGGCCGCCATGTATCTTGTAAGCCAATCACGGCATCGCATTCTTATGTTTTATGTTCTTGTGCAAGCTTCTGGATAGGCCTCTAGCTGCAAATTATAAGCCTTACTGCAATAAAATGAGTTCACAAGAAGCCAAAATAAAGATTTGGATTTGTGTTTTTTGTGAAAATTAAAATACCCTTCATTATCCTGACAAGTTTTAAACTATTTTTCTTATTCTTATTTTTTTTTCTTTTTAATAAAGGTTTTTTTTAGATTTTTTACCCTTCATCAACTTACCCTCTCCTGTGGTTTAAATTAATTTTTTTTAAATTTAAATCATTAATTAAAACAAAACAAAATATAAAAATTAGATAAAATATTAACTGAATTACCACCTTCTAAATAAAAAAAAATGATTTTATACACCCTATTTTATACAAACCATCAAAGCTTATGTTCGTCAACTTAGGGCTCATTCAGGCCTATTCACATGTACCATTGAGATTGAGATTTGTGGCAATATTGACGAAAATTGCAAGGTCATTTACGTCAACTGTATTAAAACTGCATGGGATTGTAATTTTTGTCAATATTGAATAGATTTCAATGGTACATGTGAATAGACCTGATTGCCCTACCATATTTTCAAAGTAAATATACATTTTTGAAGTAATTTTATCATATTATTAAGTGGTTTTTTTATATCTAATGTAATTTTACAATATATTTATACAAATATTACATTAGTGAAATGGTAATCACTTTAGAGATAATAAAATGTTATACAATACTTACATCACACCATATAAGAAATACACTATAAGAGAAAGTCAGATACGTGACCGTGAAAAGTATCCAGGACCCGAACCTGTGTTTTGGCTTCTAGGTACGACTGAGCGATGGCGCCAGCTGTATATGAACTTGATTGTTTAGTGGAAGTGGGGTGAGGGGTAGTATATCTGTCAAAACAATTGAAATTTTACTCGTGAAATTTTACTCGTGATTTGCAATTTATTGTGCTTTTATACCGAACTTTTATTGTGATGTAATACAAAATGTGTATTGTACCGTTTTGCAAGGATCAGTTAAGTAAACGTCACCGTTTTCCTAGTGATGCAAACTTATTTAATGTGTGGGTCAAAAACATTAATAGTGCCAAGTTAAATAAAATGACTAAAGGCAGGGACTGACCCTGTCTTGAAAAGCTTCTTATTATTTTGACTGAGCTATTTAGGGCAGGGACAGCCCCTACACAAAAAAAACTTATCGATTTGACTGAGCTGTTTAGGGCTGGGACAAATGCCCTAAAAAGCTTCTTACCATTTTTACTGATATGTTTAGGGCAGGGATGGCCCCTATCGAAAAGAGCTTATCAGTTTGACTGAGCTAGCCTTAAACAGCTGTTTAGGGCTGGGATAGCCCCTGGCCAGAGAAGCTTATCGGTTTAACTGATTCATATTGTTTATCTGTTAAATGTAGGAATACTAATTATAAACACTTTGCAAATGTGCTCTGCCTTTAGGCAGTATATTCTGTATGACACTCAATTATATATGAAGGCAAATGTTTACTCCTCATATATATTTATTTATAATAAAAAGTTAACTGTTAAAAGTACGACATAATTGTTTTAATTTCCTATTTACGTTTAAAATAAAATATATAAAAATCAAAGCCAAGTGTTTTTTTTTAATTATATAGGTTTATTTAGCAAAAGATAAAATTTCATATTTTTAAAGTTTAACAAATTTTACATTTAATTAAAATTTCGATTCATATATTGTTATTTTTAATTAATGTGCGGGTTAGATAACCCACTTGTTAGACTTTAAAAATTTGTTTTATCTTTTGGTGAATAAACTTAAAGTTTTAAATAAAAATACAGAGCTTTTCCCAATTTTTACAAAATTGATTTGGGAAAGCAATAGTAATCTTTATTACCGACTTCCGTAGGTTATCTGTATTATCGGCTGTCGTTGACCGTGAATTTAGTGAATTTTAAAAAACAACGGCTAATGGCGGTACAATAGTTTTCTATCTCTATCATTTGACTTTCTCTTATAGTGTATTTCTTATATGCATCACACCAGAACCTTTACCATACACACACCATGCGCCGATTTGAACATTATTTTTAAATTGTAAAACTGTTAAAATCAGTTATTTCTAGGGAATTTATTATAGTTTATAATATATCCAATGCCAATGTGGAAATCCAAATTTCTCGAAATTTCCAAACCTAGCGAGGCAAATAGTATTCAAAAGGGATGCCACCTATGTTAGTTACAAGCACAACATTGAAGCGCTATAGCCTCCTCTAAATCATTGCGAAAAACTCAAAAGTCTTTTATATTTTTTTTTATGATTTTCGATATTTTCAACAAGAAGCAATGCTCCCGGAAAAGTACCTAAAAATAACACAAAAATAATTTAATTCAATAAAGAACCAATTAGATAGCTACGTAACTGAAAGTACGTCAAGTCAAAAATTGTGGCCATTTTAATAAAGGTTAATAAAATCACTTACTCTATTTTTAAAGTGACCGCGTTGTGGTTCAAGATCTCTGATCAATGGCCAATTAGACAAAAAAAGCACTTTGAACTCAAATGAGAAAGTGCTTTTTATAGACCTAATATCGTCATCTAAAGGCTCTAACGGTCTAACTCCAAAACGTCATATTTTTCAGGAGACGTAAAAAACGATTTAAAACTTAATTATAGCAATTTAGAACTTTAAAACTAGCTTGTTCACAGGTAAAAATGTTTGAAATGTGTTAATGTATTTAAAACTTTTCATTGTTATCTATTTTATATAAATTATTTGAAAATTAAATTTTAACCACAAAATCTAAATTCACTAATGGTCTAACTCCAAGGGAAGATAAAAGAGGATACCTATCGTATTATATCGCGTAATATTATTACAAAAAATTTATATTTTTATATTTAATATATAATATTACTACTAGGTAGGCATAATATATATACATTATTAATGGCAATAATTATAATTATCATCAAACAGTAAATTAACAAATATTTGAAACGGGATCGCCTGTTGTCGAGAAATAGTTAGACATTAGTGACAGTTCTTATTTAATTGTTTTCTCACAATCATATGATGGAGTTAGACACTTAGCGACTTAAAATATTTACATTTTTGCATTTTTTGAGGCTGATATTGGTTTAATGCAACTTTTTTTTTTTGAAGTATGTTGGTAATCAGATAATGAAGCAAATTTGATAAAAATCTCATTTTTGAAAAATTTGGAGTTAGACAACTAGAGATATGCAAGAGATAAACCAGTGAAAAAAATTTGTTCACCTGAATTACTTCCTTCCACAGTATTTCCTGAAAGAGTACACTGATAAAAAAATGTAAAAATAGTCAACAACCAAACGTTGTTGTAACAAGTGTGAGGTAGGTATATAATACAATTTTTACGATTATTTTAAAACATTATAACGTTATATTAAATACACTATTAAAATAGTAGATTCAGATTATTTAATAATACAACAACGTAGTTTTTTGAGGAAGGATGATTAATAAAGATGGCGACAATCAGCTGATTTTAATAAATGTTTTACCAAAATATTTAAAGTAGGCACATAAATGAATTTAAAATACATTACACAAAATTTTGATACGCAGTATAGAGCTGACGCACCTCAGGTTCAGCTAGCCAGCCGGACGAACGGGTCAGCTGAATTGCTTGCGTTTTGAAGCGAGGATCGTGACGTAGTAAGGAGCGGCAATCCGACCCTGGGGATTTGCAAGCCCCGCCTACCTCGCTCTCTGAGCGATAAAGAATTTTGGAGTGTTACGCCCATGGTAATGGTATAGGAAAATAGCGTTACAGGGGGGTCCAAAATGATCAAAATTTGCGTTACGTAACGCTTGAACGTTCCCTAACGTAATTACGTTATTAATTACGCTATTGTTCTAACAGTGTACCTGAAAAAATCTTGAAAATTCCCTAAAAAAGTCCCACGTTTGGGAAAGATGATATTTCCTCGGACTTCCGCAAGATTTACTCCAATTTGTACACCTGAATTCCTCAGCGGTTAACCCTTCCTGAATATGTTTTTTTTTTCAAAAAAAAATTTTTTTTTATTTTAATTTTTTTTTTATTTTTTATTTATTTTATTTTTTTATAATTTTCTTATTTTTTTATGTAAACTATAGGGAAAGTATTATTTTGTTTAAAAAAAGTTATTTTAATAGTGTTTTTAATTGCTGGTCGTTTTAAATTTATGTAATTTTAAATTTATGTAATTCTAAATTTATGTATGTAGTTACTATTTATTTATTTATTTATTTTACTATTTAACTGTGTAAACACTGTAAGCGTATTCACAAAAATAAATAAATCTAAATCTATATAAATCAAATGTAATATATTCTTGCTCGATTTTAAATAATTAAAAAAAATTCTTTCGGAAAAACTGATAAGTGAAAAAAATTGCTCGTTTAAAATTTTAAAATTTGCAGACTACCAAATAAACTGATGAGCAAAAAAGATCCTAGCTTAGAGATATGAAATCTATTCTCCCCCGGAACTAAAGCTAAAAAACATTGCCGATAAAGATGGAACTCTGAACTGGTTTTTCGATCATAACCAGTTATTACGAAAAAAACGTTTTTTTGTGACCGGTTACGAGTATACCGGTTAACCGGTTACGAGTATACCGGTTAACCGGTACCGAGTATACCTGTTTACCGATTGGTTACGAGTATACCGGTATACCGGTATTGTAAGTACCTCGGTAAGTACTAAAAATAATAATGAAAATTAATTTAAACTTTCTTTACTCGCTCGAAAGTAAAATGTACTTAAAGTACTGTACTTTTTAAACTTATCCAAGAGATTAATTTACATTGTAAATTTAACAGATTAAGCATTTTGTTTATCTTATTATTAAAATCGCTTACTTCCAAATTCCGATAATTTTTCGTAGGTTTTAATATAAACGAGGTACCTCAGCTAATTAAAGAAGAAAATAAATAAAGGATCTGAATCCTTGAATTTCCTTAAATGTTTCTTTGACATATTTTTTGCAGCACTCTTTCAATAAAACAGTAAATTTTCTAACAAAACAAGCTTGTAGATTGTACAATTTTTAGGGTTTTATATTGATTCGAAGCTGAACTGGCCCAAATACATAAAGCAAAAACCTCAAAAGAAACTTACTTCAAGTTTAAAAACACCACATTTTTTTCACTCTATTTTAATTAAGGATGTTTTAATTAAACCTAGTCGTTTTTCCAGTGACGGCGCTACCAATTTATAGTGTCCGTAATTTTAGTTGTGGTTCAGCTTTATACTGGGACAGAATTTTTCCTCCGTAAAGTAGTCTGGTAGAATAATTAATAACTTAAGTTAACAAGCAAAAATTTTCAAGCATTAGAAGTAGATGAAGAAGAAAAAGAAGAAGATAAAGAAGAAGAAAAAGAAGAAAATTATAATGAGAAGAACCTTTTCTGGAGCAGTTTGAATAAACCAATGATATGATATGATATGAAAATTTCCCTGGCATCTAAGGCCAGTTACTACTTAAAGGAAGTAATTTTGCCACACGAGCCGATAGGCGGGTAGCGTAGTTACCAGAATGATTAATAGCTATTATATTATACTCGAATAAAACACTTTACTTTATCCACGGCCGTGAATATTTTTTTTAAATATAGAATGGATCTGTCGTCTTTTGGAATTGCGCGATTCAATTAGTCCATCAAGGCCACATGTACATAACAATAATATAAATTATGCCATGCCAGATGTGAGGTTCATACATTATTTTTTTCTTGACACCACTCTACACTTGTGTGTGTGTTTTATTTTTTCTTTTTGGTTTGCTGTATGGAAAGTTTTTATTTTTACATTCGAAAAACAAAAACGGTTTTAAATATATACACGTATGCGTAAATGAGAGAAATGTGCGTTGCAGATGACTTATACATTGTATATCAAAAAGCTTTTGTTAAACTTTGTTGTAAAAATGTACTAAGTATGTATTTATCGATAAACTATATTTTTGCATATATTTGATATTTTTAACTTTTAAAATGTGGACAGGGTGCATATTATGGAAAGGGGGCATAGGGCACAAAGAGGCAACCCCCTCAACCACGCTCGAGTTGGGAAAATCTATTGTTGAGCTGGGAAATAGCTAAAAAAAGTGACAGAGTCAGTGTCGGACTGTGCAGCCGGGGGCTAGTGAGATTTGTAACCCGTTAGGGGTTCACAAGTTAAATTTTCCGACTGAAATCTGTTTTTCCCTCCCAAAAATTGTTATGACTAAAAGAAAATGCTCCTCACCGCCAAAAATCTTATCCCTACCAGAAATTTTGATGAAAAAAAAAACTTTTTTATTTCTAGCAAGATATTTTGAGAGAAGTTCTTACCTCCGGCGGGGTGCCCCCAAAGTATGAAGGGCCCCCAAATGTAGGGGACCGTGAGATTTTTCTCACTATCTCACCTGTCCAGTACGACGCTGGACAGAGTGTGGAAATGGGTAGAATATTTGAGAAAATTGTTTCGTTTGGTGGACCTATTTTATCTTTAATAAATTTATTATTTGGGCAAATTGGAGCGGTACAGTTGAAAAGTTTGTAAGAGTTTGTAAGTCCTTTATTTTAAGTAATTAAAATTTTGCGCCAATGGTAAAGCCTTTTTTAGAGTTGGAAAATTTCTCAATATTAAGTTGGTGCCAAATATAGTTTCTTATTTATGTGTTTTAAATTTCTCGGGTTGTCTTTTGGACGGTCCAAATGGAGCTCTCTACAACTAGAATTATGAAACAAAAGACGTCTACCCTGTCCCTATCTCATTTGTGCTACACTTTCCAGATGGGGCCAGTAATTTCTTTAATAAAAATAATATAGTTAGACTTTTCGCCCTGCCAAGTAAATATTGTATTTGTTCAATAAAGAACAAATACAGAATTTGTTTGGTTGGGTGGAAGTGGGAGTGTATGTATGTCTTCTATCCTTTTTGGGTAGAACTTTTGTCCCTGTCTAATCTAACGGGAGAAATCGCCATTGGACCACACTATACAATAGAGACTATTAATGTCAAAGTTGTTATGGAAAAAACAATATGTATGTATCCTTCATAAATACACTTTTCGGAATAAAATCTGACCCCAATCAAGAAGTTAATAGAAGAAAATTAAATGGAAAAAGGGAAAATCAGAAAAATACAAAACAACAAACAAAATAACCATTCATACGACACAAACAACGTCCTAATGATCTGAAAATGGTAAACATGTTTTCAGAATCCCTGTACTGAAAATAAACCTGAAAAAGGACAACCGCTAGGGCGGGAAGAAACTTTGGAATTTTCTTTCAAATTCACAGAAACTTTACAATAATATCTACGGGTCACCACTTTTCATAATATGTGTGTGTTTTCTCCCTGAAATAAAACTGATAAAAGTCAAAGAAAGCCAACGAACTAATAACTCTTCTCTCTAGAATACGCATACTGTTAATATAAAATATTGCCAACATCTCGGTTTGTTTGTAAACAAATAGTAGGTTTATTCAGTCCTGAACACCAACAGTTACCAGTAACTGCTATTGTTGTCTCTGTTAGAACAAAGCTGTGCGAGTAAGACAGACAAATGTATATGTTGCCTACGTTTTTGTCAGTTTTTACAAATGAAATGCCTATTCTAGAGAGAAGAGTTATTAGTTCATTGAAGAAAGCTCACCACTCCTAGACAATTTCGGCACTTATTAAAGTACGTGACAAGAACTATAGTGTTTTTAACTTCTTATCCATTTGTAACTAAATATTTAGTTACAAACGGATAGGAAGTTATAATCCTATACAAATGTACTTTAATTTTTGTTAAAAACACTATAGATCTAAAGTTACGTACTTTAATATTTAAGGACGGACATGAAATGTTGCTGAATATTCAGTTTGGACTTTTTACAGTGAAAGTAACTTTCCAAATTTAGTATTAATGGGGCTGTAGGGTGCACTGAAAATTCACCAAGAAGGTCAATATTCGATTTTTGTGGATGTAAAACGTAGTATTTGGGATTTTGTCAAAAAACTTTTGTTAATATCTGTTCCACCCTAAAAGAAAAGCTTTTATTTCGAAAACAAGTTTTCCTGATTTGAAACCGGGAAAATTACATTATTAATGCAATTTCTATGCAAATTGACGGTAGTTTACATGCAAGGAACTAAATAAAGGACTCTTATTGTCAATTAGAGTGTTTTATTTACTGCCTGCAACTTATAAACAAGCCGGGAAGATATTTAATGCTAAGTATTCCATTATATACTATTTACAGTGGATGGTATGTTGCATTTTTCCAAAAACGATTGGTATTGTCATTTTCCGTTTTTTTTTTATATCCAAAAAACCATACAAAAACTATAGAAAATCATGTTTTTGCATTTTTCTCAAAAAATCACTGCAGGATCCCCTAATCTGACTTCGGAATGGAGCTCTCTACAACTAGATTTATGAAACAAAAGACGTCTACCCTATCTCTATCTCATTTATGCTACACTTTCCAGCCAACCAAATAAATACTGTATTTGTTTTTCATACAACAAATACAGTATTTATTTGGTTGGCCGGAAAGTGTAGCACTGAGCGGCACGAACGAACATAGCTAATGTGAATCTTTAGAATAAGATAATTCTACTAAAATTTAGATGGCGCCAGTAATTTCTTTAATAAAAAAAATATAGTTACACTTTTCGCCCGGCCCAGTAAATATTGTATTTGTTCAACAAAGAACAAATACAGAACTTGTTTGGTTGGGTGGAAGTGTATGTATGTCTTCTATCCTTTTTGGGTAGAACTTTTGTCCCTGTCTAATCTAACGGGAGAAATCGCCATTGGATTGAATGATGAAGAAAACGTCAAAATATCAGGGTACTTCTTTTATTTTGTGGGCCTGGGTAATTAATGGTCCAGGTCGGTTACAAAACAACTTTACACTACGATATTTCAAGAACGTTTTAACATAAAGACTTGAAATTTTGACCAAAAGTTTTTTGCCACGTTGAGAATCTTTGGTCCGAAATTTCAAGTCTCTGTGTCAAAGCGTTTTTGAAATATCGTAGTGTAAAGTTGTTTTGTAACCGACAGGCCCACAAAATAAAAAAAGTACCCTGGTATTTTGACGAAACAAGTCTATTTTTATGTATTTTTACACTTTACTGGAAATTCAATAAAACCTGCAGTGACTCAGTTGCGAATATGTGGTAAAAGATAATACCAGTTCGGGTGCTACTCGCGTAATTTCGTAAAGGCTTCGCAAAGGCGGACCCCTTATACGAAAGCAGCAGAGGTATGAGTCACTGCAGGTTTTATTGAATTTCCAGTATAGTGTAAAGTTATTTTGCAGGCGACCTGGACCATTAATACTACTTTAGACCAAGCTTTGAACTATAGAGTTTAAATTTGGATCATAGATTTCTTATCCAAAGTTTTGGTCAGGGATTATTTTTGTTAAGATTCGGAATGGGGTCAGGGGGACAAAAGAAAGTAAAAACTATTCCCCTATAAGGGGAACAGTATATTTTTGTCGACAGCAGTATATTTTACTACAGCGGTATTATTTACATTTTTACATAATAAAGTACTTAGTTAAACTACATAATGTAACCATAAATAATTTTAATAATAATTAAAAAACCTTCTCCAGTGCCCATTAATTTATCTTTATGAAGTAAAAACCGAGTAAAAAATACATTACAGAACATGTGCATCTACTAAACATAAAATCTATTTTTGAATTTTCGGTGTATTTTTATTTAGTGTGTTATTACAGCTTTTCGAGGTTTTGTTTCAAAAAGTATTAAGATTAAACGTGTAGTAAAATTTTTATAACTTTTTGCCCGACTACAGCAACACCAAATCAGGGTTATGTTTTTAACGTTTTTAGGTGTAAGGATTTGTGTATGTATGCGTGTTTATTTCTTCCCCTGTAGAGCCTAAACTACTAGGGCGATTTTGAAGAACTAGGGTTTAAAAGACTCATCTTGGTCAAAAAAATCAAAAAAATCGATACAATTTTAATATAAATTCCTTTTCATATGGTTCATATAAAACGTATAAAAAAAACAGTCGAATTGATAACCTCCTCCTTTTTTGGAAGTCGGTTAAAAATAGCATGTGATTCGCCCACGTTTCGACATACAGGGCGGTCCAAAAGTAAGCCCCCCCTCTTAACTTCTGAACGAGTTTGGACTTGGATATCGATTTCAAATTTAGAAAAAAATTCATAGTTTTAAAAATATTGACAGTTATAATCAAGAATTTTGATGAAAATCATATATAGAAAAAAAGCAAACCTTGAAACAAGGACACTTGTCTTTCGATATGTTCAAAGCCATATTCTCTTTTTTAGGGTATAATTTCTTTAAACCAAAGTTAATGTCCTTGAAGAAAAGCGCGGATCTTTATTCAACAAACCGTGCTCTTCATTCAAGGAGGTTGACTTTGGTTCAAGGAAACTTAAATTTGGATATATCCAAATACACGTGTCTTTGGTTCAAGGAATCCTTTTTTATATCCGAAGACCCGTGTCCTTGGTTCAAGGAATCCTTTTTTTCTGTGTAGAAATCTATAGATTTAAATTTAAAAAAGGATTTTGATTCAACAACGTTTTCGTTTTTTATTTTCTTTATCAGTCATGAATATAGAGCCGGTACATTTTTTTGTAGTCGGGTTTTTTGACACCTAGGCTTGTTATTTTCTATGTTGTTTCTGAAAGTATTAAATTAAGATTAAATGTGTAGTAAAATTTTTATTACTTTTTTATTGCCTATCGTCTTGAGATTAATATCCTGTTAGTGGAGATGTAGATGTAATTTTGGGCACAGTAAGAAAAATAAAACAATATTTTATTCATGTAAAGACCAAAACATAAGTAAAAGCACTGCAGTGCGCTGTAATAAATTATAAAAGATTTAAAATACTAGAAGAATACTTTCTCCCTTAATAAGAACTCGTACACAGAAAAAAAATTGCTTTCAACAAAACAAAACTACACTGAGAGAAAATGCTACATATACAGTGCAATTATAAAGTGCCGAATAGTTTGAAAAAAAAATACCCTTCGTTTGAAGCCATGCCTCTGTTAGAGTTGTGCGCGAAAAGCCCATGTGATTGATACGTACAACAGCTCGGTGGCCAGTGAAACGCACACAGCTTTCTTGCATTTTACTCATCGCTAATGCCAGTTTTGCATTAAAAAGTGTTCGGCACTTTATAATCGCACGGTATGTTTGTCAACGTTAAGTTATGTAAAAGTTAACGTTGGCATGATTTCTTACCATTTCTTACTATTGTTAAGTGATGTAAATTTATTAAATTCTGTGCAGTTCACATAACATATTATGTTATTATGGGTAATTTGTATAACATGTTATGCACATTTGCAGAGCATGTTAAGGCCCATTCAGAAGCTTGCATAAGAACATAAAACATAAGAATGCGATGCCGTGATTGTCTTACAAGATACATGGCGGCACATCAAGCCAATCACTGCATTGTTACTATGTTGTTATGCGAGCCTGTAGATATGCCCTCAACTTTCCAACGCGTTGGTAAGAAACGTTTGTATTTTTTTCTTTAGTGTATATATAAAAAAATTAAAAATAAGTCATACAAACGGAAAAACGGACAGGCGAACAGACTGACAGATGAACAGACGAATAGACGGACAGACTGACCGACAGTGGCTCCGTTTTTCTTTTTCGAGGCACGAAACCCTAAAAATCACCCTTTAGATGTTCAAAAATAAAGAAATTAATGTTTTGATAAAGTTAATGAAAAAAATAAATATTTAAGAGCGTTAAGCATTATAAATGAAAACAAACATAGCTATTTATGTACCAGTTCGTATTCTTCTTTTTCAATTCGTGACAAAGAACGAGCTTTCAGAATTATACCATAATTTATTTTCAAAACTTTTATTTAGTTAAAAAAATAAATAATTAATGAACAGCTATTTTTGTATTTTCAATTTTATTTTTAGGATTTATACTTTCGAGCCGTCCTAGAAGAAAATAAGTTATCGAGAAAAAGTTATCCCGTTTTTTTATGTACAGGCCCGAGAACAAAGTACGGGAACCAAACTAGTTTTAAAAATTGAGGAACATGCCTGAGATAACTCTCAGTATATACCAACGAACTAATAAATCTTCTCTCTAGAATACGCATACCGTAAATATAAAGCATCGCCACCATCTCGGTTTGTTTGTAAACAAATAGTAGGTATATTTAGGCCTGAACAATATCAATAACCAGTATCTGTTATTGTTGTCTCTGTTAGAAAAAAGCTGTGCGAGTAAGACAGAAGAATGTATATGTTGGCTACGTTTTTGTCAGTTTTTACGAATGAAATGCCTATTCTAGAGAGAAGAGTTATTAGTTCGTTGGTATATACCTCCATACTGAAAATAAGGCATTTTTGTTTGTTTATCCGTTCAGATGTCTGCAGACCAAACCGTTTGACAAATCAATGGAGCTCTCTACAACTAGAATTATGAAACAAAATACGTCTATCCTATCTCTATCTCATTTGTGCTACACTTTCCGGCCAACCAAATAAATACTGTATTTGTTTTTCATACACCAAATACAGTATTTATTTGGTTGGCCGGAAAGTGTAGCAGTGAGCGGCACGAACGAACATAGCTAATGTGAATCTGTAGAATAAGATAATTCTACTAAAATTTAGATGGCGCCAGTAATTTCTTTAATAAAAATAATATAGTTACACTTTTCGCCCGGCCAAGTAAATATTGTATTTGATCAACAAAGAACAAATACAGAATTTGTTTGGTTGGGTGGAAGTGGGAGTGTATGTATGTCTTCTATCCTATTTGGGTAGAACTTTTGTCACTGTCTAATCTAACGGGAGAAATCTCCATTGATTTTGATTAAAACCAAAGTTTTATCTTGTGGTTTTTAGGGGATTTCAAGTCAATCGTCTCTCTGCTGATACACGTTAACTCAAGAGATAAAGTCTTTAAATTTGAACCATAGCTTTCTTAGCCAAAGTTCTCGCCTAAGATGGTTTGTGTTAAAACCGCGATGGGGGTAACGGGGTCAAATAGGATAGTAACTGTAATTTTAGTCATAAGACAAAAAAATTGTTTTATTTTTTTTTTAATTTCTGAAATATTTTGTTTTTTGTAAAACATTTTTTGAGTTATTTTATAAAATTATTTTTTAAAAACAGCTTCAGAATTACATAGTAATTTGTTTTTAAAGTTTTATTTGGTAAAAAAATGTATAAATATTGAACAATTAAAATTAATATTATAAAATTTATTTATTAAAATTATTTTTATATTTCAAACTTATTTTTAGAAGGATTTTTTATTATTTTGCTTATATTTTTCAATTTATAATATATTGTAATGTAAAGTTATAATATATGTAATAGACAGTTTATATATATTTAGCGTCAAAAGAACACGTATATTTTATGCACACGTAAAAAAACCGGAATCAAAACAAATTGGCCGTGAAATTATTTTTAGTTTTTTTTAGGGTTGACCAACCCAACTTTTAAATTTTTTTTGGATTTAATAATTTAGGTAAACTCAGGATGTTCCCGTGGGAGGGGTAGGGGGGCGCTCGAGTGGAAAATGGTAATTTTAGGTAAATTGGTAGAAAGTTGGAAAAATTTAGGGGTTAGTAAAGTTGTGTTTTTTGTCTATATAGTTGAGAGGTGAGGCTTTTTTTTGGGACATAGTTGGTAATTTAGAGAGGTGAAAAGCTTTATTTTTTAGTCATCAACATTTTTGAAAAACTTTATTTTTTGATTTTTGGATTTGACAAATTTCTCATTTATAAGTTGGGAAAATCTACTGAAGTGAAATCCGGTGATATAGCTGGCCACTCAATAGAATCTCGCTTAAAATATTTACCTACAATGAAAACATGTTTATTTCTATTTAATATATCAGACAAACTATACCTTTAAAATCTATAGGTAGTTAAAAAAAAACAGTTATAAAGAGGTGCAAACATTTTTTATCATTGATAAGAATTTTGGCTATCCCTGGGGAGTCCCGGCGCTATAAGTAAATTATTTTTACTACGTAAACTTTAAAATAATATAATTTAATATTAAGTATTTTAATGTTTTCGTAAATTTATTTTGTTTTCAAAAAAAAATTTTTAATGGAAAACACTTCAATATATCTTATTCTAACGTCAATAACTCAAAACTTTTAGTAATAAATATATATAAATATGCAAACGTTAAATTAGTTTTTCTATTTTGCGACTCTTGTAAGCTCACACGCATTTTGCGTGTTCTTATAAGCCCATAAGAGGTCTGTACTTTTTGTTCTTTTGGGTTAGCAAGAGACCTGGCCTATCTCTTGACGTTTTCTGTGCAAATGTCAATGTCGCTTTAAAGTTGAATTTTCTACAAAATTTTATGTTTAGGTTATTTTTACCGTGTTAAAATTGTGGCTTGGATACTTGCAGTGAAAAAGAGAAGAAATGACTATAAAATATATCTTCTTCTTCTTCTTTATTTGTTTTGGCCTTGATTATTAACCATATCGGCCAGGGGTTCGTCGTGTCAAATCCGGGGTGAATATTTTGACTTTTTTTTTTTTTTTCTATTCTTCTGTCTTCTTATTTTCTGCAAGGAGTAAGGATTGAGGTTAGGTTAAGGTAAGCGGAGGGTATACCACAACCATGTGGGGTATGCTAAGCTGACTAAACTACTGCTACAGCTCTATTTTGATGGAATCTAAAAACCTGACTACAGCTTTAATTACTTCATGCGATGTGTTACCAAGAATTGTGTTGATGCTAATGGGGTTATTTACTAAGGTGCTTAAATGATTGTAGAGGTTGTTGCTTTTATCTGTATGAAGTGGACATTCGAATAATATGTGCTGTATGTCTTGACTAGGTGATCCGCAGGAACAAGATGGATTATCTGCCAGATGTATTCGGTGAAGGTGGGCCTTTGTCAGACAGTGTCCACTTCGTATAAAATATATCAAAATAATATTTGTTCTTAGAATTTTAAACATGGCGAAAACTGTAATGCCAGCCCGAAACAAAAATCCCTAAATCAGTCAGTAAGTTTTTTAGAATTTTGAAGCAATATAGAAAAAATTGTTTAAAGCACTCGTTTCATAACACGGAGCAAGCGGCTCGTTTTCTAAACTTGCGCTAAAAACCTATATTATGAAAATGGAGCTCTCTACAACTAGAATTATGAAACAAAAGACGTCTACCCTATCTCTATCTCATTTGTGCTACACTTTCCAACCAACCAAATAAATACTGTATTTGTTTTTCATACAACAAACACAGTATTTATTTGGTTGGCTGGAAAGTATAGCAGTGAGCGGCACGAACGAACATAGCTAATGTGAATCTGTAGAATAAGATAATTCTACTGAAATTTAGATGGCGCCAGTAATTCCTTTAATAAAAGTAATATATTTACACTTTTCGCCCGGCCAAGTAAATATTGTATTTGTTCAACAAAGAACAAATACAGAATTTGTTTGGTTGGGTGGAAGTGGGAGTGTATGTATGTCTTCTATCCTTTTTGGGTAGAACTTTTGTCCCTGTCTAATCTAACGGGAGAAATCTCCATTGTACTTTAATATACTATTTTATTATAGGATCCATGATATTAAATATTTTCACCGCTCCTTATATTTTTGTACGAAGAAGATAGTTATTTATGGTACTAGTGGGTAAAGTAAGACCTTGCCCATGTCAGTAAAAATGTTAGGTAACACTTAAAAAATTATAAACTTATAAAATGTTTATTGTATCACGTTTTTAACAATGATCTAGGCTTAAAGAGACGGATTCCTTGCAAATTTTATTTCACACAGAGTGGTTAATAGTTAACTAAATCCTCTAAACAAAAGAAATTAGAGATGGAAAACCATAGCCAATAACCGGTTTTCGGTTAACCGGTTTCGGAAATTACATCAGACCGATTTTGGGTTTAAACACGGAAGCAATAACCGGTTTAAAACCGGTTTAAACCATAAAGCAAAATTTCCTTTAATTTTTTTAACTTTTTGTAAAATGTTACGTAACAAGTAGGGGGGGTGGGGGGTCTCGAAAATGTTACGCGGCGTTACATGGGGGGGGGTGGGGGTCAAAAATGGCCAAATTTTTCGTTACGTAATACGCTCCCTATGACCTTTCAGCTTAGAAAGGCAGAACAAAAACGTTACAGGGGGTGCCACTTTTTAAAAAAATATTAAAAAAAGGAAAAGTTCAAGATTTAAAACGGAAAAATTAAGACCGTACCGGGCCGTTCATAGTGAAAATCGCCCTGGTCATAAGGTTATAAGGCGAGTCCGGCCCTGTTGATGATGATGAAAAAACATTCTTCTTTTAACTAAAATATTTATTTTAAAATAAATATAAACCATTACCCAAAATAAATACATCTCAACTAAAAATTTATTTCTTTCATTAAAGATGACTTATTTATAAATACGGTCGGTTCGAAGATTGAAAAGCTGTTTGGCTTATTCGTTTGAAGTTAATTTCTTTCGATTTATGTTAATAATAGGTTATAAATTAATTAAATATCCAAAATTGCCAGAGCCAGGAGTAAAATTAGAACTTTAGTAAGTACAGGCAAAAGACAAGGTTCCTATTTGCTTATTTCAGTTTAAAGATCTGCAGTCCCGGTGAAAAAAATGAGATATGAAAAATTGTAACGCTTGAATTTGGTTTTGCACATTTGTTAGTCTAGAAGGTTTATGACAGTTACATATACCGTGTGATTATAAAGTGCCGAACACTTTTTAATGCAAAACTGGCATTAGCGATGAGTAAAATGCAAGAAAGCTGCGTGCGTTTTACTGGCAACCGAGCTTTTCTACGTAGCAATCACATGGGCTTGTCGCGCACCACTCTAACAGAGGCGTGGCTTCAAACGAAGAGTATTTTCTTTTCAAACTGTTCGGCACTTTATAATCGCACTGTATATTGTCAGTTAAAAGCAAAGGTAAAATAAAAGTAAATTAAAATTATGCCTAGACAACTAAATGAGACTCAAAGAGCTATAATAGCCATGCATTTGAAAAATGGGTAAATTATTGACCAGATCACGGTTTGATTTTGTGGTCGATAACAAAAAAAATGGCCCAACGCGAAATGAGTCTTAAACTATTCCTTATAAGTCTAGCTTTCATTTCATAGCAGATTTAAAATAATCCATAGACGAAAAAAAATGTTTTTCAACTTTTTATTTTTTTCAGTGTAGTTTTTGAACCAAGTTTATTAAACTTTTTAGATATTTTTACTGTTTTTAACTAATTTTGGGTCTTTCATTTCAAAAATAATATCAGTTTTGCTGTAAAAGTTTTTGTTCAAGAAATATAAACATGGCAAACTATGATAATCTGCATATTTTGCTTAAGTATGTATTATACATTGTATAAATATTTTTATCCAATACATACAGATAATAAGACAATTACCAGCTTTATTTTAAATAGATAAACTCAATAAAAACCCCCGCGTGGCTTTTACTTTATTGAGTGGATAATTATTTATTTTACCCACTCAACTGTCACTTGTCAAATTATTTTCTTGTAAATGTCATTAAAATTTTTAATAAAAATATCAATTCCTAAGCTATTTATTGGATAAAACCTTGTATGGCACTCATGGGTAAACCGATATTGCCCTCTCGAAAATTAACCTGCTTGGCTGACGCCTTGCAGGTTAATTTTCTCATGGGCAATATCTTACTTTACCCACTAGTACCATAAATAACTATTGAAATCAGCGACCCAAATTAGTTAAAAACAGTTAAAATCCAAGTTTTATGACAAAAGTTTAATATTATTGGCTAATTTAATAAATTTGATCCAAAAAAATACACTGAAAAAATAAAAATAAAATACATTTTTTTTCTTCGTCAAATTTGTAGCAGTAAGGTATGAAAGTACAAGTCTTAACAAGTTATTTAAAAAAAAATAGCAAAATAGATTCAAAATTGAACGTCTTCTGGAATTTTGAAATAAAAACCTTGAAAATTTCTATGCTGCTCCGCCTATATTATATCTACTAGATGGGACCTTTTCTAGTGGAATCACTGACTGATATTGACGTTATACATGTGTTTTTTTCAACAAGTATAATATATAATACACATCCGCTGTTTAAAAATATATCTCAAACGTGCATCTAGTTTCATCTAGTTTGTTCGATTTTTCTACCTTTTTAACCCGCTTTCTAATAAATGCCACGAACTAATAACTCTTCTCTCTAGAATAGGCATTTTATTTGTAAAAACTGACAAAAACGTAGCCAACATTTGTCTGTCCTACTCGCACAGCTTTGTTCTAACAAAGACAACAATAACAGTTACTGGCAAAGAACTTTTACCTCAAGAAGGAACATGATGAAATCTACCGTATGCTTTGTTTGAATCGTGAACCAACTACGGTGAGGGGCTGGTGGGGAGTGACTATTGTTTACACTTAGTACGCGTAAAGAGAGAGAAATAATGTGTAAACTCACAATCCAATGTCGTAAAATGACTGACAGTACAGTGTTGCCGATGGGAAACATATACTTTTGATATTTTACTGTAAATTTTAAGAAACATTAGTTCTGTATGAGTTTTATATGAACTAGTAGTTTAATTTTAATAGATTTAAATATACTATATTATTAAACATAATTATAGCATACACAATAAAGTTTTTTACATTTTTAATTTAAGTATAATGATTTGAATTCATGACAAGGTGGAAACTAGGCAACATCGCTACTAGGTAGCCTGAAAGTCCACTAGCGACATCTACATTTTACACCACAAAGCTGTATCGCGTTTCTGTTAGTAAATAAACAAACAAAAAGAATAAATAATAATAAACATTGGTCTGAAATTACTTCTTGAGGTAAAAGTTCTTTGGTTACTGGTAACTGTTATTGTTCAGGAATATACCTACTATTTGTTTGCAAACAAACCGAGATGTTGGCGATACTTTATATTAACGGTATGGGTATTCTAGAGAGAAGAGTTATTAGTTCGTTGAATAAATGCATAAATTGACAATGGAAATCATCTCTCTTTATTTGACAGAAAAAAACACTGATCTAAAAGCACATTTTTTATATAAATACGTTATCTTGCTTGAGTTTCCTCAAAAACGTGGCTGGGTGGCTAGTAGTTAAGGGGTAGAGGCTACAACCCCCATGAATTAAACTGGCTTTTTTATAAATATTTTGTACCAATTATTTTTAAATAAAATTAGAATAAAATTAGAATTAGAAAAAGTGCTTGGTTTTCGATATATTTCGGGTGGATTCTTTTCATATGATCACCCTGCTTACTTGTTTTTAGTATCTTTTCTCTATGTGTAGGCACTGATTTTTTTGTCCGTTGAAAAATAGTAATTTGGTTTACCAAGAGGATAAGTGAAGCTTTTTTTTACTAGTTTGTAGAGTTTACGACGCGACGCGAAGCGGAGTCCGGAAACTACAGAGGAGTAAAAAAAGCACTTTTCCTCTGAGTGGAACATACTATTTTTTCTTCAAGCATCGTACACTTTTTCGATGGTAACTTGTGCAATTTCGGAGAGATTTGTAGGTGTATAAACCATATATTCTTCTTCAATCATTTTTAATCAATTTCACACAAGGTTTTTGCATAGAATCTCGAGTCAACCACCTGTTTACATAATAAACAAACAAGTTTGAAATATGGCTGCATTTAAAGTCAAAGTGCTGCCGCCAGTGGTGGTTTTGCTAACTAACTTTTTTTTACGGCGTACAACAATGAACTCATTTTTTTACTTCTAACTAGTGTGTTATAAAATATGAACATTTTAGTACGCTTGAAGCAAAACTTGTTTTTTTATGTCTTTTTTTTTTGCTCTAGTATTTTTTGATAATTTATAATTAATGAATGATAATAGGCATATAAATATAGAAATAATAACAATATATTATGCACTAAACGTTTTGTTATTATCCTATGTAATTAAAGAATTGAATAAATAACACTTTTTTTTTCAAATAACTAGTATCTATTTATTTCCACAAATGAGGTGGTTATTAAAATATTTGCTATTTTTAATTGCCATAATGTCGATCAATTTGAAAACAACTAGGTTAAATAAGTAGGCATTAATGAAAATTGATAACTTGTTTTTACAAAATATAAAAAAATATATCGATGGGTATTCCGAGAAAAAAAATATGTTTACAATATTTCTCCTAATTTCGCAACAAACTCCTCTAATTTTCCTACTAATTTCTCTAATTCCCCAATCTATTCCTTTAATTTCCCAAGAAATTCCCAACAAACTAACAATTCTTCTTTCTAGAATACGCATACCGTTAATATAAAGTATTGCCAACATCTCGGTTTGTTTGTAAACAAATAGTAGGTATATTCAGGCCTGAACAATAACAGTTACCGGTAACTGTTATTGTTGTCTCTGTTAGAACAAAGCTGTGCGAGTAAGACAGACAAATGTATATGTTGGCTAAGTTTTTGTCAGTTTTTAGAAATGAAATGCCTATTCTAGAGAGAAGAGTTATTGGTTCGTTGTAAATTCCTCAGTTCCCAACAAATTCCTCTTATTCTACAAATTATTCCTCTAATTTTTCCAATTCTATAACTAAGTTCTTAAATTCCCCAAATAATTCTTGAACCAATAACCAAAAAATTGTTAACATAATTCCTTAGCTATTTCCCCATATTCCCAAATTTTAAATTTCTTACGACACAGCTCAACGAACTAATAACACTTCCCTCTAGAATAGGCATTTCATTTGTAAAAACTGAAAAAAACGTAGCCAACATATACATTTGTCTGTCTTACTCGCACAGCTTTGTTCTAACAGAGACAACAATAACAGTTACTGGTAACTGTTATTGTTTAGGCCTGAATATACCTACTATTTGTTTATAAACAAACCGAGATGTTGGCGATACTTTATATTAACGGTATGCGTATTCTAAAGAGAAGAGTTGTTAGTTCGTTGACACAGCTAGACATGCACGCTGTGTATTAATTCTCCAACAACTATTTTATAATTCCTTCTTCTAACTACACATTAAGTCCCCAATGATTCCTCCTCATACTTTACTAATTCTCCCCAATTTTCTCTTATTATTCCGTTAATTCCCTCAATCTACCAATAATTCCCCGACATTGTACACCAAAATTCTCCACCGGAACATCCCTCGAAATATATTTATGTTCACTAAATTTAAGTGTGTAGCCTATTTTTTTGGATTATTTGAGATTTCTTCTTTTGTTGCTTTTCGCTGGGAGTTGTATGTTGTTTCAACCCTAAAAAAATATACAATATTTTAAAAAAATACCTACAGATAGGAATTTTTGAGTTATAAGTGCAGTTAAAATACAGTAAATGCGGGACATAATACGATAAAATTTTTAGAAAAACTAGAAATATTTTACAATAATTAAGCAAAATTTACCGTTTAACGCATTTTTACTAAAATGTAGCGTAGTTGCCAAAATAAGAAGTTTAAAAGTATGTAAAATTTACACATAGATAGGTAGTTTTTAATAGTATATTAAAGTACTAGTTTCATAACATCGTTTTTAGCGCACGAGTACAAGTTTAGAAAACGAGCCGCTTGCGGCGAGTTTTCTAAATGACTAGTTCGTTAAAAACGTCTTATGAAATGAGTGCTTTATACAATTTTTTCTATTTTCCTCTAAAATTTTAAAAAACTTTAAAGCGACATTGACATTTGCAAGGAAAACGTCAAGCGAAAGTCCAAACCCAAAAGAAAAAAAAAATAGAGACCTCTTATGGCCTATAAGAACACGCAAAATACGTGTGAATATGAGCTTATAAGAGTCGCAAAATAGAAAAAAAAAATTTATAAAACTATTTTGAACTTACACATTTTTGTTAAATTTTATAGTTGTAAAATAAATACAAAATTGAGTACACCATGAAGTCGAGTAGTAGTGTAATAAAATTTATATTAAATGTGTTTTTTATGGTGTGTTCGTAGGAAAAATAGCGTACGCAACTCCTTGCTTGCTTTTTTTAATGGACTTTTAAGTTCTTTTTTTACTCGGCAGTTGCCTCGTAGATACACTAAAAACTAGGTTTGCAACTCCCTAGGGCCGGCCCTGCCTAATATACTACTACAGGCATGCTTTTTTAGAACTAATTCCAATTTTCAGGCCCATTCTCTCAAATCTCGAATCCATTTAATTCGCTTCTGTAGTCCCTACAAGTCGCTCAAAAAGGGGATACAGAATGATATAAAAACTTCCGTTGCACAGTCCATAAGTCACCTTCTGCTGAAACGTTCGCTCGTAAGTAATGGTTTTCGGGAGAAAGTGGTAGGTTTACCGTTTCACGCCCCCGAAAATAAATCGCGACATAAATGGGTCGTAAAGTGATAGGCGATATTTTTTTCAGGGTATGTATTCTCGGGCTCGAGAGAACGCATTCCCGGGAGAAAGGTAGTGTGGGTTGCATATTATTTCTCTCGAAACGCAAAACTACTTATTCTTGAACTTCACTTCGCACGAAAATTGAGGAACTTTACTTCTACTACTCGGGATCGTGAGAAGCGGTCGTTCACGGAAATTTTGACATATAAGTTAGTCGCGCGCATTCGAACATAACCCTATTTTTGCTTTGGTTTTGTGTTGTTAATTTGAATACCGTTTTGTTTTATAATAGTTAATCGTAATTAATAAAAGATTTTTTATATTTATAAATTATTATACATATTATGATAATAATAATATAACGATGGATGATTTGGAAATTGTGGGGGCTGTTGCCCTTTTGGGAGATTAATAAAATTTAGAAGGATTTTTTTTGCTGACTGCTAATTGGCGCAGATCTTTTTCTGGTTTTATTTTCAGTCATTTCTTACTAATAATATATTATACATCTATATATTAATTAAAAAAATATTTAAACCTCAGCACTTGTTTACAAAAAAAGTAAATTAATGACAGCTTGTCACAAGCTGCTTGTACACGCAAACTCGTGCGCATAATCTGATTGGTTAAAATCCACTAAATACTTGGCAACGCTGCAGCCGGCTGCAGAGATCCCATCACGCTCCCTGCTCTTCAAGAATAACATTTTTTAACTTTGGGGAACTTTGATATGATGTGATCAGTTCCCTTCCTACGAAAATTGTTCACGTTCTCTCGAGCCCAAGAATAGATACCCAGTAGGATTTACGCTATAAGGAAGCCCGGAGTCGGCTCCACCCTTTCATTTCGGCCAGGGGCGGGGTAAGGGTGACAAATTGTTTATTTTAATGGAAAAAATCGTAAACAGGAAAATTTATTTCCAAGAAAAATACTGCTTCCAACATAGTTCACGTTACAAAATAAACAGTATTAAACAAAAAAAGGAAAAATAAAAAAAGATTATTTTATTTTTGTTTTTAAAAAAATGCCTTTTTAAACGAAATAAATATATTTTTTATAAAAAAGACCTTGAAATAGTCCCTACACCACTGAACTTGAGACGTTTGCCTATAGTACTAAAAATAGTCCTTAGATTGCGATATTATTTTCACTGTTTAGGGGTGGAAAATGTTCCCTCACGAAAAAAATACTACTCATACCTCCTATATTTATTTCACAGTGAAATTTTCATATACAGTGCTGTCCAAAAGTCACCCCCCTCCTTTTAACTTTTGAACGAGTTGAGATATCGACTTTAAATTTAGAACTCTTAAATAAGACAACTTAAACTATCTTTTAGCATATATTTAATACTTTCCGCTCTTAAAATGTGGGCAGGAGGGGCATGGGGGCACATTTTTTTTAATGGAAAGGGGGGTCGTGTAATACATCATTTTAAAGCTTACAAAATTCTTCATTTAACTCCATATTTTTGAATTAAAAAAAAAATGGTTTTAAAATGGGGTTGAAAATGGGTATTAATGTCAAAATTCCTCTAAAAAAAAACATAATTTTTTAAAAATGCCTAATTTCATCATAAAACAATGTTAATTATACTTTTAAACTAATTTTAGTTGACATAAATAAAAATTTATAAAAAAAAACTTAAAAAATCGAATGTTTTAGCACAAAAAATTTAAAAATCAAAACCTTAAAAAACATTTTTTAAAAATTTAAAAATATAAGTTTAAATATAGAATTTTATAAGCTTTAAAATGATGTATCACACGACCCCCCTTTCTATTTAAAAAAATGTCCCCCCATGCCCCCCTGCCCACATTTTAAGAGCTGAAAATATCAAATATATGCTAAAAGATAGTTTTAGTTATTATTGAAGAGTTCTAAATTTGAAGTCGATATCTCAATTCGTTAAAAGGGGGGGTGACTTTTGGACCGCACTGTATATAATTACACAAGAGGTTGAGAATTATGCTGGAAAAATTCGCTGTTTTCATGAAAATTTTCTGTCTGGAAATAATTACGACCGGGGCATCGCCTGAAGTAATTATTTCCCTTGACAACAAATTTGAATGAAAACTGTGAATTTTTCCCGATAATTCGAAGAATCATGTGTAATTCGGAAGATTATTTTTTAACGATTTATAATATGTCAAACCAACTTTTATATTTTTTTCATCGTAAAATGATATAAATTGTTTTATTACGTATCTTAATATTTTTACAGGCATTTTCTTTAATTTGATTTATTTAATTCCATTCTCAATTGCTAAACTAAAACCTTTTTTGTCCATTTTTAAATTTCAAATTATGGTTCTGTCAATATTTAAGTCACTTACTGCAGTACTGACTAGCCGAACCTATGCCGAATAAGATCATATGTCTGTATACAGATATATAATCTTATTCAGCATAGGTAGTAGTAGTAGTAGTAAATTTTTGGATTGGCCAAAGCCGGACAACTAGGCCATTTCTGGCCCTTTTTGTCACCCCAGGCAATCCCAGCCATTTACTAATTTGAGTCCTCCTTGAACCTGCCCGTCCTTTCAATAAAGGTCAGGATATTGGCCCAGGGGAGATCTCTTAGTTCCTCTTGGTTGAGTCTTTGAGTTTCAAAGACTTGCAACCTGATCCTGTCGTATCTGACACACTCGGCTAAGTAATGAGAGGATGTTTCATCCTCTTCGCACTCTGGGCATAGTGGACTCTCTAGAATCCGCATTGTTGCCAGGTGCTTTCTTAGCCTGCAGTGGGCTGTGAGGACCCCTACAAGTTGTCTGAGTGCAGTTCTTCCTTTTTCCAGCAACCAGTCGGTCTTTGATTTGCTTGGGCCAGCCAGGAAGTCCCTAGCTTGCCGGCAACCGTCGACCGCTCTCCATTGCTCCTTTAGCTTGGTATAAGCCCACTCATCGAGAGCGGTCTTTACCTGCTTCCTTGTAACACCCAATATAGGTTCCGGCCCCGTGCATGCCATCCCTGATCCGAGTCTTGCAAGTTCATCTGCCTTCTCGTTTCCGGGAATTCCACTATGACCCGGTACCCATACCAGTTGAACGTTTTTGGTCCTTGCTAGCTCTTCCAAGGCTTCTGCACACTCCCTGACTAGGGGTGACCTAGTGCTGGGATTGCACAATGCCTTTAGATCGGCTTGACTGTCCGAGCAGATGTATATATCGTGCCCCCGGTGCTGCCTTATTTCCCTGCAATTTGCCGCTTCCTCAGCATAGGTATGTATTAAAGAAACTCATCAAAAATAAAAAATTATTTAAGAAATAAGGATTTTTTATTACTTACTGGATTCAATTTTAATTTTATAATTATTTAAAATTCCTTTTGTCCGACCCTGTTATTGTAATGAAAGTATCAACTCTGCTGATGACATAAGAAATCAATTCCCAGTTGAAAGAAAATCGTAAAAGATGCACTTTTTTAGACAGATTAAAAAAAAGTTTTTTTGAGTAACCACGTATTGAAAAAGGGCTCTTTAACGGGGAAAAATAAAATTTAATTAAATGAGAATAGATTTGTTATGTCATCAGATATGTTTTAGTCCAAAAATTGTTGAAAATTACATGGTCACTGTCCAAGATAACTAAAGAACGCTTTGAGCTAAAGACTTAAAATTTGGACCATAGGTTACTTATACTAAGTTCAAGTTTGGGATTGTTTTTGGTAAACGTTTCGGTAACGGAGTTACTTTAAATTTCCGCAAATAAATCTTTTCACAGGTGCCTAGCACCTAGCCTAGCCTGATAGAACTATTTTTGTCAACTGACGTTTATTTCCGAGAAATAAAATGTATTTTTTGAAATTACTCTATCCGTTGGCAAATGATTTTATATTTTATACAGGGTAGTCCAGGTAGGGTTTCGCGATAGTCGATAAATGAGAATTCTCTGTTTTTGAGCCCCCTTCTCCATGTAACGCTTATTTACTTACTGCCACATAGTGTTTTTGACGAATTTTGCCGAGTTTGCTCGGTTTTTGTATAACTTTCGTTTTTGACAGTAATTACGAATTATTGTAGTATCATAGACGTTCTGTATTTGATATTTTTAGGGGTAAAATTCGCTGCTAACATAATTACACTATGTAACAAAGAAAAATATAGTTCGCATAAAATGTGTTATCAGCGGTATTTTAAAACTGTTTTTAAATTTACCACTAAACATTGTGTTAAGGTTTTCTTGTACGATTTTAAAGAGTAAGAACCCCGCTCTAATCAAAGTCTGGATAAAAGCTTTCAGTTACTATGATAATTTTTCTACAAGCACTTAAAAAACAGAATAAAATATTTTCAAGAGCATTTTTCTCGAAAACGGAAAAATATAGCGAGATTTACTTTAAAGATATTCGAAATGAGGTAAAAAAATACTATCAGAATCATTCAACAAAATATGCAATTTATTGTCAGAATTATTCTGCAGAAGATTATTTAACATTATTTACCAAAAACAAGTTTTCTGGATTTAGCTGAAAATGGTTCTGTAATGTAGACCTTCTGCTACCATGATCCATAATCAGATTTTTCTGAAGAGCTACTTGATCTTATTAGTCCTTCGGGAATGCAGTGACCCCTACAGGGTATACCCTCCCTTAAATTAAAAATTGAGCTAATAACTGAGTATGTTGTGTCGATTTTTTATTTATTTATTGAATATTAATAGTTACAACCTATTAATCAGTTTTTCATCATTTATGTTCATCATTTTGCAATTTTTGTAAACAAAACTATATTTGGTGATTTAGCTGAAAATTCCCTATTAATGAATATTTTTCGTTGTGACCACCAAAGAACTTTTATCTCAAGAAGTAATTTCAGACCAATGTTTATGAAGGTGTCATCTTTTTGTTTGTTTATTTACTAACAGAAACGCGATACAGCTTTGTGGTGTAAAATGTAGATGTCGCTAGTCGACTTTCAGGCTACCTAGTAGCGATGTTGCGTAGTTTCCACCTTATCATGAATTCAAATCATTATACTTAAATTAAAAATGTAAAAAACTTTATTGTGTATACTATAATTATGTTTAATAACATAGTATATTTAAATCTATTAAAATTAAACTACTAGTTCATATAAAACTCATACAGAACTAATGTTTCTTAAAATTTACAATAAAATATCCAAAGTATATGTTTCCAATCGGCAACACTGTACCCCTGTCAGTCTTTTACGACATTAGACTGTGAGTTTACACATTCTTTCTCTCTCTTTACGCGTACTAAGTGTAAACAATAGTCACTCCCACCAGCCCTTCACCGTAGTTGGTTCACGCTTCAACCAAAGCATAAGGTAGATTTTATCATGTTCCTTCTTAAGGTAAAAGTTCTTTGGTGACCACCATGCGCATTATATTCTCGAGTAATTTTAGGAACACCCTGTACAGTAACCGCGTCCAAAGAGCAATGCACTGCACAGCAAGCTGATAATTTTTATGATTTACACACGCCAAAGCAGACAGCATCGTGCCAATTTATAAATATTTTTACGCCAATTCTAATCCGTTCGATACGAAGTAGGTAGATAAGTGTGAGATAAGTGCATGATTTATTATCTCTGCTTAAATATACAGTACGAATTTGAAACTTTTTACTCGACTACAGCAACACAAAAGCACCCAGTGACCGTTTTCGTATTCAATAACATAACGGAGCAAGACAATTAACATTTCTATTTTTTTTTTCAAAAAGTTTTTGATTTTTTTGTTAGTTTTACTCTTTTTGACCACCACCTAACCCCTAAAATTCAAGATATCTGACACCCCTTACTCAAACCACCAGGTGAAAACTAACAGGAGTGTTATGTTACCATCAACTACTACCCTTTAAAATATCAGTCCATGTACATTTATTGCAATTTATATTTATTATTTGATTGGGCTTAAAAAAAAGCAATTTAAAACTAGAGCCATCTAGTTTGCAAATTTCAAACTAGGTGTTTTGTTTGATTTTAAATTCTGTATCTTTAAAACATTATATTCTAGCGAAAAACCGTATATAAAATTTTTATAGGGCTTAAAAAAAACTTTTATTTAAAAAATCGGGTTATAAATATGTGAGATATGCTAAAAAAAACCTTTTACTGCTTTAAACGCCAATATCTCGAAAACAATGCGTTTTAGGAAAACGTTGTTTATAACATTTTTTGACCAATTTAAAATTATCTTTTATATAAGTGCTAAATTAACCACATACAATAATAATTTCCTTAACTATGAACAAAAAACGCTAAAAATAGGAGTTTTACCCTATTTTTACCCCCAATCGTTTACCCCCAAAATCTAATCAGCTCGTCGGAATACGATAAGAAACAATATGCAAAAAACCGCAAGTCGATATCTCATGTAGAAATGGAATTAGAGAGTTTACACCCAGGCAGACAGACATACAGACAGACGGACGCAAAAAATTTTTTTACTGATTTTGACTCAGAATGGTCTAAAACGTCGAGAAATGTGAAAAAAAACGTGGTCAAAGATTTTGACTTTTCGGTGATGATTTTAATACATCGGCACTCTTAGTAGCACTAAGTGCCGATGTAATTTGTATTTTTTACTGATGAACGACTTTAAAAATGGAAAAGTGATGATATATCTTATTTTTTGAAACGTGTTGTGCAATATATTTTTCTATCGACATACAGACAGACGGAGGCAAAAAATTTTTTTACTGATTTTGACTCAGAATGGTCTAAAACGTCGAGAAATGTGAAAAAAAAACGTGGTCAAAGATTTTGACTTTTCGGCGATGATTTTAATACATCGGCACTCTTAGTAGCACTAAGTGCCGATGTAATTTGTATTTTTTACTGATGAACGACTTTAAAAATGGAAAACTGATGATATATCTTATTTTTTGAAACGTGTTGTGCAATATATTTTTCTATCGTTAAAAAAATACAAGTGGATATATTTAATTATGAAATATTTAATTATTAGCTAAGCTTTTTAAACACGCATTTGTTTAATTTATGAACGCCATCGTAAGAGGATACCTATTAAGCTGTCAAAAGCATTTTAAAATATTCACCAGATGTAAAAATTATTTCAATTTAGTCACTCTATCTAGTGCCTTCATATAATTAAATTACACTGCTCAACACTTAAAAATTTGCCGACACCATTTTAGTTGCATCTTTTTTCGTTTTTCTCAAAGAACTTTTACCTCAAGAAGTAATTTCAGACCAATGTTTATGAAGGTGTCATCTTTTTGTTTGTTTATTTACTGACAGAAACGCGATACAGCTTTGTGGTGTAAAATGTAGATGTCGCTAGTCGACTTTCAGGCTAGTAGCGATGTTGCGTAGTTTCCACCTTATCATGAATTCAAATTATTATACTTAAATTAAAAATGTAAAAACCTTTATTGTGTATACTATAATTATGTTTAATAATATAGTATATTTAAATCTATTAAAATTAAACTACTAGTTCATATAAAACTCATACAGAACTAATGTTTCCTAAAATTTACAATAAAATATCCAAAGTATATGTTTCCAATCGGCAACACTGTACCCCTGTCAGTCATTTTACGACATTAGACTGTGAGTTTACACCTTCTTTCTCTCTCTTTACGCGTACTAAGTGTAAACAATAGTCATTCCCCACCAGCCCCTCACCGTAGTTGGTTCACGCTTGAAACAAAGCATACGGCAGATTTCATCATGTTCCTTCTTGAGGTAAAAGTTTTTTGGTTTTTCTCGATCAGCTGGTTTTTTTGAGATATAACGCACAGTGTTTTTTTTTGCTTATAGTTGTAGTTAAAAAAAAAATAATTAAGGTTAATTTTTTTTTGTGGTGCATTGCTTCTCTATTAATATGTCTCTAAGCCAAAAAAAAACGGATTTAAAATATCTTTATTCGTTTGTTTTTTATAGTGTTAACACCGCCGCTAGATAGAATGACGCTATTTCAATTGCCTGTAAAAGCTATGGATAAATCTATTATCACTCAGTTAAAATTAAAATTATTTTCCATATTTATTGAATATTTTTGGAAAGACAATTTAGATCAAAAGGTTATACAGTGCGGTCCAAAAGTCACCCCCCCCCCCCTTTTAACTTTTGAAGGAGTTGAGATATCGACTTCAAATTTAGAACTCTTAAATAAGACAACTTAAACTATCTTTTAGCATATATTTGATATTTTCAGCTCTTAAAATGTGGGCAGGGGTTCATAGGGGGACATTTTTTTAAATTAAAAGGGGAGTCGTGTGATACATCATTTTAAAGCTTATAAAATTCTCTATTTAAAGTTGTCTTATTTAAAAGTTCCAAATTTGAAGTCGATATCTCAACTGGTTCAAAAGTTAAGAGGGGGGGGGGTGACTTTTGGACCGCTCTGTATATAGATTATATAGATAGGTATACAAGGTCTTTGTAAAATTGTTTCCTAAAAGTGGTAACATCTTAAAAATTAAATACATATTCTGCAAAAACTAATATTACTTTATCCAACAAAATTCTTTCGCTGGTAAAAAATTTAAAAAAAATATATTGCTCTTCTACGTTTTTTGATGTGATAAAATTTTTAGAAAATGATAATTTCTGTACGATGATTGATAAAATAACTACATGGAAAATATATACAGGGTTATTCAGAAATAAGTTCCGAGGTAATTCTACGTTAAAAATATGAAAAAAAAAGTTCCTATTAAGGTTGGTCCACCCTGATAACACACTTCATCCTAAGAAGGTTTTTTAATCGTTCCCTTGAAAAGGTTCTTAGCATAATGCTGTAAACATGCTAAGCATGTTCTTAAAAGGTGCACTGCTGTAGAGTATTTTGCTAAGAATATTCTCAAATACATATTCTTAAAATATTCTAATGGGAATGATTTTAGAATAGTAATATGGCGTTATATTATTTTAATTTTATTAGGTTAGAATTACAAATATATATATATATATATATATATATATACACGTAGAACTATCAATAGGAGGCCCGATACATAGCATAGGTGATTCGAAGCCCGGGTTTAGGGGCAAGGAAAAAAGATATATGTGTAACGCTAATACGAGTCCCTATTATATTTTCCGGTCATAGCAAGCCCAAATGCATATTTTTTTGATTTTTCACAGTTATTTGAAGCCCTGCGATGTTGCCAATATTTCCTACTTATAAATTCGATATAATAATTATTTAAGTTGTCTTTGTATGAAAGTTTAACGCTTGTTTTTTAATGATAAATGAATAATATTGTTATAAAAGTAGTTTTTATTTTTAATATTTAAAATGTTTAAAATGTAATGAAACTATTTTGTTTTTTATTAAAAAAGTGATGTTTTGGTCTGGTGTAAAAAAATATCAACATAATTTGGAATAAATAAGGTTAACGTTTATTTAGAAAAATGTTTCAAAGGGGGAAGCCACCATTAAATATTGTCCGATGGGGTTCAAATTTTAGGATGGGGTGCGGGAAGGTCTCTTAAGTCAGCATACAAAATTTCAGCCCGATCGGATAATTTAAAGTTCTCGTTTTTTACCATTCCGCAGAAAAAAATCGTTTCGCAGACGTAAACCAACCCTAAATATTTTCCGATGGGGTTAAAATTTTAAAATGGGGTGCAGGGAGGTCCCTAAAGTCGCTGTAAAAAATTTCAGCCCGATCGGATAATTCAAAGTACTCTTTTTTACCGTTCTGCAGGAAAAAATTATTTCACAGGCGTAAACCAACCCTAAAAATTTTCCGATAGAGTTGAAATTTTAGAATGGGGTGCAGGGAGGTCTATAAAGTCAGCATACAAAATTTCAGCCCTATCGGATAATTTAAAGTAATCGTTTTTCACCATTCCGCAGAAAAAAATCGTTTCGCAGGCGTAAACCAACCCTAAATATTTTTCGATCAGGTTATAATTTTGGGATGGGGTGCAGGAAGGTGCCTTAAGTCAGCATACAAAATTTCAGCCCGATAATTTAAAGTACTCTTTTTTTACCGTTCCGCTGAAAAAAATTGTTCCAAAGGGGGAAGTCACCCTTGAATATTGTTCGATGGGGTTGAAATTTTATGATGGGATGCAGAAAGGTCCCTTAAGTCAGCATAAAAAATTTTATACCGATCGGATAATTTCAAGTACTCGTTTTTTACTATTCCACAGAAAAAAAAGTTTCGGAGGCGTAAACCAACCCTAAATATTTTCCAATGGGGTTGAAATTTTAGGATGGGGTGCAGGAAAGTCCTTTAGGTCAGCATAAAAAATTTCAGCTCGATTGGAAAATTTAAAGTACTCGTTTTGTTTCATTCCGCAGATAAAAATCGTTTCGCAGGCGTAAACCAACCCTAAATATTTTCTGATCGGGTTATAATTTTAGGATCGGGTGCAAGAAGGTGCCTAAAGTCAGCGTACAAAATTTTAGACTGATCGGATAATTAAAAGTACTCTTTTTTTACCCTTCCGCAGGAAAAAATCATTTCACAGGCGTAAATCAACTTAAAATATTTTCCGATCGGGTTATAATTTTAGAATGGGGTGCAGGGTGGTACCTAAAGTCAGCATACAATATTTCAGCCCGATCTGATAATTTAAAGTACTCGTTTTTTTACCATTCCGCAGAAAAAAATCGTTTCGTAGGCGTAAACCAACCCTAAATATTTTCATATGGGGTTGAAATTTTAGAATGGGGTGCAGGGAGATCCCTAAAGTCACCACAAAAAATTTCAGCCCAATCGAATAATTTAAAGTTCTCTTTTTTTACCGTTCCGCTGAAAAAAAAAATGGTTCAAAGGGGGAAGCCACCGTTAAATATTGTCCGATGGGGTTAAAATTTTAGGATGGGGTGCAGGAAGGTCTGCAAAGTCAGCATACAAAATTTCAGCCCGATCGGATAATTTAAAGTACTCGTTTTTTACAATTCCGCAGAAAAAATCGTTTCGGAGGCGTAAACCAACCCTAAATATTTTCCGATGGGGTTAAAATTTTAAAATGGGGTGCAGGGAGGTCCCTAAAGTCGCCGTAAAAAATTTCAGCCCGATCGGATAATTTAAAGTTCTCGTTTTTTACCATTCCGCAGAAAAAAATCGTTTCGCAGGTGTAAACCAACCCTAAATATTTTCCGATGGGGTTGAAATTTTAGGATGGGGTGCAGGGAGGTCCCTAAAGTCACCACAAATTTTCAGCCCAATCGGATAATTGAAAGTTCTATTTTTTACCGTTCCGCTGAAAACAAATGTTTCAAAGGGGGAAGCCAGCCTTAAATATTGTCCGATGGGGTTCAAATTTTAGGATGGGGTGCAGGAAGGTCTCTTGAGTCAGCATACAAAATTTCAGTCTGATCGGATAATTTAAAGTACTCGTTTTTTACCATTCCGCAGAAAACATCGTTTCGGAGGCGTAAACCAACCCTAAATATTTTCCGATCGGTTTATAATTTTAGAATGGGGTGCAGGGGGGTACTTGAAGTTAGCATAAAAAAATTCAGCCCGATCGGATAATTTAAAGTACTCGTTTTTTACCATTCCGCAGAAAAAAATCGTTTTGCAGGCGTAAACCAACCCTAAATATTTTCAGATGGGGTTGAAATTTTAGAATGGGTTGCAGGAAGATCCCTAAAGTCACCACAAAAAATTTCAGGCCAATCGGATAATTTAAAGTTCTCTGTTTTTACCGTTCCGCTGAAAAAAAATGTTTCAAAGGGGAAGCCACCCTTAAATATTTTCCGATGGGGTTTAAATTTTAGGATGGGGTGCAGGAAGGTCTCTTAAGTCAGCATAGAAAATTTCAGTCCGATCTGATAATTTAAAGTACTCGTTTTTTACCATTCCGCAGAAAACATCGTTTCGGAGGCGTAAACCAACCCTACATATTTTCCGATCGGGTTATAATTTTAGAATGGGGTGCAGGGTGGTACCTAAAGTCAGCATAAAAAATTTCAGCCCGATCGGATAATTTAAAGTACTCGTTTTTTACCATTCCGCAGAAAAAAATCGTTTTGCAGCAGTAAACCAACCCTTAATATTTTCAGATGGGGTTGAAATTTTAGAATGGGGTGCAGGAAGATTCCTAAAGTCACGACAAACAATTTCAGGCCAATCGGATAATTTTAAGTTCTCTTTTTTAACCGTTCCGCTGAAAAAAAAATGTTTCAAAGGGGAAGCCACCGTTAAAATTTTCCGATGGGGTTAAAATTTTAGGATGGGATGCAGGAAGGTCTGTAAAGTCAGCATACAAAATTTCAGCCCGATCGGATAATTTAAAGTACTCGTTTTTTACCATTCCGCAGAAAAAATCGTTTCGGAGGCGTAAACCAACCCTAAATATTTTCTGATGGGGTTGAAATTTTAGAATGGGGTGCAGAGAGGTCCCTAAAGTCGCCCTAAAAAAATTCAGCCCGATCGGATAATTTTTTACCATTCCGCAGAAAAAAATCGTTTTGCAGGCGTAAACCAACCCTAAATATTTTCAGATGGGGTTGAAATTTTAGAATGGGTTGCAGGAAGATCCCTAAAGTCACCACAAAAAATTTCAGGCCAATCGGATAATTTAAAGTTCTCTGTTTTTACCGTTCCGCTGAAAAAAAATGTTTCAAAGGGGAAGCCACCCTTAAATATTTTCCGATGGGGTTTAAATTTTAGGATGGGGTGCAGGAAGGTCTCTTAAGTCAGCATAGAAAATTTCAGTCCGATCGGATAATTTAAAGTACTCGTTTTTTACCATTCCGCAGAAAACATCGTTTCGGAGGCGTAAACCAACCCTACATATTTTCCGATCGGGTTATAATTTTAGAATGGGGTGCAGGGTGGTACCTAAAGTCAGCATAAAAAATTTCAGCCCGATCGGATAATTTAAAGTACTCGTTTTTTACCATTCCGCAGAAAAAAATCGTTTTGCAGCAGTAAACCAACCCTTAATATTTTCAGATGGGGTTGAAATTTTAGAATGGGGTGCAGGAAGATTCCTAAAGTCACGACAAACAATTTCAGGCCAATCGGATAAATTTAAGTTCTCTTTTTTAACCGTTCCGCTGAAAAAAAAATGTTTCAAAGGGGAAGCCACCGTTAAAATTTTCCGATGGGGTTAAAATTTTAGGATGGGATGCAGGAAGGTCTGTAAAGTCAGCATACAAAATTTCAGCCCGATCGGATAATTTAAAGTACTCGTTTTTTACCATTCCGCAGAAAAAATCGTTTCGGAGGCGTAAACCAACCCTAAATATTTTCTGATGGGGTTGAAATTTTAGAATGGGGTGCAGAGAGGTCCCTAAAGTCGCCCTAAAAAAATTCAGCCCGATCGGATAATTTAAAGTTCTCGTTTTTTACCATTCCGCAGAAAAAAATCGTTTCGCAGGCGTAAACCAACCTTAAATATTTTCCGATGGGGTTGAAATTTTAGGATAGGGTGCAGGGAGGTCCCTAAAGTCACCACAAAAATTTTCAGCCCAATCGGATAATTGAAAGTTCTATTTTTTACCGTTCCGCTGAAAAAAAAAATGTTTCAAAGGGGGAAGCCACCCTTAAATATTGTCCGATGGGGTTCAAATTTTAGGAAGGTCTCTTAAGTCAGCATACAAAATTTCAGTCCGATCTGATAATTTAAAGTACTCGTTTTTTACCATTCCGCAGAAAACATCGTTTCGGAGGCGTAAACCAACCCTAAATATTTTCCGATCGGGTTATGATTTTAGAATGGGGTGCAGGGTGGTACCTAAAGTCAGCATAAATAATTTCAGCCCGATCAGATAATTTAAAGTACTCGTTTTTTACCATTCCGCAAAAAAAAATCGTTTTGCAGGCGTAAACCAACCCTAAATATTTTCAGATGGGGTTGAAATTTTAGGATAGGGTGCAGGGAGGTCCCTAAAGTCACCACAAAAATTTTCAGCCCAATCGGATAATTGAAAGTTCTATTTTTTTACCGTTCCGCTGAAAACAAATGTTTCAAAGGGGGAAGCCACCCTTAAATATTGTCCGATGGGGTTCAAATTTTAGGATGGGGTGCAGGAAGGTCTCTTAAGTCAGCATACAAAATTTCAGTCCGATCGGATAATTTAAAGTACTCGTTTTTTACCATTCCGCAGAAAACATCGTTTCGGAGGCGTAAACCAACCCTAAATATTTTCCGATCGGGTTATAATTTTAGAATGGGGTGCAGGGGGGTACTTAAAGTTAGCATAAAAAAATTCAGCCCGATCGGATAATTTAAAGTACTCGTTTTTTACCATTCCGCAGAAAAAAATCGTTTTGCAGGCATAAACCAACCCTAAATATTTTCAGATGGGGTTGAAATTTTAGAATGGGTTGCAGGAAGATCCCTAAAGTCACCACAAACAATTTCAGGCCAATCGGATAATTTAAAGTTCTCTGTTTTTACCGTTCCGCTGAAAAAAAATGTTTCAAAGGGGAAGCCACCCTTAAATATTTTCCGATGGGGTTTAAATTTTAGGATGGGGTGCAGGAAGGTCTCTTAAGTCAGCATAGAAAATTTAAAGTACTCGTTTTTTACCATTCCACAGAAAACATCGTTTCGGAGGCGTAAACCAACCCTAAATATTTTCCGATCGGGTTATAATTTTAGAATGGGGTGCAGGGTGGTACCTAAAGTCAGCATAAAAAATTTCAGCCCGATCGGATAATTTAAAGTACTCGTTTTTTACCATTCCGCAGAAAAAATCGTTTCGGAGGCGTAAACCAACCCTAAATATTTTCCGATGGGGTTGAAATTTTAGAATGGGGTGCAGGGAGGTCCTTAAAGTCGCTGTAAAAAATTTCAGCCCGATCGGATAATTTAAAGTACTCTTTTTTTACCGTTCCGCTGAAAAAAAATTGTTTTAAAGGGGGAAGCCACCCTTAAATATTGTTTGATGGGGTTGAAATTTCATGATGGGGTGCAGAAAGGTCCCTTAAGTCAGCGTACAAAATTTCAGCCCGATCGGATAATTTAAAGTACTCTTTTTTTACCGTTCCGCAGGAAAAGATCGTTATTTCCCACTGTGAATCCCACGAGAGTCCGTTAACGGAACTTGATAGACAGTTTTTTTCTTACAATAAAAACTCTTTGAAATATAGAAAATATTTAAAGTTATTTATTGAATTTAGGTATGTTACGTTAACTTACCTTGAGCTTTTAAAGCAAGCTCTAATATCTTCTTAGACCTATTCATTTCTTCTTTAACAAGCACATGACCACAAAAGATTTAGCGCCAATTAATACTACAGTGCTGAACAATTTAAGTTGAAGTAGTCAACAACGTTGCCAAATCTTAGGGACTCATATCATATGACAACTACATAAAAATACATGCAACATACAGTTCTACTGTGTCGCCATCTAGTTCAACTTCCGTGAACACAGGCGCGTATATTTTGATGGGTATTAGAATAATAGGAAGCCCTGGGCAATTTTTCAAGTCTTCTTCTTCTACTATATTTAAGGTCCAATAAAACGATATACACTATAAAAAATTCGAAGCCCAAAACCGGGCCTCGTATGTCGGTAGTGGGCTTCGTATCGCAGGTCGAACATGCAATTTCGGGCTCCCTATTGATGGAATATGAGTATATATATATACATAAAGTCATTATTATATAGTTTTAGACAAAAAATTAAAATTATTATTTTTTGAAATGATAATTATTTGCTATTTTTTTCTCTAAACATTGGATTTTTGTGTGGCGCATGATTTTTATGTTTGGTACAAAGTTTACTTTCACAGTAAAACTGCATATCCCATATGAATCTTACCTGATGGATACTATATCTAAAGATTTTTATATACTTTAATTATTAGGTTTATCACAAAGATGTAAAAATTTTCGCCATGTCCAAATTTATGATATCACTCCATAAAAAGGATAGAGTATTATAAAATATAATTGAAAGAAAGAGAAAAACTACATTAATGCAGAATTCTGAAACGCCTACCTACTTTGTTTGCGCATGGGCAATATTCAATATTATTACTTAAATGCATCAAATTAGAATATTTTTAGAAGCATGCTAAGAATATTCTTAAAAGTACATGTACCTACTTCTAAGAATATTCTTAACATGCTTCTTAAAACATTCTTATTTGATACAGAGACTTTTAAGAACCTTCTTAGGAACTCCCAGCACGATTAAAACGGTATCCTTTGCATTTCTTTAATCGTTCTTAGAATATCCTGAGCAAAATAGACATGCCTCTAAGAAGCATGCTGTCCTTCCGGCTATTTATTTTAAGAATATTCTTAGAACCTGTTTCTGAATAACCCTGTATAATTTTAAATAAAATTTAAAATATTGTAATTACTATTATTTTAATTAAAACTAGATGAAACGTTGCAAGCACCATGTCAAAACATCGGCACTATTGTACACTAGAGTCATCTAGTTTGCAAATTTCAAACTAGGTGTTTTGTTTGATTTTAAATTCTGTATCTTTAAAACATTATATTCTAGCTGTATATAACATTTTTTATAGGGCTTAAAAAGAGCTTTTATTTGAAATATAATTTTTTGAAATCGGGTTGTAAATATGTAAGATATGCTAAAAAACCTTTTACTGCTTTAAACGTCAATATCTCGAAAACAATGCGTTTTAGGAAAATGTTGTTTATAAAATTTTTTGACCAATTTAAAATTATCTTTTATATAAGTGCTAAATTAACCAAATACAATAATAATTGCCTTAATTATAAACAAAAAACGCTAAAAATAGGAGTTTTACCCTATTTTTACCCCCTTACCCCCAATCGTTTACCCCCAAAATCTAATCTGCTCTTCGGAATACGATAAGAAACAATATGCAAAAAACCGCAAGTCGATATCTCATGTAGAAATGGAGTTAGAGAGTTTACACCCAGACTGACAGACTGACAGACGGACGCAAAAATTTTTTTTACTGATTTCGACTCAGAATGGTCTAAAACGTCGAGAAATGTGAAAGAAACGTGTTCAAAGATTTTGTCTTTTCGGCGAAGATTTCAATACATCGGCACTCTTAGTGCTACTCTAAGTGCCGATGTAACAAAAAATGCCCTTGAACATTTCTCCGAGTGTAATTAATTTTAAATTATATTATGTATTAACAAATCTTGAAGTGGGTCAGATCTATTTTTGTATAAATAAAACAGTGTAATTTTATTTAATTTGGCATGCTTGTTCTCTTAATATTTTTATTACACTTAATTGCCGAATTTATCAACTAAAATTTTTGCAATTTTGTTGATTGAGATTGACGTATTATTAAATTATTCACAGCGCCTGCGCTAGAATAATATACGATAATTTCGAATTTTCAAAAAAATTCAAAAATCGTCCTAGACAAAAAATTCTTGGATATAAATTCGTTTCATGAAAAAATAAGAAATTTTTTTTATTTTTTTTGGAATGTCCGTCTGTCCGTGTCCGTCTGTCCGTGTGATGTCACGATTTTTGTTAACACGATAACTCAATAACGAATAATCCGATCGACTTGAAATTTTCTGGAAAAATCAAGTTTTACAAGGGGAAAATTCCTATTGTCTTTGAAACAATTTCTCCCAAAACAAAAAAGTTATGTAGGGTTAAATTTTTGAAAAAATCGAAAAAAACTGAAAGAAAATTTCGATTAACGTAACTTTTTCAGGAAAAATTGAACGACACGATTAGGTACCTCATCAAGAAAAAAATTAGAGAAAATTAAAACATGTTTTTATTATCTTTTCACAAACGTGACACGGCGTTTTAAGTATGGCAAAAATAAAATGTTATCTGGAAAGTTATTCCTCATATTTTTACACCCCGTATGGTTTATACAAATTTGTATTTAAATCCAAGCTAGAAGTTGAACACGTGTGTAGTAAATACAATAACAGGCTTATAGTGATACACTTCAAATAAAAAGCGTCCTATTCATCGGTGACCAGTCAAAAGTTCGCCAAAAAAAATTCGCGGACTGAGCCTGCCGGGGCCCCGAGAAACTTTTTGAACCACATTTACATGCAGAATCACGTGTAATTTTTTCACACATTAGGTAAAACAAATTTTTCTAATCCATACACTGTAAAAAATAAATATGAAATTATACATAATTCTGCACTTAAATGTGATTCAATGCAAATACATGTAAAATTTACTAGATTTTACATCTAATTTTACAATTAATTAATTTTTCATGTAATTTTACAATTTTACATGTAATTTAAAAATTTTATATGCACATTAGAGCGAAAATTACATGTAAAATCTGGTAAATATTACAGATTTCACTGTAAAAAATAAATATGTAAATTTACATGCAGAATCATAGGTAATGTGTTGCCATGCAGAGACAAGTAAAAGTTAAGAGATTTTACATGTAATTTTACAATTTTATATTAATATTACATCTAAATTACATTTAATATTCATATAAAATTGTAAAAATACGATTTTATATGAATATAACATCCAAATTACATGTAATTACATATAAAAATTATACAGTGCGGTCCAAAAGTCACCCCCCCTTTTAACTTTTGAACGAGTTGAGATATCGACTTCAAATTTAGAACTCTTAAATAAGACAACTTGAACTATCTTTTAGCATATATTTGATATTTTCAGCTCTTATAATGTGGACAGGGGGGCATGGGGGGACATTTTTTTAAATGGAAAGGGGGTCGTGTGATACATCATTTTAAAGCTTATAAAATTCTCTATTTAAACTAATATTTTTAAATTTTTTAAAAATGTTTATTAAGGTTTTGATTTTTCAATTTTTTGTGCTAAAACATTCGATTTTTGAAGTTGTTTTTTATAAATTTTTATTTATGTCAACTAAAATTAGTTTAAAAGTATAATTAACATTTTTTTATGATGAAATTAGGCATTTTTTAAAATTCGATTTTTGAAGTTTTTTTTTATAAATTTTTATTTATGTCAACTAAAATTAGTTTAAAAGTATAATTAACATTTTTTTATGATGAAATTAGGCATTTTTAAAAAATTATTTGTTTTTTTGAGAGGAATTTTGACATTAATACCCATTTTCAACCCCATTTTAAACCCAAAATTTTTTTTTTTTAATTTAAAAATATGGAGTTAAATGGAGAATTTTATAAGCTTTAAAACGATGTATTACACGACCCCCCTTTCTATTTAAAAAAATGTGCCCCCATGCCCCCCTGCCCACATTTTAAGAGCTGAAAGTATTAAATATATGCTAAAAGATAGTTTAAGTTGTCTTATTTAAAAGTTCCAAATTTGAAGTCGATATCTCAACTGGTTCAAAAGTTAAGAGGGGGGGGGGGTGACTTTTGGACCGCTCTGTATATTACCTATGATTCTATTTATTTTTTACAATGTAGTCTCATATATTTAAAAATGAATAGACTGAGCGCTTTTTACACAAAACTCTTCTTCAGATAGGACTATTTTTACTAAAGGGCAGTACGCGTACGTGACTCGATAATTTGCAATATGAAATTCACGACGTAAACTTGCCTAACAATGGCGTTTAAGAGATCTATAGAATTCAAAGACTGTTTAAGTTCGTATTGAAGTTTCAAACGTTCCTAGGTGAATATTAATATTTGTTTGTTTTTAATTCAAAAAATTTTTAGCGGCATATCGAACAAATAAAAACATTGGTTTGGACTTAATAGCAAAGCTCGTATTTACCAGAGTTAACTGCCCGTTAAAATATCATCTTAAAAAAATGGGAAAGTCTGAAATCGACATTTGCCGTTTATGCTCAGAAGCGCCAGAAACGGCCGAACACATTATGTGCTTCTGCGAAGCCATTGCTCGCAAAAGGCTACAATATCTAGAACAGGTATACCCAAGACCTGCAGATATATCCCAAGTAGCCCCCAAAAAACTCTTAGGCTTCTTTGAAAGCCTAAAGTTTGATGTGGACTAAATTGCAAAGGGGATTCACAATAGATCTCATTGGTCGCAGTGATTTGAAAGGCAGTACCATGCCTCACAAACCCACTTATATTGTATTGTATTGTATTGTACCAGAGTTAAAGGGGAAACTACACTCAGAAAATGTCATTGTAATTTTATTACTAAATTTTATTTGTAAATATATTTGTTATTTATATCGCCACCATTGATATTTAATACTTTACTTGTGATATTAAATACTGCAATGTGTGTATTGTATACAAAATGTTGTCATACTAACATAGAGACCGAGCTGGTACCAACGAACTAATAACTCTTCTCTCTAGAATAGGCATTTCATTCGTAAAAACTGACAAAAACGTCGGCAAGATAAACATTCGTCCGTCTTACTCGCACATCTTTGTTCTAACAGAGACAACAATACCACTTACTGGTAATTGTTATTGTTCAGCCCTGAATATACCTACTATTTGTTTACAAACAAACCGAGATGTTGGCGATACTTTATTTTAACGGTATGCGTATTCTAGATAGAAGAATTATTAGTTCGTTGGCCGGTACATTTGGATCCCCGCGCAACATAGGGAAAATCCTAGTTTCCTTTTTCATACCATAAATCACTATTAATTGGAGAGATATATTAATTATTAGCAGTACTCGGTGAATTTACAGTACTCGCATAGGCGCCGCGACGACTCTAGCGTTGACGCGAGGTTTTAAATATTTACATTTTTATTTCTTTTTATCTTGATTTTTTCAATGATTCCATTTAAACGAGTAAGGTGGGAAAAAAAGTCATCGATAAATAAAAATTAAAAACTTTCGTATTCTCCCCCACATATTTTAAAATTCGAAAAAGTTGCATATTTCATAGGTTAAAAATATAAAAGTTGTAATTTTCGCAGTGGAAAAGTATATACAGGGTGATCCATAACTGGCATGCCAAAATTTAAGAGGTGATTCTAGATCCAAAAATATAAAAAAAGTTCCTATAAAGGTTGGTCCGGAAATGAGCCCTAAGGGATCTAGGGCCCTTTAAAATTGTAATAAAAATAAGGTTTTTAATTAATAACTCGGGTACCGTTTAAGCTAGAGCGGCGAGCTTTTGCATGTATACTAGTATTAATAAGGGCAATAAGTTTATGATAATTTATTTTTTTAATTTATCCAGAGGCGTGCCCAGACGGACAAAATATATGAGGCTTAAAACATTTTTGCCCCAAACTTTTCTATGTGTATGTTTTTTGGATTTGTTGTAAAAAATATAGATTTCTAGAGTAAAAATACATATGAAATATCATATAGTGTAACACTGTAGGAGCAACCGTTATCAAAAAAAAAATGCAATTAAGAGGAAGTAACATTTTGTGCCACCAAAAACGTTACTTTTTAAAAGGCTATTACTTCTTTAATATTAAATTTAGGTGTTTTGGTGTATAATACTTTTTTGCTCAGTTTTAAATGAAGAATCACCCTGCAGCATTAAAATTTTATTAGTGCTTTTTTTGTTCCCCATTCAATACGTCATCTTCGAAGGGCCGTAGCTCCCTTAGGGCTCATTTCCGGACCAACCTTTATAGAAACTTTTTTTCATATTTTTGGATATAGAATCACCTCTTAAATTTCGGTACGCGAGTTCTGGAACAGGCTGTATTTAATATAAAATTTTAAAAAGCAATATAAAATCCTTTTTGTTATATTTCAGCACGGGCTGAAATTAATTCGAACGGACAGGTAACTAAAAATTTCGTACAAAATCAAATTGTGCCCGAATACAATTTACTCATGCCAAAATGGGCTTTGCAATTTAAAAAAGAAGAAGTATAAGTCAAATAATTTGGACATAGACTCCGCGCAGAAACTGAGTTGATGTTCATTTGTTTTTTGTTTTATGTATGTTTGACAGCCAATAAAAACATTATTTTGACATTTAAATGAAAAATCGAAATACTTTTTGAAAAGCGGAAGAGAACATTAGAAAGAACAACTGCACAGTTATCGCAAAAATATTCGAAGATAACGGTTTGGACTTTATCATTTTAAGTAAGATTTTCAAAAAAAAAAAAAAATTTTGCAAAGATTTAGTCAGAATTATATTTTTTTTATTAACAAATTGTGATCCATAGGCCATACGTTCAAGTATTACGTAACGCAAATTTTGATCATTTTGGACCCCCCCCCCCCTGTAACGCTATTTTCCTATACCATTAACATGGGCGTAACACTCCAAAATGACCCCCACCCCCCCCTAGGAGCGTTACGTAATACTTGAAAGTTCCCATATCTAAAACGTAATTTTTTACACACTGATAAAAAGGATTTATTTGGATATGGCCAATTTAGCTCTCTACAACTAGAATTATGACACAAAAGACGTCTACCCTATCTCTATCTCATTTGTGCTACACTTTCCAGCCAACCAAATAAATACTGTATTTGTTTTTCATACAACAAATACAGTATTTATTTGGTTGGCCGGAAAGTGTAGCACTGAGCGGCACGAACGAACATAGCTAATGTGAATCTGTAGAATAAGATAATTCTACTAAAATTCAGATGGCGCCAGTAATTTCTTTTTTTTAAATAATAAAGTTACACTTTTCGCCCGGCCAAGTAAATATTGTATTTGTTCAACAAAGAACAAATATAGAATTTGTTTGGTTGGGTGGAAGTGGGAGTGTAGGTATGTCTTCTATCCTTTTTGGGTAGAACTTTTGTCCCTGTCTAATCTAACGGGAGAAATCTCCATTAAATTATTTGGTTGTGAGTAACAAATTTTATTTGAGTCAAATAAATATTTAGTTCATGTAAACAAATATTTTAATTTCAAAATGATTTATTAATGGAAACAAAATAGTTTATTTGACAGAAATAACATTTATTTGTCACAACCAAATAATTTAATTGGCCATATCCAACCAAATATTTAGTTGAGACAAATAAACTGTTTTATCAGTGCATAACATTATTTTTTCACTACCAGCCTAAAACCACATCTTTATTACTGTTCTTTTCATTGGTAGAAATATTATTTCTCTACCTATGACGTTAGAGGTTCTAAAAATAATGAAATTGCACCATGGTTAATAATGAATTTGTATTCAGCTGTTTTGGCATCTGACGTTTCACTTAATTATTAAATCACATTGCTATTTACAAGTGTCTTTAGGCACCAAATTTATTTATTGCATGATAAATTAAAAAATATTAACTAAATTAGTACCTATAAAACATGTTTTACAAAAAACACTTCGAAAAGTGAAAATCATTGGTCCATCATATTCAACCATAGATTATACAACCCATATATTACCATAAGGATCATAGATTACTAGAGGTACAACCCCCATATATTGATTTTTGAGACAATAGATTCTCCCTCACAGTTTTCGCCTGTCCCCTTATTTCTGGGGGAGTACCAGAATCAGCACTTTGCATTTCACTTTCCATTTTTATATATTTTATTACACTTAACACGGAAACACTTTCTAACTTAATAATTTTAGCAGATCACCAGAATATTTCTGCCAGAAATGTCAAGTTATTCATTTGTTTTTTTAATGGCCGCGAACGGCCAGCGTGATATTTTAAATTTATAAGCTTTTTCATTAAATTTTAGTAAAAAAATAAATAAATAGCTAATTAATTGTACTGGTAGTGAAAAAAATACTATATTTTCCACGTGAGTGAAGATTTAACATTTTAGACCGCGTCTTGCGGGCTTCGCGCTAGCGCGCTCATCCCGCAATTTGACGCAGGTCAAAAATGTTAAACTTCTCTCACTTGGTAAATAATATACTATTTCTCCATTTTTTTTTTCAAAAAGTATCCTTTTTCGAGAAACCCCGTTTCTGATTTAATTCTTTTTAGGAAAAAGTATTGTTTCGTCAGCAGCAGTATTTTTTCTGGCTCAAGTACCCTTTTTTGCCCCCAATGCAATTAGTTTTTTTAATTGTACGTTTGCCAACAAAATGTATTTATTTAAAAACGTGACAGCCCGTAATCCATTTTAAAATGTAAAATTTTACATTGTTTATTACGAAAATAACCCAAAATTATTATTGAGTACCTACGACAAAATGGAAAATTCAACATTAAAGGTGACAGATGTTATAAGAAAAAAAAAATCACATACGTCCGTCCTTTCGTCCATACTTTAGTCCGTCCTTTCGTCCGTCTTTCCATCCGTCCTTCCATTTCGCCCGTCCTTTCGTCCATCCTTTCAATATATAAAAACACCTGATTTTTTACATCGGCACTTAGTGCTACTAAGAGTGCCGATGTATTGAAATCGCCGAAAAGTCAATATCTTTTACCACGTTTTTTTCACATATCTCGACGTTTTAGAAAAAAAATTTTTGCGTCCGTCTGTCTGTCTGTCTGGGTGTAAACTCTCTAACTCCATTTCTACATGAGTTATCGACTTGCGGTTTTTTGCATATTGTTTCTTATCGTATTCCGAAGAGCTGATTAGATTTTGGAGGTAAACGACTGGGGGTAAGGGGGTAAAAATAGGGTAAAACTCCTATTTTTAGCGTTTTTTATTTACAATTAAGGCAATTATTATTGTATTTGGTTAATTTAGCACTTATATAAAAGATAATTTTAAATTGGTCAAAAATTGTTATAAACAATGTTTTCCTAAAACGCATTGTTTTCGAGATATTGGCGTTTAAAGCAGTAAAAGTTTTTTTTAGCATATCTCACATATCTATAACCCGATTCCAAAAAATTATATTTTAAATAAAAGCTCTTTTTAAGCCCTATAAAAAATCTTATAATACAGTTTTTTTGCTAGAACATAATATTCTAAAGATACAGAATTTAAAATCAAAGAAAACACCTAGTTTGAAATTTGCAAACTAGATGGGCTCTAGTGTACAATAGTGCCGATGTTTTGACAGGGTGCTTGCAACGTTTCATCTAGTTTATTTTTGAAACGATAAAATTTTCGTATGGATAATAATTAACATTTTTTGTTTATCAAAAAAGGTTTGGTTGTTATTTTTAAATTTTAATTTATATGCCTATTTAAATATTTGTGGTTTAATGAATATGGAAAATTTTAAAAGTTTAATATAAATATTACACCTAGCGAAAAAAATAATAATTTACGTAAATAGAGAATTAGAAAAGATAAACATTTAAAAAAGTGTAGTGTGTCCAAAAAAAATATGAAATTACACACTGTTCCCCCGTAAATTTTAAATCACCAAATAAATTGACAAAGAAAACAAAAGACAACAAAACAAAACTGACAAAGAAAAAAATTGATGACAAATAAAAAGTCCTCGCCTCTAAAAGAAAAGTTTTACCCCAAAAATGTTGATGATTAAATGAAAAGGTCCTCAACTCCCAAAAAAAAAAAGCTTTAACCCTGACGAAAAAACTAAATTTTCCAACTTTTGTCAACTCTGAAATACTCAACTTTCTAACCTATTTCCCAACTGTATCCCTTAATTTTCCCAATTTACCGAAAATTACCACTCATTTTACCAACTGAACAGTGGATTTTTACAACTTGAGCGTGATTGGTGGGGGGTAGCGCCACCCCCCTCACCCCCATGGGAGCACCTCTAAATTAGAGTCACTCTATCTATCGGTAGATTAAATAAATTTTGAAAACCGTTTTTCGTAAAAAAGATATCATGTAACACACTTGCGTAAATGATTCGAGTCATTTACTTACCTTATTTTGGGCAAACTGGTCATATACTCTTTATCTTTAGTGCTCTTAGTATTTGCTGGAATGCGAATTTTTGGCAGGAGGCATTTTTTCACGTGTTTTTCCTCATGAATATTTGCTGTCAATCTACACTTTTTTGTGGATTGCTTCGTTTTTGCGAATTTTATGAAACTTTTTTCGCTGCCCTCAGTTTGATTATCAACATCCTAAAATTAAAACAACCTGAAACGGAAACCCTTTCTAGATGGGTGGCTTTTTTTTTTAATTTCCGTATCTCGGGAACTAATAGTCGTACGAAAAATATTTATTAAAAATGCTTTTGTAGGGAAATAAAAATGCTTTCTAACTGTAAAAAAAATTGTCCTATGAAAATAATGAATTTTATCCAATACATACATATAATAAGACAATTACCAGCTTTATTTTAAACAGATAAACTCAATAATAACCCCCGCGTGGCTTTTACTTTATTGTTATTTTACCCACTCAACTGTCCCTTGTCAAATTATTTTCTTGTAAATGACATTAAAATGTTTAAGCTATTTATTGGATAAAACCTTGTATGGCACTGATGGGTAAACCGATATTGCCGTCTCGAAAATTAACCTGCTTGGCTGACGCCTCGCAGGTGAATTTTCTCATGGGCAATATCTTACTTTACCCACTAGTACCATAAATAACTGTTGCCGCATCCCAATGTTAACCTTATTTGACGTGACAAGGGTATGTCTCATCATGAACATTTTTGTAACACCTATGTCAGGGGCGCCCCCAGGATTTCTGATGGGGGGGGGCAAGCCTATTCGGCTTTACAACTTTATCAACAAAAAGTTTTCGTTAAATTCCCAAAAAGGGCCAGTCTTTTTTCAGGGGGGGTTAAAATGAAACAGATTGAGTGGCATCATCATGTTTAATACTACATTTAGCGCCGCAGGTAATTTTTTTAAAAAATACTAAGGTATCTTATTTTTTAGAATTCCATATATCTTCAGAATTCCATATATACAATTATTTTATAAAATCTATTAATTAATCAATTAGGTCAAGTTAAGCGCCGCAGGCAATTATTTTAAATATCTAAAGGACTGAACATCTTAAAATTGTTAAAAACAAAATAAAATAATATATATATATCTGAAAAGCCAGGGGGGCTACGCCCCACCTGCCCCCCTCGGGGCGCGCATGTATGTTCTCATTTACCTTCAATAAGTCTTCCAATATTTTATCGGTGCCATATTTTTTACTTTTTTGCTGAAGTAAATTTTCTTTTGGAGATTTTTTTATTATCATCTCCTCCTCTTCCTGTGCAGTTATATTTAGGTATCTATTTGACTAAAAATAAAAATTACATAGTAATTTTTTGAAACTAGTCTTGAAATTTTAAACAACAAATTCACTAATGGATTGTCAGAGAAATTGTTACAGTTTGTGACAGGGGGGAGGGGGGGGTCTAGGTAAACGGAATTTAGTAAATTTAATGTTTATTTCCTAAGCTTGGTAGATGTATTTTTATTTCAAGATAAATTACTATGTAGTGGCCCATAATTCCCTTTTTCACACAAAAATTGACGAAACTATGCATATTTAAATAATATTGTAATCAGTAAAAAGCTGTTGATATTGATATTAAAAAAAATCATACGGCCCTGTTCTTGCGTGATCTTGCCGATGAATCATCGGCGATGATACATTTTCGCGCGGAATGTGTACTCACAGAACACTAATGTGTGTACTATTTTGTGTACCTATGCATAAATAATATACGTGTTATATGTGACTCTCAGTGTAAAAAGAGGTACCTAGAATTTTTTCCCTGTGTGATACTGATTATGAATATTTTTTTAAAGTTTGATTTTTTTGTATGAATTTTTTTTAAGGTTATGTTATACTATATTTTAGGTTCATGTTTGTTTTGTCGAGAAAAACGAATCAGTAGTGAGAATACAGTTAAATTTATTGCGAAACAAAAATTTTATATTGTTACGCGGGGGGTGTTGGTAAATGTGACAGTTTGTTACACAGGGGGGAGGGGGGGTCAATTTTTTTGAAAAATTGCTATACGTAATATATGGACAGCCCCTAATTAAAAACCTTATTTTTAGTACAATTCTAAAAGGACGGAACTCTATTAGGGTTCGTTTCCGGACTTATGTTCCTATGCTGGTTTCATGTTTTGTGATGTAGAATCGTCCCCTTTATTTAATGCCAAAAGACTGTATAGTGTATACGCGCCTTCGCCAAAATTGTAAATAAAATTCATTATTTGTAATTTTGGCGAAGGCGCCACTATACAAAGTGGACCATTTAAGAAGAAAAAGCTTATTTTTGGCGTTGTTATTAAAGCTATCAAAATTAAAATTGTTTCTTGCCTGGCATTTTAATAGTGCTAGTAACTCATAAAATCAAAAGTTCATCTACACCATTTGCTTAGGAGTTACAGCCGGTTAAAAATAACGATGGTTGTTTGCTTTCTCCTAAAGAATTTACGCGAAGGGTAAACCGGTGAGAAAGGACTTCAGGTTTACAAAATCTTAGAGGTAATCTCACCTTTACCTTTTTAGATAATTTTTCGGTTAAGGAAATTGCGCGGAAGTCATAAGGGATAACCTCCTAGAAGGAATTTAGGTGTATTTTTTTTTCAGTGGTCTACAAGTTATAAAAAAAACTCAAATCGTAGTTTTGTAATTTTGTTTTTGATGTAGCTCTAGCTATATATAGCCTATAGCTACGGTATACCCTGTATAATAATAATAGGGGAGGTTACTTTAAACTATACTTTAGTATAATAAGTTAGGATTAGTTATAACTAATCAGTTACAAATTAATTAAAATTACTTAATTAATTAGGTAATTAATTGGTTAATTAATTTTAATTAGTTAAAATTAGTTATTTAATTAGTTAATTAGTTAGTTAACTAGTTAATTAATTCGCCAATTAATTAGTTGAATTATTATTTAGTTAATTAGTTAAAATTAATTAATTAATTCATCAATTAGCTAATTAATTGCATAATTAACTATAATTAGTTATTTAATTAGTTAATTAATTCGTCAACTAATTAGTTGAATTATTATTTAATTAATTATTTTATTATTTTATTAATTAATTTAGTTAGAATTATTTAATTAATTAGTTAAAATTGTTTAATTAATTAGTTAAAATTATTTAATTAATTAGTTAATTAAGGGCCACTTGCACCAACGATGGTTTAAATTTAAACTTGGATTAAATTGACGATCAACCAATCAAAACGCAGCATTTCTAACTTAAACTCAGTTTAGTCTGGATAATCCCCGTTTCAACGCTGGTGTTAGTGGGCCTAATTAGTTAATTAATTAGTTAAAATTAGTTACATAGTTAATTAATTGCTTAATTAATTAGTTAACTAGTTAATTAATTAGTTAATTAGTTAAAATGAATGCAATTAAGGTTCTTAATTTTCTAAATCTAAAATTAAAAAAAGGCAAGAACTTACATCGTCCATTAAATATTTGAGAATATCCTCTTGAAATACAGAGTTATCCTCAATGGACACATCCAAACCTGTACACTCAGAAACATTTAGTTTTCTATTTGTATACTCCAAGGGGTCAAACACAGGAGGATCCAAATCCGTTTCTACAAAACCTAAAAAAAAATTTTTTTTTATTTTTGGATTTTTTTTTTGAAAAAAATTAAAAAAATTGATTTTTTTTATTGCCAGCAGTTTTTTTTTAAATTCTTACTTATTGCAGTCTCAGTTTTAGAAAGCAGGCTCTTCCTCTCTACGGAGGAAACCTCTTCATTTTTACAAGGTTCTTCAGTTACTTTCTCGGGTTCCTTTACAGGAACCTTATGAGCAGCCCACGTATCCGGTTCCGAAGGCTTCATTGGCTCATCCGGAGCCCACATGGGGTGTTTTTCATAAAAAGGCTCGGTTTCGTGATGAAAATAAAATTCAATCGTTAAAAATTTCTTCAGGGCTTCGTATGAACAGTCCAACATGAAATTAAGGGCTTGCTTTTTTAAATAAATCTCTGTTATTTCGTCCATAACTCGAGAAATAATTTCTTCGCGGATTGCGTAAGGAACCATTTCGTCTTCCTCTTTTTCGAACGTCGAAATCCTAAAAAATATTTTTTACTAAAAAAATTATAATTTTTGGGTATTACCTACATTTTTGGATCAAAAAGACGTTTTATTTGAAGATTGGGATCTTCCAAAGTCACATGGGATTCCATTTTTCCACAAAATCTTCGATATTCTATTAAAAATCAAAAACTAATCAAATTTGAATTTGTGGCTAAGGTTACGCATACGTTGAATTTACCATAAAAAATAAATATATAAATATTTATCTTAAAACCTTGAATAAACAAATATTAAGCTATGGTTATTAAAACTATTAATTAATTTATACATGATTTTTTTTAGATTTTAATGTTTCACTGAATTTCTGAAATATTACGTATTGCGGTCCCGTAGCCACAACTTCGTGTCTAAAGATACGTAAACGTCAAAACAAGTTCCTAGCCTAAAAATGTTCAACAATTTTCATTGAATGAAAATAAGTGTAAAATTTTAAAATAAAGCAAAAAAATGGGTAGATTGCAGCTAACTTTAGCAATTTTAAAGCCGCATGTTGTGAAAAATCCATTCGCTTCGGATGGCATCAAAAAAATTTTAGAATCATCAAATTTTCAAATTGTAAAATCAAAAATAAAAGCTTTAACCAAAGACGATGCAGAAGAATTTTATAGGGAACATGAAAAGAAGTTCTTTTTTAATAGACTAGTAACTTTCATGACCAGGTAAATAATATCAGTAAATTTTTAAAAGTTATACAATTACAAAGGGTTAAACCCGCAGTCTACAGCTAAAATTAATTTATCTTATATAAAAAGAAACACTGTAATATAATACGATTTAGTAGTGCCACATAATTTTTTCTTGCCTTAGAAGTCTCTTAAATTTCTATTGGAAAATATCAAGTCTATACTGCCCCCGTACGCTAGAAAGCAGTAACCCCATTTGTCGCCTAGCGACGTTTTGACGTCAACTCTGATGTAATATTTTAAAAACGCTGACAAATGGAGACTGCTTTCTAGCGTAGTAGGGCAATATAGGCATAGATATAGGGTACCTTATAATATAACATATTATGTTACCCCAGTTTTCTTTAATTTAAAAAAAATCCTTGTATTTTTTTAAATTTATTATCTTTTTATTCCAGTGGTCCTTCAGAGTTCCTGATATTATCCAAAGAAAATGCTATAAAAGACTGGAGAACCTTAATGGGGCCCACAAAGGTCTATAAGGCTCAATTTGATGCACCTGATTCAATTAGGGGTCAATTTGGCCTTTCCGATACAAGAAATGCTGTTCATGGATCAGGTATAAAATAATTGTTAGTCCCAGGGTGAAAAAATTAGTTTTTTAACCATGGATAAATACTTCATAAAGTGATAAAACTGACTAAAAACAAAGTTTTGAATGTAGTAAAAATATTTTGAAATTTTTTTATTGTTCAACATTTTATATCCAAAAAATATGATTTATGTAAAAAAAATTGTTGTCTGTCGGATTTCTGACCATGATAACTCAAGAACGCTTTGAGCTAAAGACTTTAGACCATAGGTTGATTATCCAAAGTTCTAGGCAGGGATTGTTTTTGGTAAAAATCGGGGTGGGGTTAAAACAATGTTTTTCAAAAACATTTTTTTTTGTTTTTTGTTGTACAAAAAAATAAACTTTTTTGGAAAACAATGATTTTTTGAACAATTTTTTTTGAATTTTTTTTTTTAACATTCTTTTTATTTTCTTTTCAGCTCCTTTTAGTTTTTAATTTTAATGAATTTAGGCCTATAGGACCCCTGTAATACTTTCCCCTATAATAGGAGAAAGTGTTTTTTGCTGCCAGCGGTTTGTTTTTTGCTTTACAAAGAAAAATTCTTAAAAAACCTGAAAGATTGATAAGTTTTTAAAAATATTCAAAAATTTACTAAAGCATATTTCAAGTTTTGTTTTTATTTGTTGATTTTTTACAATTTTTTCTTTGCAGATTCACCTGAATCTGCAAAAAGGGAGATAGGACTATTTTTTCCAGAATTTGACTATGATAAATGGTATGAAAATGACGAACCAATTTTTAAAGCAAAAAATAATGTTAAATCTAGTTTATGATAAAGATTCATTCTTTAAACCAAATCTAGTCAGTTGTTAAATTATTTTTTGTTAATAAAACACAAAAATATTAAAAAAATAAATTTTATTTTAAAAATAATAAAGGCACTCATGTAATAAATTATTACTAATAATTATTGCATTTTAGAAATAATTAAAAAATAATATGTAATACAAGAATTAATTTTTAAGATTCATATACTACATATTTTAGGAAAAAAATATATTTTTTACAAAAAACATACTTAATTTTTTTTATAAATACCTATTGAAAATTGTACAAAAAATATTGATCAAAAACATTCACACATTACAATTTCACTATTAATTTAAAAACCCTGATTTAAAAAATATACAATTATTTAATAAATTATTCATTTATTTTTACATACACTTTTGGTCTTTGAAAAATTTTGATACCCCCATCGATTTTTTTCAGTTCTTCTTCTATCTGCATTTTTCGTTTTCTCATTCTTAAAGTATCACTTCTTACAGGCATTGTATTTAACTCTTGAATTCTATCTGCATAGCCTAAAAGAAGAAAAAATATATTTTTGAAAAAAAAAAGTTAAAAAAGCTCTAAGTTTGGACTTTTTTAAGTTATCATGCTCACAAATTTTTCCAAACTACAAATAGTATATTTTTAAGGACAGAAATTTTTAATTTTAAACAAAATTATAAAAATATTAATTTATTATTCCATCAATCTATTTTCTAATCATCGTACAGAGAGATATTGGTAGACTGACAGTTTCGGGCTGCTGGTCCTCTTCAGTACCAAGAGTCAACTCTGCACGCTGATTAAGAAAACGTTTTTAGACTTTACTCGCAAAAGGAATATAGCCATTAGATTGATGTAGACTTGTGCGCCATCTATTTCTAGATGTAGACAACTACTCATACCTCTCCTTATCTGGAGACTTTAAATGGTAGCAAGTTGAAGACTTGTGTGTCTCAAGCACATAGTACCACTAACGGGTGGTTAGACGTAAAATTAGTAAGGACAGAAATTTTTAATTTTAAACAAAATTATAAAAATATTAATTTATTATTCCATCAATCTATTTTCTAATCATCGTACAGAGAGATATTGGTAGACTGACAGTTTCGGGCTGCTGGCCCTCTTCAGTACCAAGAGTCAACTCTGCACGCTGATTTAGAAAAAAAAAAAAAAACTGTCAGTCTACCAATATCTCTCTGTACGATGATTAGAAAATAGATTGATGGAATAATAAAATTGTATATTGTTTTACTAAGAGGAAAAGTGAATCTTTTTTTTACTAGTCTGTAGAATTTACGGACGACGCGAAGCGGAGTCTGGAAACTACAGACGAGTAAAAAAAAGCATTTTTCCTCTGAGTGAAACATACTATTTTTCCTTCAAGCATCCTATATATATTTTTTTAAATATTAATTTTTGAATTTAATTTATTCAGTAATAAAGTACGTTTTTTTTTATTAAAATAGGCTAATAAAACCATTTCGAAATAAACTTAAACCTTCCTTAGATCATTTTTACTTTTTTTCGTAGGCTAAATCGTACACTTTTCGCGATTTCGATGGTAACTTGTCTAATGTAGCATTTGCAATTTCGGAGAGATTTGTAGGTGTATAAACCATATATTCTTCTTCAATCATTTTTAATCAATTTCACACAAGGTTTTTGCACAGAATCTCGAGTCAACCACCTGTTTACATAATAAACAAGTTTCAAGTATGGCTGTCATCAAAGTCAAAGAGTGCTGCCGCCAGTGGTGGTTTTGCTAACTTTTTTTACGGCGTACAACAATGAACTCATTTTTTTACTGAAAATAAATAGATCACTTCTAACTAGTGTGTTCAGTTATAAAATATGAACATTTTAGTACGCTTGAAGAAAAAAATAGTTTTTGAGTTTAGGTTTAAAAATTTTACTACTTTTTGACGAATTTTTAGTGACAAAACTTACTCTGTCTCAAGTTTCTCAGTGTGATTTTGCGATCTTCTTCAGGCAACAGTACATATCCTGGAGGACAATCTTCCATATCCATATTTTGTTGCTGTATTTGTTCTTCTTCTTCTTTTCTCTCTCTTAAATACTTGGGAACCACCCCAACTTCATATTCAGGCTTTTTTGGGGGCTCATAGGGGGGTTTGTAATACTTCGGTTTTATGTTTTTCATGTTTTCTCTTACATAGTCTTTTTCTTGCCTTTCTTCTAGAGCTAAAAGAAAGAAGCCAAAAAAAATAAAGCAATGCCAAAATTTGCTATAACTCTAGAACTCTTTTATATAAATACTTTAAATTTTGTCAAAAGTTAGCCCTCATACTGAGAAATATCTGTGCCAAATTTAAAGTCTCTGAGTTAAATCATTCAAAAGTTATTGCATTGTTAGTCAATACAATTTAATTCAATACATCTGCTATAACTTTTAAATGCTTTCTTGTAAACACTTCAAATTTGGCACAAATATTCCCTGGCATGTAAGCTAATTGTTTACAAAATTTGAAGTACTTACATAAAAGCATTTTAGGGTCATAAAAAAAAATATTTTTTTATAAAACTGATTAATTCTTACTTAAATCTTCTACTTGGTTATTTAAATCTTCATAATCTCCTCTTCCTGTAGGTTTTCCTGAAGATTTTCTTACTTTTGGGTATTTAATAACCCCAGTTTCATACAATTTTGTCAAATCATCAGTTTTCTCCGTTTGCATAGCTCTATGTGTGAATTTTTCATTTGTAAATTTATCACTTCTCTTTCTAGGTTTATTTTGTGTGTCTAACTTTAATTTATCTACTGTAAGGTTCCTATGCGATGAATTTAGAGAGTTGGGTTGCTCGGTTTTGGAAACATTTGAGTTTGCTTCTATAGAACGTACAAATTTTGGTATATTTTGAAATCTGTCTCCTTTTGAGGCTTTAGGTTGTATAACTCCAGCTTCTTGGAGGATGCCCTGCATTTGTTTAATTTGTTTGACATTTTCTTTTATGAAATTTCGTCTATGGACAGGTTCTGGAAATAATTATCTATAAAAATATAAAATAATTTGTGTTTTGGTACTTACTTGGCTCGGGGAAAACGCCCCTTAAAGTCGTAGAATTCATAATTCATTGATAGTGTCAGTTCATTCAGAAATTTACCGAAAAATAATTCAATAATCAGCCCTGCAAAAGCATAAATCACTTTGACAACACTTTTAAATTGTTGACACAGATGACAACTTGCAAAAATTAAAATCAACCAAAAATTTCAATATTTTAACTTTATTTTAGAAAAATAACACGCAAAACTATCAAACACTAACTTCCACTACTAAAATAAACTCCTATTGACCTATATCTGAATAATTTATTAACAAATTACCAAAATAAATCAATAGTTTAATTTATCTAACGTTGGCAACGGCAGTGTCTGACTTTCCGCAAGTAAACATAACCTCAAAACTTTTGAATCAAAATAAACATAAAAAAAGTCGATAGAATGAAAAGAATCAGTAAATGTAAAGCAGAAAAGGTGTTAAGAACTATGGGAAGTAAAAAGGAAGGTGATAATGTACAGGAAGAAGATAAAACAAGTATTAAAAAGGTAGATCTTTCTAAATTCAAGTTGATTGAAAAACCAAAACTGACTCAAAATGATGTTAAAATCAAGATAGAACCATTGGAAGAGATTAAAAAAGAAGAATCCAAGCCTATTAAAAGGGAACACATCAAAATAAAGTATGAGGAAGAAGTTCCTGTAAAAATTAAGAAAGAAATTAATAAAAAAATGCCGTTAAATTGGGAAGAGGTTTTGACTAATTTGTGTGAAATGAGAAAAAATCATGATGCGCCAGTTGATTCCATGGGTTGTGATCAATGTATGGACAAGGGGGGTACAGAAAAGGATGTAAGTTAAACAATTTATTTGCATTTTAAACTCAAAAATAAAATGTCACAAATCTCAAAAACCCGCTCTGTAGACCCCATAGTTTTAGCTTTATACTGGTTGAGGTTTGTTTGAAGTTTCATTTTTGCAGGGATTATTTTAACTAAATTTATAACCTAAGTGTAAGAATAATTTTTACACAATGATTTATAGCATTTTACTTTACCAGTGATACCAACATACATTTATTCATAATATCTCCTGTTTCATTCATTATCCAAATTTTACTTGACAACAAGCAGTGAAACAGAAGGCATTATAAATAAATTTATGTTGGTATAACTGGTAAAGTAAAATACTAAAAATCGACACATCATAAAAAAATATATATATTTTTTTTTTCAGTCAAGATATCAGTGTTTAATATCTTTGATGCTAAGCAGTCAAACCAAAGATGAAATTACTTTTGGGGCTATGAAAAGGCTAAAAGAACATGGCTGTAACATTGAAAATATTTTAAATACTTCAGATGAAACATTAGGAAAACTGATATATCCTGTGGGATTTTGGAAGGTAAATAATAAAAAAAATACGACCAAAACAAAAATTTAACCCCCCTTTTACCCCCCTTCCCCCCAACCGATTTTGCTGAAATACCAACTTGTCCAAGATAATATAAAAATACATCTGCATACCAAATTTTAAGTTGCTAGCTCAAAGCGTTCTTAAGTTATTGTGGATACAGACAGAGATCATTTTTTTGTTGCTTATTTAGATCTTTCTCAACGTTTCAGCAAAAAATAAGATGATTTAAGCAAAAAAAAATTTCTATCACAATACTTTCTTTTATAAGAAGAGTTTATACTTTCATTACAATAACAGGAATTTTAAATTATTTCTAATTTTTGGTAAGTTTGTTTAATACATATCTATGCCGAATAAGATTAAAAACCACAAAAAATTAGAAGTAATTTAAAATTCCTGTTGTCCAACCCTGTTATTGTAATGAAAGTATCAACTCTGTTTTTCAGAAAGTAAAAAGAGCTTTTTTTAAAAAGCACATAATTTTTTTTTCAGATTGTCTTATTTTTTAGGAATTTAATAATTTATTTGTTTTTAGAGTAAAGTGCAGTATATAAAAAAGACGACATTAATGTTAAAGAATGACTTTGATGGGGACATACCAAAAACAGTTAAAGATTTGTGTAAATTGGTTGGTGTTGGACCTAAAATGGCCCATTTGTGTATGAAGACTGCATGGGGAGAAGTAACAGGAATAGGTAATAAATTATAAAATTCTATAAAAAAGAGAACGAAAACATTACAAATAAATATTAAAAAATATGTAGGTACACAAAATAATAACAAAAAAAACATGATGATTTTTTTACAAAAAATAAGTAATTTTACAAGAATTTCATTAGGAATTCACAAAAATTATAAAGATTTGATAAAATCTAGAGGGTAAAATAAATGATTTTCAAAAACTTTTGATTTTGAGAAAAAAAATGGATTTTCCGACTTTTCATGTTTTTTTTTTCTTATTTTTAGGTGTTGATACACATGTTCATAGGATATCCAACCGATTGGGATGGGTGACTACCAAAACCCCAGAGGAAACAAGAAAATCCCTAGAGGACTGGTTACCATATGAATTATGGAGTGAGGTAAACATTTTTTTAAATAATACATGTTGCTGAAAAAAAAAAATAGACATATTTACAGATTTTTCTCAAGGTTTTGACATCCTGCGCCAAAATCTGCAATAAAATTTCACGGCTGACACGATATCTCTAGCAGCAAACGTTCTTTACGTCGTTTTTTATACAAAGGGAAATATTTTGTTAAAACAAAGTTAGGTAACTTGGCCAAACCGCCATTTTTCGTAATTTTTCCAATATCTTTTGAAAGCTTTAACCTAAATACTTCGAATTTAGCATATTTTTACCATTTTTTTTTCGTTTTTTGGGAAACGAAAACATTTTGAAAAAAATTGTTTTTTTCAACATTTTTAATTTTTTCTTTTTTCGAAAAACGAAAAAAAAAATGAAAAAATAAATGTTTTTGAAAAAAATTGTTGTTATCCCATATTATCTTCTTATCTCACCTCGATTTTAACCAAAAACAATCCCAGCCTAGAACTTTGGTTAATCAACCTATGGTCCAAAATTGAAGTCTTTCGCTCCAAGCGTTCTTGAGTTATCGTGGTCACAAATTTCCCGGACACACAGACCGACAGACAGTTTTTTTTTCGCGGAAAAGATCTAAATATTTTGAGTTCACTTTGATTTTTATTAAAATGCTATAAAAGTCGTTTTACTAATACAGTAGTGTCACGATAATCCGAATCTTCGATAATCCGAATAAGGCGGTAATCCGAACGTTGAAAGTCCTACTTTCAAAATTCGGATTTCATGTACTTATTATTTTATTTTCTATTTTTAGGTAAACCATTTGTTGGTTGGTTTTGGTCAACAAATATGCCAGCCAGTGAAACCCCAGTGTGCCACATGTTTGAACTACGAAATTTGCCCATATGGTAGTAATTTTATTAGCGGTAATTTAAGTAAAGAGTGTAAAGATGTTAAAATTAAGAAGGCAAAAAAGAAAATATAAATTGGGTACATAGTTTTCTTTTTAGTTTTTTTTTATGTTAGATTTTTTTGGGTAAAAAATAATTAATGCCTAAAGTAAAAACTGTAGAAAAGTATTACATTTTTACCGAGATTTTTACTATTTATAATTTTGGTGAATGCGCCTTAAGGTTAAAAACTTATTTAAAACTTGTAGTTTAAAACTACTAGAAATAGAACTTGTACAAAAAAAAAACTCCTAAAAAATCATTAAATGGCATTTAACCCAAATAGTATATTAAAGTACTAGTTTCATAACATACGTTTACAAGTTTAGAAAACGAGCCGCTTGCGGCGAGATTTCTAAAGTACTAGTGCTCTAAAAATGTGTTATGAAACGAGTGCTTTACACAATTTTTTCTATTTTGCTCTAAAATTTAAAAAACTTTTATTTTTTATTATTATTTTATGATTTAAATTGATGACTGATTTAGGGATTTTTGTTTTGGGTTGGCATTACAGTTTACACTATGTTTAAAATTCTAAGAACAAATGATATTTTGATATATTTCACAGTCATCTCTTCTTTTTTCCCTGCAATTAACTAGTACACAATTTTAACACGGTAAAAAATAACTCAAACATAAAATTTTGTAAAAAATTAAACTTTAAATCGACATTGACATTTGCACGCAAAACGTCAAGAGATAGGCTTTTGTATGTTGCCAACCCAACAGAAAAAAAGTAGAGACCTCTTATGGGCCTATAAGAACACGCAAAATGCGTGTGATTATGAGCTTATAAGAGTTGCAAAATAGAAAAAATAATTTTAGAATATTTACAAGGGTTATTTTTAACAGAAAATGGAAATTAAATTTAGTTCTTTATTTAATCTGTGATTTTTTTATACCTACTAGTATTACGTTATGTATCTCTTATTTTTCTAATATGGGAACGTTCAAGTATTACGTAACGCTCCTAGGGGGGGCGTGGGGGTCATTTTGGAGTGTTACGCCCATGTTAATGGTATAGGAAAATAGCGTTACAGGGGGGGGGGTCCAAAATGATCAAAATTTGCGTTACATAATACTTGAACATTCCCTATGTTCCTAAAGTTATTATTTTTAAGATTTTTTTAATAAAACCCATTTTTGAAAGTAAAAAAAAAACTCAATTTATTTAAATACAAATACAAACTATTCTTTACTACTATTTTTCTTAGCACCTTTTTTACTGTTTCCAGTAAAATTTCGTTTTTTATTTTTCTGTTCATGAAATTTCATTCTCTGTAGCTTCAATTTTAACGATTTTTTCTTCTGTTTTTGTCTCTCTATTTTGCTCTTCATTTGAAATGCTTTACTTTTTTGTACATTTTTTGTTGCTTGTTTTTTCAATATCTTTTTCACTTCTTTTTCTGACTCAAATTTTTGTTTCTCTGCTTTAGGTTCTTTCTTTTTCGGTTTTTGTTTTAGTTCCATACCTTAAAAAAAGTTAAACTAGGTAAAATAATTAAAAAAGATTCTAGGATTTTACAAAAAAAAAGTTCTACAGTAAATATAAGCTAAAAATCACAAAAACTAATCCAAATTTGAAATATCTAGCTCAGTGTTGAGTTATTGCAAAAATCAAAGTTTTTATAAAAAAAAACTTAATAAAATAGTTATTTTCCTAACTAGTGTATTAAGTAGCATTTTATTCTTAAGTAGATAAAATCACTTAATACACAAGTTGAGAATTTAATTTTATCCAACACCTTTTATTTTTAAATAAAAATCTATAATTTTGCGAAAAATTATGTCAAAAATATTAAGATTAAGTTTTCTTAATACTAAAATAATAGGTAGCCATGGCCTAAGTATGCCTATTAAAAATTGCTAGTTTTACATTCATCAAAATGGACGTGGTGATGACAGAATTTTTAATAAAAACAGTATTTTATTCACAAACTAAAGAATAATTTGGGGTTTTCTTTAATTTTTATGGTTTAGTTAATGTGCTTCTATTTATAGAATAGTTATAATACTTAATTAAAAGGGTATGTAACTAATTTTGGGTGAGATCAAAAGCTGTACGTAAAAGAGTGGGTAAAAAATTTTTTAGTCACTAGTGGGAAAAAACTCACTTTTGACATTTAAAATAGTGCTCAAAACAAGTGTTTCTGTGAAGGTGTTGGATAAAAAGTATTTTCAATTTTTTTTTGGCTTTTTAGGCATTTTTATGCCTTGTGAAAAAAAGTGGATTTGCGCTAAAAAATAATAAAAATTTAAATAAATTTTTTTTATTAAAAAAATTGATTTATTTTTATTATTTTTGTCTTCAAATGTTTTTATAAATCTAGTACCTGGTATTTCTTCAGGATCTTCAGTTTCAGACTCTTCTTCTTTTTCTTCATCAGACTCATATCTAGGTTGATTGGCCCCAATCCAGTTATTTTTCTTCGCTATATCATTGGTGGACAACTCCACAACTTTAACTGTAACATCATCTTCCTCATATTCTTCTTTCACAAGGTTTTCCAACTCGGGAATGGGTCTATGAGAAACAACTAGCTTTTTATACGATTCTTTTGCTTCTGCTTTTAAACGTTTCTTCTCTTCTTTAAGGTCTTTTTCAAGCTGTTCTTTGGCGTACTTTTTACGTTGTAGTTTTCTTTTGTGGAAACCAGTCAAAAATTCCCTAAAAAATTAGTTGAAGTAGGTAGTTTGCATACAGTTTTTAGTAAAAAATAAAATGTAACTTGGCCAAAATGGCATAAAACTGTTGTTCTTTGAATATTTTTGCAATAACTTTTAAATGTTTTGATCTAGAATTTTTTCGAATGAAGGTAGAAAAAAAAATAATGTAAAAAAACTAAAAATTTAGTTTTAAAACAAAATTCTATTAATTTTATATATTATTGGCTAAAATTACCTTCTTTTAGCCTCGTCAAACACCAAAGTTACTTTATTTTTACGATTTTTAGCTTTTTTAAACTTTTTCTCTGCCATGTTTTCAAAACCTTAACCTCACATAACCTAGAAATTTGACAGATCTCCAACAAACATTAAAAAACGGTTATTTAGCTATAATAAATTAATGTTTTTATATAAACAGAAAATATGTAGTAATAGTTAAAGAAATATTTGTTTATAACGTAAAATATTCGTTGTTAAATATTTGTTTAGAGCGTTTAAACAATTTATGAACACAGTCACTTTTAAACTTTTTCAGACACTTATTTGACTACTGTCACATTTCTGACCAATCAGAAGCATATCTTCGCATAAAGTCGAGCTCGCTACGAACATGGCAGACAGTATAAATTTAAACTTCGTACGATGAACTTCCCTTGCAGTAAACCTCCATACAAAAACATATTTTTATTAATTTTTCTATTGAAAAGGGTGAAATTTAGCATGAAACGTTACAAAATGTTATTAAAATTCAAGTGACGAGATTGTTAGACCTGTAAGTAGCAGTTTTAAGCCTTAGTTTTCCTAGAAATAGATGAAATAATAGTAAAAATTTATGATACAGTAATCTCCATATTAGAGAACTATTTCTACATTTTTGTTACTATTTTTAACACTAGATTTAATCTAGTTTATTCAATTTGAAGTTTGATTTATGAATATCTGTATTAATGTTTATTTTAACGATAAAAAAAAGTTCTTTAAATGTTTGTATAGTTAAGTTTAGTTTAGAAATGGGTATTTTATCGCACATAGTCAGTCCATATGGGTTTACCTTCCTCAATATAATTAAAATCAATAATTTATGACACTCAGGTGTAACAAATATTTTGTAGCTTTATTTTTTTTTCTAGGAGCTGTGAGAAGAATCCAAGATGACTTCTAGTAGGTAGGTGTCAGATTTATTAATTTGTTTTTTATCAATGGATTTATTTTAAAAATAACTTCTGAATGATACAAAGTAGGCTTTGTTTTGATTTTTTGTTATTAGTCGCGAACCCGGTCTATTTACGGGATATTTTGGATGTAAAACATGAATTCCTAAATCGGAAATCCAGATTTTTTGAGTTTCTTTTTTTCGTAAAATCACCTGAAACCGTTGAAAATAAAACCCGAGATAAAACCGTTCATCTATAGTCCCTGGTAGCAATGTATGGTCTTTTTCAAATACTCCACACTTCGCAAACATTTAAAAAACACCTATTTTGACCATTTTTATTCGCAAAAAAGTGCCAGTGACTTTTGAAAAGATATCTAAGCCAAGTTTTCTATAATGCTAGAAAAAATAATAAATAAATTAACAAAAACTTTATTTAAATTTCATTTAAAATTAATAAAAACTTTATATGATCTTTTTTGTGATTTCTTTTGATTTTTTGTAATATTTTTTAATTTTTTTTATAAATTTTATAGTCAATTTTTTTCAATTGGGTTATATTTTAGGTAGGTATACTTTTTTTTTAGTCAGGGAGTTTTCCAAATAAAATTATGTGGCCACCCTGTCATGGAACAAGTTTTTTTTTGCGTATAAAAACGCAAGACTTCTTCTATTTTTTACCATCAGAGGCCCTACTGTTGGTATTTATATACTGGTTGCTCTCAAAATGTACAATTTAAAAAAATATATTTACTATGTAAATAGTTATAGCTATAGTTAATATTATTACTATAGCCTATTATGTAGTATTTTATGGACCAGTTATAACAACATACATCATTCATAATATCTTGTGTTTCATTCATTATCCAACTAAACAAATTTGGTAGCCCTGATCTTTTTTCCGCTTTGTTGTCAAGTTTATTTTGTATAGATAAGAAGATAACATATTATTCTATAAATATTATGCATCAAATAATTAAAATTTTTGAGCAGAGTAACATAATTCATGGAAGAGACCCTAAAAATTTTTTCTTGTATTTTACCAAGACCTTGCATTAAAATTGGCGACGTCGCTCGCTTACGCATGCGCATTACATCAAGTTCGCAAATTATGAATGAAACATCAAGAAATTATTATGAATGAAATTTTTATCGGTAGGTAAGATTTCTTGTAAATACGAAACAACGGCAACAGTGTGAGATCTTTATTTTTAATACTACATAAATAATAATAGTTAATAATGTTAATATAGTTAATGTTAATATAGTTAACTATATGCTTTATTAATCGGTACTCTACCGTCTTCCTAAGCTGAAAGGTCCTATCTGTGTATGTTAAACCTATGTAGATAGGACCTTTCAGCTTAGCACGGCAGTCTAACTGGAACACAATTCCGATGCTTCTTTTTTGGGAGACACCAATTTAAAATATCTGTTTAAAAACATCTATACTTGGTGTTTCAGAAAGCTGGTTCACCCCCCTTAACTTTTTTACTTTTTTAGGTAGGATCTTAATATATGCCGAAACTATATTAAGATTTTTTGACATAGTTAGATATTTTTCGGCACTTCCGGTTTCGCGGGAAATTAATTCGAACTTTCGATTTTTAAATGGAACACCCTGTATATTTTTACATATTTTGATTCCGGCAATATTAGATACTGCCATCTACTAGTACAGTTGATTTCAACAAAACTGGAAAAGTGGGGTTAAGTAAAATTTCATGTTCAATTTCATTTAAATGGGGTTATGCTTGTTTGAAAAATAAGGTTAGTTTAACCACGCCAAAAATCATATGTTATTCTATGCATTTGTGTTTAGTAACATTTTTTGACTTTGACATTGATGTGGCAATAACAATATTGACACTAAATTTATTAACAAGTAAACAAATATTTGTCAAATGAAAGATAGTTCACAATGTATTTTTTTTTATAACCCCACTTTTCCATTTTTGTTGAAATGAACTGTACATACTCCAGCTTGAAGACCAGTATTTTGATTATTAAACAATTCAAGGGTCTTAATGCCCAGTGTTCCCAAATGGGAACAAGGTGCAATGTAGGGTTAATTCAAAACTAGCCTCCTGATAAATGAATACTAAAAGTCCGGTCTCTGGTTATCATAGGGAAAAGTAATGATAAAATCATATGCATGAAATGTGAAAGTAATTATAGAAGATATTTAATTAATAAAGCATGTCAGAAATTAAAATTTTCTATCCTTGTACTGTTAAATTGATTAAAAACTTACAAAGAAAAAAATACGGCTGCATTTGCTTAATATATACAGAGCGGTCCAAATGTCACTCTCCCTCCTCTTAACTTTTGAACCAGTTGAGATATCGACTTCGAATTTGGAACTTTTAAATAAGACTACTTAAAGTATCTTTTAGCATATATTTAATACTTTCAAGTCTTAAAATGTGGGCAGGGGGGCATGGGGTACATTTTTTTAAATGAAAAGGGGGGTCGTGTAATACATCATTTTAAAGCTTATAAAATTCTCCATTTAACTCCATATTTTTAAATTAAAAAAAAAAATGGGTTTAAAATGGGGTTGAAAATGGGTATTAATGTCAAAATTCCTCTAAAAAAAACAAATAATTTTTTAAAAATGCCTAATTTCATCATAAAAAAATGTTGATTATACTTTTAAACTAATTTTAGTTGACATAAATAAAAATTTATAAAAAAAACTTAAAAAATCTGTTTTAGCACAAAAAATTGAAAAATCAAAACCTTAAAAAAACATTTTAAAAAAATTTAAAAATATTAGTTTAAATAGAGAATTTTATAAGCTTTAAAATGATGTATCACACGACCCCCCTTTCCATTTAAAAAAATGTACCCCATGCCCCCCTGCCAACATTTTAAGAGCTGAAAATATTAAATATATGCTAAAAGATAGTTTAAGTTGTCTTATTTAAGAGTTCTAAATTTGAAGTCGATATCTCAACTCGTTCAAAAGTTAAAAGGGGGGGGGGGAGGTGACTTTTGGACCGCACTGTATATTTTTTTTGTTTTAACCTCGTACTATTCTACTTATAAAATATATATAAAATGTATTTTATTTTTAACTCCGCTCGTAGAAAAAATATTATTTATTTTCTAATTTTTTTTCAGATTGGACCGTCTTTTTGTCCTCTTGGAAACAGGCAGTTCGACCGTCACTCGCCACGCCGCCGCCAAGCAGCTGGGGGAGGTGCAAAAACTCCACCCGCACGAGTTGAACACTCTACTTGCCCGTACCGCTACTTACCTTAGGTCCCCCAGTTGGGAGACGAGAATTGCCGCGGCTGCGGCTGTTAGGGCAATTGTGGGCAATGTGCCCGAATGGAACCCTGTGGGGGTGGAAATAAAGGTCGAAAACGGTAAGCAAAAGGGTATAGTTGGTGTCACATTTAGGGCAAATGTGGGCAATTTGCCCGAATGGGACCCTGTGGGGGTGGAAATAAAGGTCGAAAACGGTAAGCAAAAGGGTATAGTTAGTGTCACATTTAGGACAATTGTGGGCAATTTGCCCGAATGGGACCCTGTGGGGATCAAAAACGGTAAGCAAAAGGGTATAGTTGGTGTCACATTTATAGTAGAATGTTTACATATAAAACAGATTAATGTGAGACAGGGACGTAATTAAATTTTATTATATTAAATACGTATTTATTTTATACAGCTCAATGCACAGAACACAAATAAAACAAATTAAAGCGGATCCAGTAAATATTTATTGCTACGAATGCTTTGTGGGTGTGGCTAAATCTTTTGTGAACTATGATTGGATAGGGTCAAACGTTAACTGGCTAGAATCAGTCCACGTAGACTGGATAAAAATAAGAAATAATTTTTTTATCCCACATAAGGTTAAAATTTTATAAAATCGGTTTTTCTTGCCTTGTTTGTTGACGAAAAGTGCTTCTTTTCTCGCCTAGACGAGAGAAAAAAATCACTTTCTATAGGCTGTATATTTTTAATTTATTTTACATATAAGTATAGGTTTTTAACAAGATTTTGAATACATCGCACAAATATAGTGTTTTAATTACAATAAAAATTAAAATTTTCTGCATAACACTATAATAATTTGAAAACTATTGATAATAATAATCATAAACAATAACTAATGACATTGTTATTTTTGTTATCTACATACTATGTAGTTTTTATCTACAAAAAGTATATATAGCACCAACCGGAAAAGGATAACATTTTACGGTCGATTAAAACCGCGGAATTTTTTATATTATATAGTTACTTAATGGAGGATTTTTAATTAGTGAATTGGTAACGAAATAATCTAAAAAAATGTAACTTTTCATTTTAAAACAATTTCCCTCGCAATTTCACAAAGTTTTTCCAAATAATGGTAGTTTACTGACAAAAATCAAAACATTGAATTTTCTTAATAATGGCCCCAAAAGATTTTGCTCAAATTTTGTATGTCAATAGTAATTTAGAAAGAAAACAACATCATTAGGGGCTGTCTATATATTACGTAACCACTCCCCCCCCCTGTGTAACAAACTGTCACATTTACCAACAACGCGTAACAATATAAAAATTTGTATTTTTTTTTCTAACATATCTTGATACAGAATTCCGCATAATGCAAGACGGTAAAAAGATAGTGTAAAAATGATACATATTTATTATAATAATACATATAGCACTTAATGTACTTAAACGAAAAAATCACTCAAACTTTAAAAAAATATCAATATCAGACAGGGAAAAAATACTAGGTACCTCTTTTTACACTGAGTGTCACATATAACATGTATATTGTTTATGCAAAGGTACATAAAATAGTACACACATTGGTGTTCTGTGAGTACACATTCCGCGCGATGGTTCATCGGCAAGATCACACAAGAACAGGGCCGTAAGATTTTTTTTTTAATATCAATGTCAACAGTTTTTTTACTGATTGCAATATTATTTAAATATGCATAGTTTCGTCAATTTTTGTGTGAAAACGGGAATTATGGGCCACTAAATAGTAATTTATGTTGAAATAAAAATACATCTGCCAAGCTTAGGAAATAAACATTAAATTTATTAAATTCCGTTACGTAACGTTTACCTAGACCCCCCCCCCTCCCACCTGTCACAAACTGTAACAATTTCTATGACCCCCTCCCCCCCTAGGGACAGCCCCTTACTGGTTTTACCCGGAAAAATTACATGGGCGTAATATTATTATTATGCACTTAGTCTTTAGTGTTCAAGGCTAAAGTTTTTTGGCTGGGACAGAGCCGAGGTAATTTGTTTTTTCGCCTGTGGTTTACAGTATCGGTATTTAAAAATCTTCACCGTTTACATTGCGTTTTTTTATTTATTTTTTGTTTTGTCTTAAAAAATCGTTTCAAATTTTTGCCCTAAATTTGTCCTAATTTTTAATTTTTTTTGTTGCTTATCCACAGTTTGAGGCTGGGATTGATTTTGATAAAAATTGGCGTGGGGTAAATGGGTAAAATAAGGTAAAAACTATTTTAAAAAAAGTGTTTTTTTTTTCGTTTTTTGAAAAAAGAAACATTTAAAAAAAAAAACATTTTTTTTATTTATTTCTTTTATTTTTTTTTTCAATTTTTTTTTTGCAGCAGTATTTTTTTTTGCAGATGCCCAGCCTTCAACGTACCCGTCCACTATTGGTCGCCTGCGTTTCAACCAATTCGACATGACAAAAGTTTTGGCCAACAGCACCCATTTGATGGCCTCAGAGGGCAAAGAATTCGACATCGAGGACGACCAAAATTTGGCCGCTGATACCAAAGAAAAAATGGCGAAGCAACGCCAACTTCTGAACGCGAGATTGGGATTGGACACGCTCGGGTTCGATTCTACTAGTTTGTTTTCAAATGAAGATTTAATTAATAATGTCGAACCTGCTGCGAAGTCGGTCGAAACATTTAGGGTAAGTGATTTATTTGTCAAAAAACGTCCTAGACAAAAAATTCTTGGATATAAATGTGATTCATGAAAAAATAATAGTTATTTATGGTACTAGTGGGTAAAGTAAGATATTGCCCATGAGAAAATTAGAAGAAGATTAAAAAGTCCAAACGAGGCGTCAGCCAAACAGGGTAATTTTCGAGAGGGCAATATCGGTTTACCCATGAGTGCCATACAAGGTTTTATACAATAAATAGCTTAGGAATTCATATTTTTATTAAAAATTTTAATGACATTTACAAGAAAATAATTTGACAAGTGACAGTTGAGTGGGTAAAATAAATAATTATCCACTCAATAAAGTAAAGGCCACGCGGGGGTTATTATTGAGTTTATCTATTTAAATAAAGCTGGTAATTGTCTTATTATCTGTATGTATTGGATAAATAACTATTAGTGCCCGTCCGATTTTTGTGAACACGATAACTCAAGAAAGAATAATCCGATCGACTTGAAATTTTCAGGAAAAATCAAGTTCTACGAGGGGAAGATCCCTATTGTTTTTAAAAGTAATGCCCCCAAAAACAAAAATGTTATGAGAGGTTAAACTTTTTAAAAAATCGAAAAAAGCTGAAAGAAAATTCCGCGTAACTTTTTTGTGACCCCCCACCCCTAGCACGTTACGTAATACTTGAACGTTCCCTTATCAGGAATTTAACGGAAAATCCAAGAAATTTATAGATTTTTATTATGAATTTGGTATTATACGGTACATATTAAATTAAACAACAAAGTATATGACATGTCCGCTTGACGGCTTTTTTATTTTCTTCATCAGAAACATTTTCGTTGTCGGTTTTTTTTATTATTTGCACAGTGCAATAATATCGATTTTTTAAGAGATAATAATAAAGTCAAAACCGGCACATTTAAAATTTTTGAACTGGTTGCCAAATAACGCAAAAACTCGTAAACAAAGATAAAAATAAAATTCAAAAAAACAAGTTGCTTTAAAGAACTAAATAAAAACAAACTAGCATATTTTATAAATAATAATTTTTATCTAAATAAACTAATTATTAACAATAATTGACATTTCTTATCAGTGTTTGTTAAAGTGGTCGAAAATAGGTAATATTTTGGTCTAACGGTCTTGCTCCTCATCTGGCATAATTATAAGAACTACTAAAAAGTAAAAAAAAATCTATAATTACATCGGCACTTAGTGCTACTAAGAGTGCCGATGTATTGAAATCTTCGCCAAAAAGTCAAAATCTTTGACCACGTTTTTTTTTTCACATTTCTCGACGTTTTAGACCATTCTGTCAAAATCAGTAAAAAAAAATTGCGTCCGTCTGTCTGTCTGTCTGTCTGGGTGTAAACTCTCTAACTCCATTTCTACATGAGATATCGACTTGAGGTTTTTTGCATATTGTTTCTTATCGTATTCCGAAGAGCTGATTAGATTTTTGGGGTAAACGATTGGGGGTAAGGGGGTAAAAATAGGGTAAAACTCCTATTTTTAGCGTTTTTTTGTTTAAAATTTAGGCAATTATTATTGTATTGTAATTTAGCACTTATATAAAAGATAATTTTAAATATTTAAAAAAATTTATAAACAACGTTTTCCTAAAAGGCATTGTTTTCGAGATATTGGCGTTTAAAGCAGTAAAAGGTTTTTTTAGCATATCTCACATATTTATAACCCGATTTCAAAAAAATATATTTTAAATAAAAGCTCTTTTTAAGCCCTATAAAAAAATGTTATATATAGTTTTTTGCTAGAATATAATGTTTTAAAGATACAGAATTTAAAATCAAACAAAACACCTAGTTTGAAATTTGAAAACTAGATGGCTCTAGTGTACAATAGTGCCGATGTTTTGACAGGGTGCTTGCAACGTTTCATCTAGTTTAGTATATATGAAACATAAAGAAGCAACTAACAAGTCGTATGAATAATATTTTTTATTGTAACTAAAAAGTTGAGGTTGCTTGATAAATTAGTTAAAAATAGGTAATATTTTGGTCTAATGATCTTCCTCTTTTTTTGGCATACTAATGAGCGATCAAAAAGTCCAAAAATACTCACATTTAGTTTAAAAGAAACTAAAAACAAAGTACTTCATCTTACAAATATTTTTTATCCAACACCTTCACAGAAACACTTGTTTTGAGCACTATTTTAAATGTCAAAAGTGAGTTTTTTTCCACTAGTGACTAAAAAATTTTTCACCCACTCTTTTACGTACAGCTTTTGATCTCACCCAAAATTAGTTACATACCCTATTAATTAAGTATTATAACTATTCTATAAATAGAAGCACGTTAACTAAGCCATAAAAATTAAAGAAAACCCCAAATTATTCTTTGGTTTTTGAATAAAATACTGTTTTTATTAAAAATTTTGCCATCACCGCGTCCATTTTGACGTTTGTAAGAAATGTAAAACTAGCAATTGTTTATTTTTAATAGGCATACTTAGGCCATGGCTACCTATTATTTTAGTATTAAGAAAACCTAATCTTAATATTTTTGACATAATTTTTCGCAAAATTATAGATTTTTATTTAAAAATAAAAGGTGTTGGATAAAATTAAATTCTCAACTCGTGTATTAAGTGATTTTATCCACTTAAGAATATCAGCAAACTCGGCCTGACGGTGTCGTGGGCTGATATTCTTTGCGTGGATAAAATGCTACTTAATACACTAGTTAAGAAAATAACTATTAATTAAATTAACTATTAAGAACGACAGCAATAGAAATTTCTTCATGATACGGCAAAAAACAATCTTCACACAAACCCGGTTGTCCGGGACAAGCGACACAATGAAACGTAGTCAACTGTCTTTTTTTATTTTTCGAACATTTTCGACACCGCTTTTTGCAAATTTTTCCGTGGGGATTTTTGTTCTCGATTTTCGAAATGGCGTGCGGAATATTTGACATTCTTTTAATAGGTCTTGAAGGTTTATCTGGAGGTATAGGCGCACCTACTAGATATCTAATTATTTCTAGTCTGTAGTCGTAGAGACTCAACCTCTTTTTTGAATCTGTGTATTTTGAGTATATGTAATAACTATTTAAAAGTAATACTTGTAACATGTGTATCCCCATTTTTTTGTACCAACTCAAAGTTTTACCCTCGCAAGTATAGTAAGTTTGTAGTTGATCCCTGAAATCGCTCATAACGTTGTGATACATTTTGACAGCTAGAGGTCTTTTAATAGGTCCAAATCTGGTCTGTACGTCTGACAGTTCAAAATGATATTCAGTGGATATTGCCATTATTTCTTTTGTTTCTCTCCATTTTCCAATGCACACTCCGTTATCCGAATACAAGTGAGCAATTTGACCTTTTTGAAGCTGCGCAGTTACCACTGACCTTGGATTTCCAGGCGCGTGTCTTTTTAGCTTGCCTGTACAGTAAGTATGGCAACTGAGCAAAGCTGAAGCTAACGAGAAGCTGGTAAAAGAACTATCCATATAAACAGCATGACCTTTGTTTAAATAATTCGTTAACATTTTTATTATGACTTCATCTTGACTTACAGCGCCAGGTTTACCTAGAGGTCGAGCGAATATATTTAAATTCAGGACTAAGCCTGTCTGTTCTGTAAGCATAAGCAACTTTACAGCGTATTTTCTTCCTTCTATTTTCAACGAAGGACGAAATTTTTCTCTCCAGGGTATGACACTTTCATCTATGTTTAAAATTTTGTCTGGGTAATACACAGTGTTCATTATGTCGTTAAATTCGTCGAAAATAGGTAATATTTCGGTCAGAGGGTCTTGCTCGACTCCCGGTTTTTTGACGTAAAATTGCAGACATCGCAGGATGATTTGAAAGCGATTTCTCGGCATCGTTTCGCTGAAAATTGGGATGTTGAATAATGGGGTCCTGCGCCAATAGTCTTCAATTCGAGATAGCTTGATTATGCCCATGTGGAATAATAGACCTAAAAGTAAGTTGCATTAAACCAATATCAGCCTCAAAAAATGCAAAAATGTAAATATTTTAAGTCGCTAAGTGTCTAACTCCATCATATGATTGTGAGAAAACAATTAAATGAGAACTGTCACTAATGTCAAACTATTTCTCGACAAAAGGGGATCCCGTTTCAAATATTTGTTAATTTACTGTTTGATGATAATTATAATTATTGCCATTAATAATGTATATATATTATGCCTACCTAGTAGTAATATTATATATTAAATATAAAAATATAAATTTTTTGTAATAATATTACGCGATATAATACGATAGGTATCCTCTTTTATCTTCCCTTGGAGTTAGACCATTAGTGAATTTAGATTTTGTGGTTAAAATTTAATTTTCAAATAATTTATATAAAATAGATAACAATGAAAAGTTTTAAATACATTAACACATTTCAAACATTTTTACCTGTGAACAAGCTAGTTTTAAAGTTCTAAATTGCTATAATTAAGTTTTAAATCGTTTTTTACGTCTCCTGAAAAATATGACGTTTTGGAGTTAGACCGTTAGAGCCTTTAGATGACGATAACTATTGTCGTATTATGTGAGGATTGGTGTAGTCTACCTCGTCTGTAAATGACAAGTCTACTAGCCAACTAGCGTGAGTTCGAATCTCACTGGCGCCGATTTGCCTTTTTCAGTTAATTAATAATTGAAATTTGAGGAAGGCCTAAGTGAAGCGGACACTCTATAAAAACTGGTTCGAAAGTCAGTATAAGCCGGTGGTTCCCTCTACTACTAGCCCACACAAGTCCTGGACTTAGGGGATGCTTAATTAAGTAGAATAGTACGAGGTTAAACAAAAATGTAATGTAATGTACTTTTATTGTTATTTTCTTTTAGGAAAGTCTTTTTGCCTTTTACTGAAGAGAAAGAATTGTAATCAACCGAAATTTTATTTTCCCCAAGGCGGTCTTGCGTTGGTAAAAAAAATTAAACATATTTTATTGCTTTTTTTTACGATTCCCGGCGTTTTATTACAAAAAAATATGAGTTCCTTAAAAACTAATATGTGTGTCGGTCTATCTCTCTGTCCGGGATATTTGTGGCCACGATAACTCAAGAACGCTTCGAGCTAAAGACTTAAAATTTGGACCATACGTTGATTATCCAAAGTTCTAATGTAAGATAGTTTTTGGTAGAAATCGAGTAGGGGTAAAAGGGGGGTAAAAACATTTTTAACGAAAAAAAATTTTTTTTTGTTTTTTTTTATTTATTTTTTTTTCATTTTTGACATATATGGGAAGTTTTTTTTTATTGATATTTTTTTACGTTTCTCGAAATTTTATACATGATTTCCGTCAAAAAAATCTATCGATCTGTTTGTCTGTCCAGGAAGTTTGTGAGCACGATAACTCGAGAACGTTTTGAGCTAAATACTTCAAATTTGTACCATAGGTTCCTTATTCAAAGATCCGGGCTAGAATTGATTTTGGTAAAAATCGGGGTGCCGTAAAACTAAAATTGTTTCTCAAAAGAATTGTTCAAAAAAAAAAATCGTTTCTCAAAAAAAGAAAATGAGTAAAAAAAAAAAAAATATTTTGAGGTGTGAATTTCGGATTTTTATCATATTTTTGTGGAAAATGGCGTCTGCGTGTTTAGGGGGTTTAAAAATATAATTAAATAAGTATACAAACCTAAGAATTTCTTAAAATCGGGCAGCTCTATCGGTTTCCACCTGGCCACCCTGGATCTATTATTCGTGTCCGGTTTAATTAATAAATCGATCGCAAAATTATTGGTCGCATCGATTATTTTATCCAGATATTCGTTGGTGAAAAGCAGATGAAAATAATCAATGGGCGTCATGGTGTCCGGTTCAATATGGGGGAAGAACTGGTGTTCGCCGGTGAAGGGGATTTCCTGCAGGTTTTTAGTGGACGTCCATTTTGGGTCTTCCTCGTGTTTTGGGTTGTAGTTTTGGTCCTCGGGGCCCAGAAGAAAGTGGGTGGGGTCAAAATCATATTCATAATCGCCTTCTAAAAGAATTTATATTATGATACAAAGACGAAAAATACTGTTAGTTCGTGAATGAAGCGGAAGTTTGCAACGTTTTTTTGCATTGAAAATTCAAATATATTTAAAGCACTTGTTCCAAAACACGTTTTTAGCGACTAGTACTTTAGAAAAATCGCCGCAAGCGGCTTGTTTTCTAAACTTGTACTCGTGTGCTAAAAACGTATGTTATGAAACTACTATTTTAATATACTATTTGAATTTTCGATGCAAAGAAACGTTGCAAACTTCAGCTTCATGTTCGTGACCGAAGGGTTTCGAAAAAAAAAGAAATATTACGGAAATGGCGATGATTTTCCTAAAAAAATCGATTTATCCAATACATACAGATAATAAGACAATTACCAGCTTTATTTTAAATAGATAAACTCAATAATAACCCCCGCGTGGCTTTTACTTTATTGAGTGGATAATTATTTATTTTACCCACTCAACTGTCACTTGTCAAATTATTTTCTTGTAAAAGTCATTAAAATTTTTAATAAAAATATGAATTCCTAAGCTATTTATTGGATAAAACCTTGTATGGCACTCATGGGTAAACCGATATTGCCCTCTCGAAAATTAACCTGCTTGGCTGACGCCTCGCGGTTAATTTTCTCATGGGCAATATCTTACTTTACCCACTAGTACCATAAATAACTATTATTTGACCAGTAACAACGGAATAATTTGGATTCGAAAGAAAAAAAAATAATTACCTTCAGAAAAATCGTCGCTTTCGGAATCCCAATCTTCTTCACTGTTCAAATCGTGAAGAGCAGACAAAATTTCCTCGTCCGGTTTTTCCTTTTTGACTTTTTTGGGCGTTGTTTGGTTCGAATTAGCTGCGCGTTTTGTAGAAACGTTGGTTCCAGAAAATCCGGCCAGTTCTTCCATACTCCTAGAAATGAAAAATAGTGTAATAAAAGCAGCTGTCAAATTTCAATATTTTTTACAGTGTATTCTTTTTTTTACGTATATTCTTTTAGTCCCAAATTTTCAGAAAAAATCAAGTTCTATGAAGGGAAGATCCCTAATGTTTTTGAAAGTAATCCACTCAAAAACAAAAAAGTTATTATTTAAAAAAAAAATCGAAAAAAAAACTGAAAGAAAGTTCCGATAAACGTAACTTTATTAGGAAAAAAATACATAAAAAAAAATATAAAATTTTTCAATTTTTTTTTTTCGTTTTTCCCTAAAAAAAATAATTTTTATTAGTTTTATTTTTAAAATGGCCAAATTTTGCGTTAAGTAATACTTGAACGCTCCCTTATTGGGTAAATCAATTTTTACTCTCAAAATGTTTGAAGCTAACTTCATTGTGATAGTCGTTGTACGTAACTTTATTTTATTCTTGCAAACAAAGATTTGTTTGGCACAAAAACCTAAAAGAAAGTGTTCAAAAGTACGATATCTATTATACTTTAAATTTTGTGTAATGTTACTAATTTTTAATAAAAAGTCAAAAGCGACTAGACTTATTTCTTTACAGTGTATATATTTAAAATCAACTGTCAATTTTTATTAAATTAATAGAAATGCAAATAACACAAAATGCAGTGGTTAGAAGCACAGAAAAAACAATATTTGTGTACGGCTCGAAGTTGCTATAAATATTTAAAAAGTAAAACTACAAACAGGTACCTGACAGAAATGGTCGCCATATGAAACCCGTTTAACAATTTCAACGCCGGCTGTGCGTCTCGTCGTCACGTTCACTGCCAACTGGGGGTTTGCGACGCTTGCGCTCGTCGCCAGGGGTCGGGCGGAGAGCATGTGAAACGGAACGGACGCGGCCGACAACTTGTTAGGATTTAAAATTGGTCGATATTAGGGTGGCAGAAAAAATATACTTTTAAAGTTATGCATCAGGGTGGGACAAAATACCAGTTACTTTAAAAAATAGTGTTGGGATATCCTCATGTAAGAAGAAAAATATATATTTTTTTGAATAATGATAGATTGGGACAAATTTCTAGTTTTTTATTTTACAGTGGAACATAATACAAGTTTTTTTTTAAATTAAATTTAAGTGTTTACCAGTTTAATTGGTCCAGTTATATGTTAGGGTGGGAAAAATATCAGTTTTTTAAAAATAAGGGAACGTTCAAGTATTACTTAAACGCAAATTTTAATCATTTTGGACCCCACCCCCCCCTGTAACGTTATTTTCCTATACCATTAACATGGGTGTAACACTCCAAAATGACCCCATGTTTAGGGTGGAACAAAATATCGTTTTTTAAGCTGAAAACAATATACTAGATTTTAAAAGTAATAATAGGGTGGGACAAAATACCTATTTATTAAAAATATTATATCATTTTATATAAAATTCCTGTAAAAATAAAATTTTGAAAAAAAAGGCAAATTTTAAATAATTTATTACAGAAATAAAATAAAAGAAGGCCTAAGCTTGTGCGAGATAAACCGAGCGAAGCGTAATATGCATTAGGGTGCGACAAAATACCTGCTTTTTTAAAAAAATAGTGTTAGGATATCCTCATATAAGAAAAAAATAGTTTTTTAAATATAATAGAGGGAGAAAAAATTTTTTAGTTTTTTTTTATGTTAGGGTGGAACATAATACTAGTTTTTTTCTTATTGAAGGGTTTAAAAATATAACAATTGCTTGTTAGGGTGGGAAAAAAGGCATATTTAATTTTAAATAATTTTTTTACAGAACCAAT
>OY294051.1:1816403-1936412 GCA_958510825.1 Brachypterus glaber | reverse complement strand
CCACAGACTCGCATTGGAACATAATACATAACAATGCGATGCCGTGATTGGCTTGATGTGCCGTCATGTATCTTGTAAGCCAATCACGGCATTGCATTCTTATGTATTATGTTCTTATGCAAGCTTCTGGATTTGCCTTAAACTGTTTAAAACATAATAACTTTGACATTTGTATAATTGCATTGTTAAGGGACTATTTCTTAGTACATATTTACTCAATTGGAAGCCCACATGACGAAGTTAATTGTAGTTGCACTTGCAAGAAAATAATATGGGTGCTTATGCTTAAAAAGGGCCTTATTTTTGTTGATATAAACGATTTTTTTATACGGTTATACTTCATTTGTATCTGTTTTTTTCGTACGGTACGAGTCCCTAAGGAAAAAGAAAGTTATGACAAAAAAGTTATACAGAATTTTAAGAATTTTAGGGAGTTCCTAGGATTCCTCGAGGGAGTTTCTTATTTTGTATTTTTTTTTCACTACAAAATATTTGACTTTTACATATTTTCGATATAAAAATCTATGATTTTTGAACAAAATCTATGATTTTTGAACAAAATCTATGATTTTTGAGCTTTTCGGTAAAATTTATGACATTTCTAAAAAATCTTTATAATCTTGTCAAATATTTTCAATATTTTTAAAGGACTTTTAACTCCTGTTTTTTTTTGTATTTTTAAATCTGTTCTATAAAAATTTAAAAAAATAATAATTATGGATTGTAATGAAACATATTGAAAAAGCTGATAAATATATCTTAATGGCGATTTCTCCCGTTAGATTAGACAGGGACAAAAGTTCTACCCAAAAAGGATAGAAGACATACATACACTCCCACTTCCATCCAACCAAACAAATTCTGTATTTGTTCTTTGTTGAACAAATACAATATTTACTTGGCCGGGCGAAAACTGTAACTATATTATTTTTATTAAAGAAATTACTGGCGCCATCTAAATTTTAGTAGAATTATCTTATTCTACAGATTCACGCTATGTTGGTTTGTGCCGCTCAGTGCTACACTTTCCGGCCAACCAAATAAATACTGTATTTGTTGTATGAAAAACAAATACAGTATTTATTTGGTTGGCTGGTGTAGCACAAATGAGATAGAGATAGGGTAGACGTCTTTTGTTTCATAATTCTAGTTGTAGAGAAATATCAATAAAAATAAATTCAAACAAGGCCTTTTCTCTCATTAGTATAGTAATATAGTTATTAAATGTCGGTCTTGTTGTCGCAATGTAATTAATATACTGAGGAAGTTGAAAAAAAAAGAGGAAAAAGGAAAAAGTAAAAAATTAACATTAAGATCACAAGTACTACATTCTATATAGCAGCTAATTAATGATATACACTGTAAAAAGTAATTTAATAAATTTTTATATCGCAAAATCCACTAAAAGTTCATCCACAATATACATTTATATTTTAGTACAGACAAAATCTACAACAAATCGAAAATAATTAGAAATAAGCTATAGTTTAGCATGTACCTTCTCCATATCAGTTTTGACCGGACGACTACGCCATATTGAAAAAATGGGCACATTTTAGTTTTTTAATAATACCTTCAAAACCGTTTATCGGACGTAAAAAAGAGAATTCGATTTTTCTAACAAAGTGCTTTGTATTTTTCATAGACGAGTTTCTTCTTTCAGAAAATGAGAAAAAATTAACATATTAGAGTGCCCTAATGTGACTTTTTCTGTCAAACTGCCATTAAGGTACCTACTCTAGTTTATATTTACTGTGTAAGTCGAGGTGTAAGTTTAAAAAAATCTCTTTTTGAAAAAGCCGGGTACATTCAGCGAAAATATTAGGTCAAACTGGTACTTAATACTTGAAAGTACATATTGGTACCATGGTAGGTACTTCGAATATTTCAGTAATTTGTTTATGAATTATGGGTTTGTCCTCAAAAACGTATCTACTGGCTACGCATATCTGCTGGATAATATCTAGGTGAAATTTTTTCACGCACTTAAATTTTAAATTATTTATTATAAACACGGGTCGGATCGAAGCAACGAACTATCAACTCTTCTCTCTAGAATAAGCATACCGTTAAAATAAAGTATTGCCAACATCTCGGTTTGTTTGTAAACAAATAGTAGTTGTATCCAGGCCTGAACAATAACAATTACCAGTAACTGCTATTGTTGTCTCTGTTAGAACAATGCTGTGCGAGTAAGACAGACAAATGTATATGTTGGCTACGTTTTTGTCAGTTTTTACAAATGACATGCCTATTCTAGAGAAAAGAGTTATTAGCAACGAACTAATAACTCTTCTATCTAGAATACACATACCGTTAATATAAAGTATCGCCAACATCTCGGTTTGTTTGTAAACAAATAGTAGTTATATTCAGGCCTGAACAATAACAATTACCAGTAACTGTTATTGTTGTCTCTGTTAGAACAATGCTGTGCGAGTAAGACAGACAAATGTATATGTTGGCTACGTTTTTGTCAGTTTTTACAAATGAAATGCCTATTCTAGAGAGAAGAGTTATTAGCAACGAACTAATAACTCTTCTATCTAGAATACGCATACCGTTAATATAAAGTATTGCCAACATCTCGGTTTGTTTGTAAACAAATAGTAGTTGTATCCAAGCCTGAACAATAACAATTACCAGTAACTGCTATTGTTGTCTCTGTTAGAACAATGCTGTGCGAGTAAGACAGACAAATGTATATGTTGGCTACGTTTTTGTCAGTTTTTACAAATGAAATGCCTATTCTAGAGAGAAGAGTTATTAGCAACGAACTAATAACTCTACTCTCTAGAATACGCATACCGTTAATATAAAGTATCGCCAACATCTCGGTTTGTTTGTAAACAAATAGTAGGTATATTCAGGCCTGAACAATAACAATTACCAGTAACTGTTATTGTTGTCTCTGTTAGAACAATGCTGTGCGAGTAAGACAGACAAATGTATATGTTGGCTACGTTTTTGTCAGTTTTTACAAATGAAATGCCTATTCTAGAGACAAGAGTTATTAGCAACGAACTAATAACTCTACTCTCTAGAATACGCATACCGTTAATATAAAGTATCGCCAACATCTCGGTTTGTTTGTAAACAAATAGTAGGTATATTCAGGCCTGAACAAAACAATTACCAGTAACTGTTATTGTTGTCTTTGTTAGAACAATGCTGTGCGAGTAAGACAGACAAATGTATATGTTGGCTACGTTTTTGTCAGTTTTTACAAATGAAATGCCTATTCTAGAGAGAAGAGTTATTAGCAACGAACTAATAACTCTACTCTCTAGAATACGCATACCGTTAATATAAAGTATCGCCAACATCTCGGTTTGTTTGTAAACAAATAGTAGGTATATTCAGGCCTGAACAATAACAATTACCAGTAACTGTTATTGTTGTCTTTGTTAGAACAAAGCTGTGCGAGTAAGACAGACAAATGTATATGTTGGCTACGTTTTTGTCAGTTTTTACAAATGAAATGCCTATTCTAGAGAGCAGAGTTATTAGTTCGTTGGATCGAAGTAGCCATTACCGGGGGCATGCAAAAATTAGAATTTTAAAAAACTCTTTTTTTAAGTAAATAGTCACTTTAAACTATTGTTCACCAAGCGAAATGTCATGTCGACGCTGCTAATACTCAGTATCATGGTCCATGACTCATGGAGAAGGACTTATTTTTTTTTTTTTAATTGTGTCCCTTTTCAAAAAACGAATAATTAATAAAAAAGCAATATTTTTGTTGTACTCTACTTAATTATTTTTTGTATTTTTTTTTTTTAATTTAAGTTTTTATTTATTTATTTTTTTTCTGGAAATATTTCTATTTTTTGACAGCAGCATTTTTGTAGGCCCCAAAACACGACCATTTTTTTTTGCACCAAGTAGGTAATACTTCAGCACCTTTTTGAATGTCTAAAATAAAATTTCAAGAAGTTCTTTTTATTATTAATTTAACATTAATGGAGCTCTCTACAACTAGAATTATGAAACAAAAGACGTCTACCCTATCTCTATCTCATTTGTGCTACACTTTCCAGCAAACCAAATAAATACTGTATTTGTTTTTCATACAACAAATACAGTATTTATTTGGTTGGCCGGAAAGTGTAGCAGTGAGCGGCACGAACGAACATAGCTAATGTGAATCTGTAGAATAAGATAATTCTACTAAAATTTAGATGGCGCCAGTAATTTCTTTAATAATATAGTTACACTTTTCGCCCGGCCAAGTAAATATTGTATTTGTTCAACAAAGAACAAATACAGAATTTGTTTGGTTGGGTGGAAGTGGGAGTGTATGTATGTCTTCTAGCCTTTTTGGCTAGAACTTTTGTCCCTGTCTAATCTAACGGGAGAAATCGCCATTAGATCACACACGCTTATGCTGCTTAATGTTTATTAATGTTATCTTTTTAGTGTAAACAACCTTAAGCTGGGTTAATTAAACAATTAGAAAATATTTTCTAGCTCATTAAAAATAAAAAAAAATGTGAAATTATCACATATTTTTATGTCACTGACGAAACAAAGCTTTTTTCTAAAAGTTGCTACCTCATTTTGGTTCCCCATTTTAAAAATTTTCAACATTTTGGGAAAATTAAGTGGCAGATTTCGGAAAATGGTAGAGTAGTTGGGCAAATTAGGGGATACAGTTGGGAAATTGGTCAGTAAATTCCGCTAGGGGTAAAGCTTTTTTTTGAGATGGGAAAATAGGATTACCTACAGTTGGAAATAATGAAGAGGCCCTTTTTTTTTAGTCATAAAAATTTTCTGTCAGGGGTAGGAAATTTCTGTGTTTTAAGTTGGGAAATATCTGGCACTTTCTGTTTAATTTACGTGAAATTATTTTTTTTTTTTAATAGTTCACACATTTGTGCCCCATTATTTCGAGTAAACCGATTGAATCACCATTGTATTAAGCATAAAAAACCTTCCTAACCGAGTCATAAAGAAAAATCTAAAACCCTACAGTATAACGTGTGCCGTAAATTAGCTATAAGACGTACAAAAAAATAACTGACACAAAAAATGTTGGAGATTTGGTCCTCTTTATTTTCATAAAAAAAGTTTTTTGTTCTAGGATGCACCGATCTTGAGATATTTTAAAAAGTCTGTTTTTTGTGAAAAATAAGTTAAAACAAATTACAGTTCCAAATCGAGTTCAATGCCGCAAAATTATTTATTTGCGGCCTTAAACCCTACCTAATAAACCAAAAATCTAAACTCCCTGAATTATTTCCAGGTAAAGACTCTTTTATTAACTTGAAGACTGGACTCTAACTGTAAATACGCCGGGTACTGGTAATTAACTACAATCAAGCTAAATATTTGGTCTAAGTATTTATATTAACTGCTCGCGTATATACAAAATTTTAAACCTCTTGGTCTAAATAAAACTTACTTGTTTTAAGTAATTATTTATCTGTGTGTAAGTAACAACAACATAGTGACAATTAAATTGCCGTACCTAAGGCAATTGTACGGGGGTGTCTCCCCCCCTGAAAAAAAATGACGATTAAATAAATTATCGTCAGCCTTTTATTAACTAAGCGCCGCAGGAAATTTATTATTTTCAAATTCTGTTTTTTTTTTTTTAATTTAGTATTGTAACTTAACTTTTACAATCTTAAATAAAGCCCCAGCACCGCAGGCGAAAAAAATTACTTAAAAAGTCTATTTTAATTTTAAAATAGTGCAGTGTAACAATTTAAGTTTCACAAAAATGCAAGAAATGCAAGATTTTTTTTTATATTTGCCTAAATTACTTCTTATGGTGTGTTTAAATACGTGCCTTTCGATGCGTTTAAATCCATATTTTCTTGTTTCAAGGCTAGTATTTCTTTGAACCAAAGTCAATGTCCTTGAATGTAGAGTACGGGTTTTTAATGAAGATCCGCGCTCTTCATTCAAGAACATTGACTTTATTTCAAAGAAATGCTAGGCTTGAAATAAGCTTTTGAACATACCGAAAGAGCTTGGTTCAAGGAATTTTTTTTTCCAAGTATTTCGTTAAAAACTCGGTTAGCTATTTTTTGCGAAAATATGAACATTCCAACTTTTAGTTTTCAAACTTTAAATAAATAAATATTTTAAAATTAATTTTAATCACTTACTTTTTAAATGTAGCCTCATACTGTTTAATTTCTTTTCTCGAAAACTCGTGAAACTCAGTATAAACATTGACCACTCTGTATTTGATATGCACTTGATCCCCATTGTCCAAAGCATCGTTCATTTCTTGCCTCCTGACCAAAACAGAGGTTAACTCTTGATCTGCAGACATTTTTTTCTTTCTTTTTATGTCAAAAAACACTGAAAATTTTACCAAAAACACTCAAAATTTGGACGACACGTGAAAAAAGCTCTCGCGAAATGTCAAACGCACCACAACAATCAGCAGTTAAAAAACAAATGCGAACGGTTGAAGATTTGAACGTAAAGCGTGTTTGCAACGCAAGCGCTGTTGTCAGGTCGGAAGGCTGTCTTTTTCTAATGCTAAAATCAGGTGTTTGGGTTTCTTTGATTTGTTTGTGGTGAGTGTTTTAATTTTTTTCTCGTTTCTTGAGTTACGGATTATAATTTTATAATTTGATGTTTACATTTTTTAAATTCTTTGACATACATATGTAGGTACAAATTAAAATAAATTAAATCCATAGGCCAGGGTATCTATTCTTGATCATTCGCATACGCAGTTGCTATGGTACAACCAATCACATATATCTTCCTTAGCAACAGCGTATGCGAATTATTTTTGCAAATGGTCAAGAATAGAGCTGCAGTTAGTACTAACGCTAGGTTTGCCAACTCTGAATCATTAAATAAAGGACATAGATCTCTAAATTCCACGAGGAAATCTTTGAAGATTTCCTCCTAAAGGTGTACAAAATTTTGTCAGCGGTTTACTCCTAGTTTGTATGCGAATCGGATAGCGTTGTGACCGACACAGGTGGGTAGAGCGCCGCGTCGTACTAACTGCATATCCAGTCTATCTTTGCTCCCTGATAACACACTTTATCCTAAGAAGGTTTTTTAATCGTTCCCTTGAAAAGGTTCTTAGCATAATGCTGTAAACATGCTAAGCATGTTCTTAAAAGGTGCACTGCTGTAGTAGCATAAGTGCTTCTACTCTAAACATTCTTGGCATGATAAGAGTATTTTGCTTAGGATATTCCCAAAACATATTCTTAAAATATTCTAATGGGAGTATTTTTAGAATAATGCTATAGTGCACATGCTAAGCATGATTAGAGTATTTTGCTAAGAATATTCCCAAATACATATTCTTAAAATATTCTAATGGGAATGTTTTTAGAATAGTAATATGGCGTTTATATTATTTTAATTTTATTAGGTTAGAATTACAAATATTCTTAAAATTACTGTTAATAACATAAGTTTTATCCTTAAGTAGTCGAAATGGATGTATTTTTAGACATAAAGTGATTTTATATAGTTTTAGACAAAAAATTAAAATTATTATTTTTTGAAATGATAATTTTTTGCTATTTTTTTCTCTAAATATTGGATTTTTGTGTGGCGCATGATTTTTATGTCTGGTAGAAAGTTTGCTTTCACAGTAAAACTACATATCGCATATGAATCTTACCTGATGGATGCTATATCTAAAGATTTTCATATACTTTAATTATTAGGTTTATCACATGTCCAAATTTATGATATCACTCCATAAAAAGGATCGAGTATCATAAAATATATTTAAAAGAAAGAGAAAAACTACATTAATGTAGAAATCTGAAACGCCTACTTACTTTGTTTGCGCATGCGCAATATTCAATATTATTACTTAAATGCATCAAATAAGAATATTTTAAGAAGCATGCCAAGAATATTCTTAAAAGTACATGTACCTACTACTAAGAATATTCTTAACATGCTTCTTAAAACATTCTTATTTGATACAGAAGCTTATAAGAATCTTCTTATGAACTCCCAGAATGATTAAAATGGTATCCTTTGCATTTCTTTAATCGTTCTTAGAATATCCTGAGCAAAATAGATATGCTTCTAAGAAGCATGCCGTCCTTCCGGCTATTTATTTTTAGAATCTTCTTAGAAGGCTTTTGTGCTATCAAGCTTGAGCCCGAAGTTATGCGAAAATACAACTTTACAATTTGATTAAAACTGAAGAAGCCTCGGGAAAAGCTTTATTATTAATTATTAAGTGTCCTTTTTAAGGTTTGGACTTTAAAAACAATTGTGACACATGGACCCCTATACTATAAATTTCTCAAATTTTTTAATATCATTCGTAAATTTAAAGGACATTTGGCGTCCTTTAATGGTTTTATAAAGGACACAGAAGTAGAAAATAAAGGACTGTCATTTGAAATAAAGGACGTTTGAAAACCCTAACTAAGGCTTAGTAGGCATCCCTGATGCCGTAACTAACCCGACAAACATTGGCCCAGCGGCCGACGGGTGGTATCGAACCAGCGTTGGGTTCTCGATGGCTTCTGTTAAACGGCCTAACGGCGGCATAGTCGTGATCTGTGATAATTAGCCGATTATCTATAGCGAGTATCCAGACAGCACATATTAACTATTAGATATCCAGGGGATATCCAGTTCATGAACTGGTTATATGGAGCTCTAATGGATATCCAGTGGATATACTTTAGGGAGGTTAAAAAATAGATATCTCGTGGATATCCTGGATATAGGCGGACATGTCAATCCAGGCTATTCAAGGGATATACTTATATCCAGTACTGGGTATCTAGAAAGTATATCCACTGGATATCTAATAGTTATTTTGTGCTGTCTGGGCGGTGTGGCGACCCCCCCCCCCCATGAGACCGAAGTTTTAAATAAAATACTCGTTTTTTAAGAAAGTATATAAAAGTATCTAAAATTAGGCAACTTTGCCCAAAATAGCTGACTTCTAGATATGGACTAGTTTGGTTGGTTATTTTTTTGCATTTTCAAATGCCAAATAAGTATCCCGGATACTACTTGTTTCCAAATGCAGGTGAGTAGGTAGTATTGAGGAAGTGGATTTTAAGTAAGGGGATTACAGGAAGTAGGTAAATACAGCTGTACAGGGTGAGTCGGAAATAACATACATAAAAATAATTTAAAAAAAACTCAGTACTGTTATCCATTTTTGTTTTTGTTATTACTAGTCACTACAGACCTCGAATTAATTTCTCCCCTGATAAACTTTGGCTTACTTTATTAAATTTTGAAGCGGGAAACAGGATATAAAATTTTTACCACTCTACCCAGACAGCACATAACAACTATTAGATATCCAGGGGATATACTTTCTGGATATAGAGTATATCCATTGGATAGTCTGGATAGCCATTAGATATCCCATGGACATCCAAATGTCCTCCTATATCCAGGATATCCATTGGATATCCAGAAGATATCCAGTGGACATCTATTTTTTAACCTCCCTAAAGTATATCCACTGGATATCTAATGGGTATGTAGTGGATATACTTTAGGGAGGTTTAAAAAATAGATGTCCACTGAATATCTCATGGATATCCAGTGGATATCCTGGATATAGGCGGACATTTGGATGTCCATGGGATATCTAATGGCTATCCAGTGAATATCTCTATATCCAGAAAGTATATCCCCTGGATGTCTAATAGTTATTATGTGCTGTCTGGGTAGGGGCTGTGCTATATGTTTTAGGGGCCCCTAAAACCCCAAAAACTAGTTTTTTTGGGAATATCTTGAAAACTGTTTTTCCTGCGTGAATAATGTTAATTTTAAATGAAAGAGCATACAAAAAATACGTAGAAAGGGTTCTTTTGCACAAGCTCCAGCTATTTATTCTAAGAAATTAAACTAATTCTACATAAAAAAAAACTGACTCAAAATACTTTAAAAATGTATTTTGTCTATGTAACTGTATTATTAATTAACTAGTCCTTATTATAGGGTTTTTGGCGAATGACTTCCAAACTAATAATCCTAGACTAATAAAATTTATTTTAAATGAAAGAGCATGAAAAAATACATGAGAAAATGCATATAGCACCTTGTTTAATTAGTTAATTAGTTATTTGCACCTTTTCGCAAAAAAGTACCAACGTAAATGCATGTTCAGTTTTATTTTTGGACTTTTCTATTATATTCTGTTCTATTATAGTATATCTATTGATTCGATTTACGAACCAATAAATACTGTAGTTATATAATCAATTATAAAAATAAACTTTAATTGAAAATATTAAATTAATTATTTTGTTGCATAAAAAGTATTTATCCAACAAATTAGTTCTATTGCAATAAAAATAAATTGATGTAATCAATTTAATTATTAAAACCAGCTATACTGTTTCTAAAATAAAAACAGATTATATTAAACTTAATTTTTTTAAGTTATAGTTATTTTAAACTTTCCCGCTTGTAAACAATCTCGAAATTACCATAGCAACGTAAGATACGCATGCGTCGTAAGCAAAATGTCTAGGCCCAATTTACACAACCGTAAAACGTTGACGTGCCATTATCGAGAACAAAACAATGGTTTATTCCTCTAAATTATTGGAATAAAAGCTTTTATAAGCAAATTTTGTTTCTACAGGAATACAAAAGTGTTTTTAGCAATAGCTTTATCAATTCTCTTTTTTTACATCAAAACATCATAAAAACAAAGTAAGTAAACAAAAATTATAAATTTTGGTTATGTTGACATTCGAAACAAGCCACATGCTTCAGTGTAAATCGGACTTTGTGGAGTATTTAGCGGCAAATTTAAAATAACTATACCTTAAAAAATAAACTTTAGGTTTAACTTTGTCTCGAAAATATCGAAATCTTTACTAGAAATATAAATTCAATGTCAAGTATTTTAATTATTCAGAAAATATCAGACAATGTTATGATAAATTCCTTTTGACATGTGCAACTTTAAACCCCCCAGACTCCCCACCACTGGAGATAAAAAAATATATGTAATTTTTTTATAAAGCATATGTATGTAGGAGTATTACATATATACATTTTTGGCTGTATCTTTGTTATTTATATAAAAATTTTAATGAAATATATCGGAAAAACATGAAAAAAGGGCCATATTTGGAGTTTGTGGCCCTGTAAACAATTAACAAGGGACCCAGGTAGCAAGGGATGTTATATTACAAGAAATTAACATCACTTTTGGGTGTATTTTTAAACTAAATCATAACATCACATAATATTGAAAAATAACATGTATTTAACATCACATTTGCAACGTAACAAGTGTGACGTGACAACCATGTTATTTAATAACAAATATTTAGCAACGCTGTGAATATATGGCACGTCACATATTAACGTGGCTTTCACGTGAATGTCATGTTATTTTGCTTCTCACCGACGTTCGAAGCAAAAAAATCGATATAAGATGATGTTGATAGAGTAAATTATTATAAGGAAATTGTATACACATTATACGATTTCCAATGGACACGGATTAAAGGAATATATTCTCCGCTTAATCTGCAATTTCGTATTTAGAATCTATCTGTTTCTATCTGTGATTGTTTCAATTACTGATTGATTTTAAATCCGATTGTTTTTATAGGGTTATATCGTTTTTAATGGTTTTATTTAGAAAAAGCTAATATCCTAGGATATTATTAAAATATTAAAATACCAGTAACGGCATCCATAAGATATTAGATATAACAGGAATGTGGATTTATGATGTCACAAACACGTTATTTTCGGGATGTCATTGTGTGATGTTATTAGGGGCGGACTTAGGACATCCCCACCATGCTACATTCTTGTTAAATGAGACTACAATCTTAACATCACATGTCACATATTAACGTGGCTTTCACGTGAATGTCATGTTATTTTGCTACCTGGGGAAGATATTTAAAATCTGCAAGTTATGGCATGAATAATTTTTATTTAGAAATATTTCCATAAAAAACATTTTTCTGAAATCTTGAGGATTATTTTTTGTGTTGAGTGCATACAATGTGTGCTATATCTCAAGATTTTGAGTGTCAAGAATTTTTTTATTGCCATGTTCGTTTTCAGCGCCCAAAAATACGTAGAAAAAATATACTTTGGTTTACAAAAAACTAACTTTATTTTTTTTGGTGGTCCTGTGTTATCTGGAGTTACAGTTCTGAGACATAATTAGACGTTTCGAAAAAGATTTTATACTTCTTCAGAGCAGTAGTTTTTTGCAAACAATTATTTTATTTTTCCTACGACCTGGTTAGTAGTTGGTGCCTATTTTCCACCCGTTTCTATGACAACGGTTAAAAAGTGACAGTCGGCTAGTTTTACATATCTGCTTTTGGGTACATCATCATCTGTAATTTGTTTGGTCTTTAAGAGACAGGCTCAGTGCCTATGGCTCATTTATCTAAAATTTGAATTAATTTGAATGGATAATTGGGGGAGTGAGTCTCTGCTCACTGATGCTGATTTGCATCTGTCATGAATTTTTGGGTGTTGCGACGAGGAAGGTGGGAGGGGGATTTGGGGGGATGGAGTAGGGATTGGAGGGAGGTGTGGGGGGAGTGAAACTAGTTCACTGGTGCTGGAGATGCACCTGTCCTGTGTTTGTGGGCACCATTACTGGTTGAGGACATTTTTGATCTTTTTGTAAGTGTAGTGGATTTCGTGATCGTAATCTAGAAAATTTGAGATGAGGGGGTTTGGGTGGTCTAAATTGTCTTGTATAAAAGACTTACTGTATCGGATGATTTCCGTTTTTAGGAGGGGCATGTCGAGATCTCTGTGAATTTGGTTGTTCCGCATGAACCAGGGGGCATCAATGCATATTCTGAGTACCTTGTTTTGGAAGGCCTGAAGTTTGGCTGAGAGCGTTTTTTTAAGGGTGATTTTGTTCCAGGCTGGTGCTCCATAGAGGAGTACTGGCTTTAGAGTTTGGTTGTAAAGTAGAAGTTTGTTTTTAATTGATAGGGGGCTCTTTCTCCCTATAAGAGGGTAGAGTTTGGATAGGCGGATGTTTGCTATTTGGAGGGTATTTTTGACGTGCTGATCCCACGTAAGATTTTTGGATAGAGTAATGCCAAGGTATTTGGCATGGTTTTCCCAGTTAATGGCTTGGCCGTTTATCTGAATGGGTGCTTTTGGGTACAGCTAAATTCTAAAATGAGTGAACGTCAAACACAAAACGTAAAAAAATAAATAAATTTTAAGACAATTTTTGCGTTTTTTGGATGTTTAGGTGTTAGGTCGTAGAAAAAATAGTATACTAACCTCGAGCAAACCTATTTCAGTGCACTTCGAGTGCACTAAAAACTAGGTTCGCATGCTCAGTGCGTACACTATTACATATTCCGGCCTGTCTATTTGCATTTAAAGGGGTAGATAAAATATACATAATTATGGAGCAGATTATGAGTAACCCTTTTTTAAGGGACATACCCTCCATATTTATTGATGTATGAGTAATCAAAATTAAACAGAATACTGGACACGCACAATACAGAAGACAACAAATGTTTTGCAGCAGTATATATATAGTATATTTTTTGTTAACATTTTTCGACGGTTTTTTTGTTTTCTTTTTAGCTACTGCCGATGTTTTAGTTAAAAAAAATACTTAATTTTTTAAGCCTTAAGGACTCACGTGAAAGTAATATATACTATAGTATACAGTGCGTGCATTAAGTCTGGAATCACCCGAATAACTTTTTAGTTACAAGTAAAATACAAAAATCCTCAGACAGGTCGATTTATATTTTTAATTCTGCAAATTTTGGTCTAAAAAAAGTTATCAAAATTGGCACCCCCTTGCACCCTCACCCCCCAACTTTTTTTTTCAAATAGCAACCTACCCCTTGTGATACATAATTGGAAAGGTAATTTAATAAGCTTTCCAACAATGTATGATAAAGCATAATTTGTTAAAGGGTCTATGAAAAAAACGCATGTTTTATTTAAACATTGTTAGTGTGAAATATTACGCATAATATGGTAATTATTGCCCTATTTCCTACTTGGCACCTTCCTGAGAATCTAAATAAGGTTGTTTTAAACTTATTGTAATATTTTATACCCTGTTGAAAAATGCAATTTTTTTTCTTTTTATTGACCAATTTTATGTTTACTATTTAATCGATTTTAATCCCGTTTTTTTACTGTCCACTGTCAAAGAGCTGAAGGACATCAATTTGAACATTTATAGTGAACTAAAGTTATACTTTACATGTCTTTATAATAAACTAAATTGTGCATTTTATCATTAGCCCTTTACCAAATTAGGCTTTATTATACACCGTTGGAAAGCTTATTAAATTACCTTTCCAACGAAGTGTCACAAGGGGTAGGTTGCTATTTGAAAAAAAAAGTTGGGGGGTGAGGGTGCAAGGGGGTGCAAATATTAATAACTTTTATTACACCATAATTTGCAAAATTAAAAATAAAAATCGACCTATCCGAGGGTTTTTGTGTTTTACTTGTAACTAAAAAGTTAATCGGGTGATTCCAGACTTAATGCACGCACTGTATATAATATATTATAACACAAGTATACGTGGATATATCGCTTGTTGAATGCACAACTCTAAAACTTTTACAATTTGGGATTTCATCATATTTATATATTTTATATTTTATCATTGTGTCTGCTCAAAATCAACATATAACTCTTGTGTGCACCAAACGGCAGCTTACAGGATCCAGCAGACCCCCACGCAGGTTCTACAGGGTTAAATTTATTTGTTGATCGAAATTGATTTATATCGACATAAAAATTCATAAAACGCAAAAATACTCAAAAAAAAATTAAAATTTTTCCACGAGGCTTTCCGAAATTTTGAAAAATTTCTAAATGGGAAAGCAATTATTAGGTATATCTATAGATGTATGGATAATCCTATCGATAAATTAATTACATATTTGACTAGACTTTCTCCTATTTACAATAACTATTTTTTAACAAATAAATAAAATATTTTTGTCTCGTTATTCACTTTCGTTATACTGTTACTTCTATACGAAACATGATTAAAAATTTAATTTTTGACTTTTACTTTATTTAAAAAAAAATATTTCAAAATTAAATTTTTGTTTGATAGGTACGTGAAGTTTTGGCTGGAGAAATTTTGTTGTATTTCCAAAAATAATAAGAAAAAACAATAAAAAAAAATTCAAAAAACTAAATTGAAAAATCTAAATAATTTATTGCAAGTCCCCCCCCCCAAATTTTGTTAAGCCCCCCCCTAATCAAACTATAAAAGTAAAATTACGCATATATTTTTTACATATACATACATGTAGGGGACTCAAGCCCCCCCCCCAAATTTGGACCTGGTTACGCCCCTGGAAACGTCGATAAACGTACCCAGAAAGCACAAAGATGACTTAAAGAGGTCTTAAAGATGTCGTAGCTCGTCATTCAAGACGTCTTAAGAACGTCGGTTTTTGCCGTATATGGATCTTAAAGACGTCTTAACGACGTCGTATGTTACAAAAGGTAACGTCTTTAAGATTTTTTTTTTAAGACGCCTTACTGACAGGCGACTTTACAACATAATACCCCCCCCCCCCCCATTTAAGTTGCTAGGTACGGTCGTATTTATATAAAAAAGCGTATATAGAATGAGAGGTAATTTGTTTGTCAAAAAAAAAAAGATCTTAAAAACTATGTGAATTATTTTTTTAATTTTTTTTTTTTTGAAAATTTCTTTTTTGATTTTTTCTTTTAATTTTTTGTTTTTCGTAAAAAGAAATGAAAAAAAAATTAATTTTTTTGTTTATCAAAAAAAGATCTTAAAAAAAGGTAATTTTTTTTAATAGTTGATTGTGGTTAATTTATTTTTAGCGATGAGTATTTAAGTTAAGACGTCTTGTACCGATACTTAAAAGACATCTTATATACATCATAATCAGATATATTTTAAACATCCCTAAAAAGAAGTCCATAAGATAACCTTAATTAAGATCTAAAAAAGACGTCTTTAAGATATCATGTGCTGTCTGGGTAAAATAAAGGAAAACAAATTTTTATTTTTTTTTTACTAACCTTGCGTCACGCAAGTTGCGCGGGAAAAATAAAATAATAAAAAAGTTTTTTTTATTAATTTTTACAACAAAAAAATGTTTTCGTCCGAGGTGTCAAAAAATATTAACTTTTTTTGTATACCTCAAGCCCTCTTAAGAAAAATAACTCCGGCTAAGCCTGTTGTCGTGTCTCCCCATCTAGCGACGCACCGCGGCGGTTCTGTAATAGTAATCTAGAAAATCTGAAATAACATAATTTGAATGTGAATTTCTTTATTTTAAAACTAATGCTTCATTCAATTAATAACAGATGGCGGCTTAAAAATACAGATTTAACTCACCTACTTATCACTAGATGTGACAACAAGCACTAAAACAGAAAACATTGTAATTTATGCTAACATAAATAGAAAACTTGTTTTTAAAAGTAATTAAATTACAGATGCAACCGTATGGTGGCGCCACAGTAACTAATTTAAAATCTTTAATGGTTCTTTGTGTAAAAATCATTTGATTTATGTTGTAAAAAACGAAATGAACACAAAATGATAGATATAAATAAATTTATTCCAAATTATCTATACTTTGTAATGTTTCTTATTTTTAAATGAATCACAAAAACAGTAAACATTTAAAAGATAATCTTTATGGAACAAAAACCGGCTTTTATTGGGCCATTTGGCCAAAAATAGCTACCCTTATATTTAAAAAAATAATAAACATATGCAATTAACAGCTGTAAAAAACAGATGTGTTAAACTGTCTGTATAATATTAGTTAATATTAAAGTAATAATAAATAATATACTGAAATTCATTAAAATAGAGGAAGGAAAAAGATAGACTGAATGAAACACCAGTCGCCAATTCGACTTACGTCCAAAAGTTGACCCTGTAAATTGCCGGTTTATTTGTTCTTTGTGTATGTTTCAAATAAAGTGATTTTTTTCGTAAAAGTATGGTAAAAAAGTGAAAATATTGTGTATTTAAAGGTTTCATGTGTTTTAGAAAAGGTGTGGAATAGGTTTTTGTTGATAAAAAAGGTGTATTTTAGGTTTAAGAGCGAATAATCGGAAATTAAGTAAACCGGTGTTTGAGTGAGACGGATAGAGACAGGGTATGTCGTAGCTCGATGTTGTTCAATCGTTACAGCTGATTTTGACGGTTGTTGCCAGGCCGAGGGTTTATAAAGTGTAGAACGGTTCTCTATTGGTCGAACGACAGCCAGTGCCGGGGTTAGCTGCTCGATCAGCTGATAGACTCTGAGTTCTTTGTCGACCGGCACCCGGTGTATCACGGCTCCAGGAAATCCAACAAAAACCATTCATTTTAGTACAAATTAATTAAAAAATCAACATAATTCAAGAATGGTAAGCAAGCTGTGAAGTTTGACAGCTGATCCAAGATGTTCCGAAGCAGTTTTCAAGAAGAAAGGGTGGACAAAGACTCCAAATTACAGGCAGTTTTTAGCAAATTAACCGGAATATTTCCTAGGGCCGAAGATCTAGGAAATCAAAATTCGAAAACCATGTCCTCAGATATCATTGAGTCAGTTTTCGCCGACACTCCTGTGCCGGTTTCAACAAGTAAGTAGATGAATTTATTTTGTTTTTATTTTTTTAATTTTCGATAATCTAAAGATAGTTCTTATCTATCTAGATTTATCTTCTATTTTATTCTAAATCTTTTTTTGTAAATATTTTTTTAATATTTATAAATACTAGGTACAAGAAAAATTATAAATAAATTTAAACCCCCTAGTAGGCCTATAATAGGGGGGTTTATTCGGATGATTTTTTTTATAATTTACCCTTAACCCGTATATTAAAAAAATATATTTAAGCTTGTGGAAAGCATTTATGCTGTTTGTTGCTCCCAACGGGGGCCTTAGGCCTTTGGATAGAGGGATTTAAAAATATTTTTAGTTAATTGATTAGGTATTTTTTCAAAAAAAATTGTAATTTGATTTATATTAAAATAGGCGTAAAAGTTTACACTTTTAATGCACTATTGATTTATTTGGTTGGACCCTATGTGGCAGGCCTGTACACAGCTGTATAGGCCTACCGGGATATCGCTAACTTCCCGATTGGCACTCCTCAATTTAAGGGGAATTTGCCATATAAAAGCCCTTCTGGGCTTTTAGTATAAAATTTCTTAACTATTTCCGTTTTATATTGCAAAAAAATTGTGCCATATCTGACAAAATGACTTATTACATTTAAAAAATGTCCGCAAAAATATTTCTTTCTGTTTTACCCAAAGTTTTCGGTTGGGGTAAAAATTGACGTGAGGTAAAGAAGAATTTTTCGTAGAAATCAGAGTGAGATAAGGGCCTTTAATAGGGGGTCAAACATTATTTAGTAAAAATTATAAAATTAGATTTTTTAACTTGCAAGATCCAGAAAAAAAATACGCCAATACAATTTTTCTGTCTGCTATTTTTTATTCTTTAAAAAATTTAACCCTCATAACTTTTTTTGTTTTTTGCGGGGATTTCATATTTTCAAAAACAATAGGGATTTTCCTTTCATAGAACTTGATTTTTCCTCAAAACTTTGAGTCTATCGAATAATTCCTTCTTGAGTTATCGTGCTGAAACGCGTAGTGAAGAATACAGAAACAAGCCGTAAAGATATGTAATGCTATGCATTCCATTATATACTATTCACAGTGTATGGTTTGTTGCATTTTCCAAATAGACAAGGCTGCCAACAAAAGTACACTTTACCTGTAGACCTTGTTTCAAAAAATTCAAGTTTTTTTTACAAAGAAATTGTTTTTGAAAATCGAAAAATGTTTATATTTTTTTATTTTTTCTTTTTAAAAAAAAATATTTTTTTTTATTTCATTTTTCGAAAAACGAAAAATTACCGAAAAAAAAATTGAGATTTTTTTTTAAAAACGATAAGGATCTTCCTTTCATGGAACATGATTTTTCCTAAAAATTTCGAGTCGGTCAGATAATTCGTTCTTGAATTATTGGCTGCGTTCAATGTAAACACCAAAACTCATCGAAAGCTGTCAAATCACTACAGAACGCTATGATCAGTTTCGATTGACAGATGTCGCTGTTCCTCATCGACGTTTTGATATGATTAGTTTTGATTGATTTTATAAAAGCGCGGGAATGTACTTTTTGTGAGTATTTTTGGACATTTTATTTGCAAAAACAAGCCAGACGCTTATATGGGTCTCACCATGACTTTTTTGAACGCAGCAATCGTGTAAACACAAAACGTGACATCTAAAATACGCATACCGTTAATATAAAGTATCGCCAACATCTCGGTTTGTTTGTAAACAAATAGTAGGCCTGAACAATAACAATTACCAGTAACTGTTATTGTTGTCTCTGTTAGAACAAAGCTGTGCGAGTAAGACAGACAAATGTATATGTTGGCTACGTTTTTTTCAGTTTTTACAAATGAAATGCATATTCTAGAGACAAGAGTTATTAGTTCGTTGCATCGGACGGACGGACGGACTTTTTAAAACTTTTTATTTATTTATTCATGAAACACATTTACGCACTGTGAATATTATAATGCTAACTAGATGAAACGTTGCAAGCACCCTGTCAAAACATCGGCACTATTGTACACTAGAGCCATCTAGTTTGCAAATTTCAAACTAGGTGTTTTGTTTGATTTTAAATTCTGTATCTTTAAAACATTATATTCTAGCAAAAAACTGTATATAACATTTTTTATAGGGCTTAAAAAGAGCTTTTATTTAAAATATAATTTTTTGAAATCGGGTTATTAATATGTGAGATGCTAAAAAAACCTTTTACTGCTTTAAACGCCAATATCTCGAAAACAATGCGTTTTAGGAAAACGTTGTTTATAACATTTTTTGACCAGTTTAAAATTATCTTTTATATAAGTGCTAAATTAACCAGATACAATAATAATTGCCTTAATTATAAACAAAAAAACGCTAAAAATAGGAGTTTTACCCTATTTTTGCCCCTTACCCGCAATCGTTTACCCCCAAAATCTAATCCAAACCAAAAAGTCGATATCTCATGTAGAAATGGAGTTAGAGAGTTTACACCCAGACAGACAGACAGAAAGACAGACGCAAAAATTTTTTTTACTGATTTCGACTCAGAATGGTCCAAAACGTCGAGAAATGTGAAAAAAAAACGTGGTCAAAGATTTTGACTTTTCGGCGACGATTTCAATACATCGGCACTCTTAGTAGCACTAAGTGCCGATGTAAAACCGATGTCAAGCAAGCTATTGATTAGTCTTAGGTGGATGAACCGGTATAAAAGCATTTATTTATAAATAAATATACTGTACTTATAATTTCATCATAGCAATAAAACAAATTAATTAACTACCTACATACGTATTTTTTTATATCTTTATAATATCCTAAGATACAGCAAATTATACCTATGTTAGATACTTTCTCCTCCAATCAGGTGATTCTATCTGGTGTTGACGACCTAACATGTAGAAACATACTCCCGAGATACACATATGAACATGTAGGGGAGGTGGGGGCAGATTGAAACGTCGGTGGGGGGGGGGGCATATTCGGCCAATAATTAAATATGATGCCAAAATCTTTGATATTAAATCCAAATACATTTATTATTTGAATTTTTAAATTTTTGGAATAAAATTTAGGATTTTTGATCTTTTCGATAAGATTTCTGAGATTTATGAAAAATATTAGAAATCTTGTAGAAGAATTTACACTTTTTTCATAAAAAAGTGGGTAGTTTTTGACAAAAAAAATGTACAGCCTTTTCTACGGTGTTAAATATTGATACAAAAAAGCCATATCAAGAAAAAAAACGAAACAAAAAAGAAACAAAAAGTTATGAATGAAATACATACCTGATTTTAAAGTAGACACTTTGAACTATATTTTACCAACCGGACTGTCATGTCCACGCTCTTTATTACGTAGATGTTTACTTAAAGCATGAAAACACAGTTTTTGTAAAAAAATAAAAATATACCTATATATTTTTTATTTTCAATTTTTTTCTTTTTTCGAAAAACGGAATAGTTTGTGAAAAAATAAATTTATATTTGTTTTTCGTTTAAATTTGAACTAATAGTTTCACAAAAAAATAATAAAAGCAATACTATAGCCACTGTTGTTGGGAACATTTGTACATAATTAGTAACTTATCTACGAAACGTATTTTCTCTTTTCCTCAGGCAGGGGTAATACTCACGAAATCGTCCAACAGAGAAAAACACAATATAAATATTTAATAATAACTGTGGAAAAAACTTACACACATAAATAAAAACCGACAATAACATCTGCCATTAAAGTCACGAAAAACGCGGTAAATATAAATAATGAAAGAAAAGCCATCGTAGGATATCCCAGGAATATCCCGAAAAGACATCCACCGGACATCCCTTGGCTTTACGAAGGACATACCTTATATCCTTGGGATATACGGGCAGTATATCCTCAGGACATACCTTTCGGGATATCCTTGGGATATACGACTAATGTCCCAAAACATGCGACATTGAAAGGGCATTAAGAGGATATCCGGGTGATATTGTGTGCTATATGGGTTTTAGTTAAGTTCTACGTTTCGTCTCATATTAAAACATCCTTTAACGTCCTATTCCAGGTTGGAACACTGACTCATTATCCTCCTCCATATCAGAAGACACAGACAGTCTGTCGATCATATCCTCTCTGGCACAAAGACTGGAGCAAGAACTGCGTTCGGCGAAACGTAGTCATTTGGCCTGCGGCGAGGTGCTGCTGCCGTGTGGACTCCTGCAGCGGATAGCCCGCGACATCGTCTCCATGGCCGAGTCGGAACCCTGCGGTCTCAGGTAAAGCCTAACTAAATATACAGCGTGTTTGTTTCTTTTTAACATTACGTCCCTCATACACTGTAAAATACTGCTTCCAACAAAATAATACTTTTCCCTGTAGGTCTAGGTTCATTAAAACAACAAAAAAACCTTTTTTTTTCGAACTGACGTTTGGAAATGAAACACCCGATTTTAGACGCATGGTTTTTAATTTTTATTTTATCTACATACCTAAATTATGTTTGGTCGTGCAAAAAATACTGTATATACCTCAGGACTAAACGTGGCTTTTTATCGCTCGCTCGCTCGCTCAGGAAAAACTCATGCAGCGGGACTAAAACATACAGTTTAGTCCCTTGGTATATAAATATTTTTTATTTTTGTTTTGTCTTCAGGGGTTGTAAATTGTATCTCCTGTTTGAGACCGAGGATTACTGTATGCGTTTGGGCAATGTGCAATGTGACATGACGACGGCTTCCACATTCGAGCTGTACTTGACTCTGAAGCAGAGTTCTACTGGTTGGAATTTTTTGCCTCAGTTTTTAAGGTAAGTCGTTTTTTTACATGTTTTTACTTGCCCCGTTTTCCTTACAACAATTTTACAAACATTAAAAAGAAAATACTTTAAAACATCATAATAATAACAACAAGACGAAATGGTTTTACCCCGCATTCAACTTTACCCCATTTCCCCTACTTAAACTTTTAAAAAAATATCCAAAATATGTTTTTTCTAAATTTTCAGAAATTTAACAAGAGGTAAAACTGTGGTGGTTAGCCCCGCTTACACTTTAAGCAAGAAAAAACTGTACCGCTCGTTTTTGGAATAGGGACTTTTTTTTGGATAAGACTGATTGATAAACAAAACAAACAAAATCCGCCGTTTTTTCAAATAATTTTTTTTTCGATTATTTATTATTTTTTGTTTATTTGTGTAATTTTTTTTTTTTTTTGGAATAATACATTTAACTCTAAAACATTAGTATTAGAATAATAACAAATTAAAACGTGATAGATTTAGAACTTAGGGAAAACCGAAAAAAACTTTTTTTTCAAAAAAAAAATAATAATTTAGTCCAAGTGATAAGTCGAAAAAGGGAATCCAAACTTCTAAGGCGTAAAAATCGAAAAATATTTCCAACCTAACCTTACTTTTTTGACAAATCGCCGCGGACTAAAAAGAAAAGTGACTGAATATTTGTTTGTGGATAAACCACAACGATACAATTGTGAGCCTTTGTGGAGAAGAGACTTTATGATAGATGAATGGTGTTATGCAAAAAGGCGTCATCCCACATTCGGTCGATTTTAAGATAAGGCTTGTCAAAATCACAAGTCTGGAGGTAGCTATGGGCAGATGAAAGCAAACGATTCATCTGACCGCGCAGAGCTCGGTCATAAATCGATTACTCCCGCTCTCTGGTGAAAATAGAGCTTTTACATGACATTTTTGCTAAAATAGCGTGTAGGCGAAAGAGTCTTATCAATTTTTGTGGGTTAAGATATTATTGTATAACACCATTCACGAAAGATCAGTGATATTAGAGTGATTTTTTTTATAATGTACCTGTGACCAAGGGCCTTTTCAAAAACTGTTTTCGTTAATTTTAAAGACATTTCAAAAATATTTAAAAACCATAATTACAAATTTTTAAAATTTCGTTTGATAAAGTTTAAATTTTAATTAAAAAGTGGCACTTGTACTTTTTAATTAATATATTTTGACTTTTTCAATCAAAAATAATTATCAATAAAATAAAAGTCAATGAAAATAATTAATAAATAATTTAAATAATTATGCATGAATTTTTTATATTTAAATTTTTTACCCACCCTACCTTCTGTTTCAAAAAAGTTAAATATTTTACAACATTTATGTTTTGTGTAATTTTTAACTGTATATTTATCCAAAAACTACATACAAATTTATATCTTTATGCACATTTGTAAATAAACTGGGTTAAATATAAACATCCGTTTACATTTAACCCACTTTACAGTACTTAAATCCTAAATATTATGGTTTATTCAAAAACTGCATAAAAATTTATATCTTTCTGCACATTTCCAAATAAACCGGGGTAAATAAAAACATCCGTTTACATTTACCCCACTTTACAGTACTTTAAAAATTATGGTTAAATATTTTTGAATTGTTTTCAAATTCTTAAAAAAATGTGCTATTAATATATTCCGACCAAAATGTTTGTTAAAATTTTTGTTATAATAAAATTCAAAAAAAATGGTCCAAATTTTTACTTTGGGGAGGTCCTTGTGTCAAACGAACCCTTTAAATATGATTATTTATTAAAAACAACATTATTTCTGCTATTTTTTGATAAAATTGCAGGAAAATATTGTTAATGGAGATCTGAAGTCCTTTTTGTGAAGCCCACGTGATAAAGTACGTTAATTTTTTTTTTAAACGATGCCTCGCACTTTTTATTTGATGCTCTGATAGCCGAGATAATTAAATTTATGCTAAATACAAGACCGATGTCAACAGATTGCCTAGTTTATAGGACAACTATACAGGGTTATTCAAAAATAAGTTTGAGAATTTTAAGGGTTCAGGTTGGTCCTGAAATGAGCCCTAAGGGAGCTACGACCCTCCTAAAGGTACATATAAACAGTAGTTTTTATTTAATATTTCTGGAACCCTATAAACCACAGTAACAAATTTTTGCACGTGCTTTAACATTGATAAAAACTATCATTTTATATAATTTTTATTAAATAATTTTAAACAGTCACGTTCAAAACAGGGGGGGGGGGTTGGATGGTCACTTTATTGCCCAAACTTTTGTACTGTACATTTTTCGACATTTTCTCAATAAAATATGATTCTTTAGTTGAAAAATACATCAAAAGAACTGAAAAAAAAACTCGGTTACATTTACTTTTTTTTATATTTTTTAATGTAGTACCACCTTAAACTTATCGAACCTATTTCCGAATAACCCTGTATAATTTAGACATTGGATTCTATTTATCAAAATATCTCGGGCCACAGAGCATCAAATTTAAAGGGTGAGACACCATTTTAAAGGAAATTTTGCGTACTTTATCACTATGGATGCCAAAAAAATCTCTTTAAGTCCCCATTGTAGAAATAAACATTTTTAAAAGGATTAGGATCGATTAAAAATATTATTGTAAGTAGGATTTTATAATTACATACTAATTAAACGGTTATAAATTAATTATTATTATTATTTATTTGATTATCTCTTGTACAATTAAAATTGGGAGTTTTATTTAGTTTTTTTTTAATACAAGAAAAAATCTGTACCGTTATCTGGGGATACTTTGATTTCTGGGTATACCTTAATCGTCACTTTTTTTATGAAAAAAAAAATAAATAAATAAAAACCACCATTAATGTAAAAATTAATTACACAAAAAAATGCTATTATCATTTTTTTGCAGGCCCCCTTACCCGGGGTCCCCCTCTCTCCCAAAATGTAAAAAATTGTTTCTAGACATAACTTTTTATTATTCATAATAGAAGGAAAAATTAAAAACCAAATTAAAAAAATAAGTGATGATCAAAGATACCCTGGGATCAAAATCTCTCCTATAGTGTAAAATTAAAAAAAAATAATTCACTCTAATTTTGGATGGATATTTTCAAAATTAAAATTTAAAAAGATTAACAGAGATTGCTGCAGAAAAATATCCTTTGAATTTCATTAAATGCGGGACATAAAAATTTGCAGCAGACCGCTGTAAAAATTGAAAAATTACTGGATTTTTTTCTTTTTTTCACATTGTTCGACAAATTTTGCCTTTTCATTAGGTATTTACTTAAAGTTTCCTTAGATTATAAAAAAATCATACCATTTTTTATTAAATCGTATGTCCTTTTTTGTTAAATAATTAAATCTTTGTCCTTTCCGTGTTTTTACTTTTTTTCTCAGTTTTACATAACTTTTTTTATCCATATTATTTATACATATAAGTATGAAAAATTATTTCTAAATGAGCGTATTTTTGATTTTTTTTTAAATTAGACATTATATTTTGATCATTTTTACAAAAAAAAATTTTCACGCATTTATCAGCATTAAAAAATTTCTTAAATAAAGTTTTGCCTTTGCTCATTTTTGAAGTATTTTTTGCATGTGTCGAATCTGTGTAATCTGTGGTTTAGTACCGTGCAAAAATGTTTAAATCTCGCGAAAGATTTTTTCTTTGTATTAACCAATATTTTAATTCCTTTCTTTTTATCTATTGAATTATATTTTATAAATTGCTTCGTAAGAAAAAAAATTGCGAATTTCTCAGAATGGAATAAAAATTATTTTGTTTGTATCAAATAGAAATATTATTTTTTAATTTTTTTTTCTTTTTCGATAATTTTGATTCACAAGAGATAAGAAATATGTAAATTTTTTGTAATTTAATTATTATTACGGCTCATGATTTTTGTGATATATAAAAAATATGATTTGATCAGTATTTTGCTATTTAGGTATTAAATTTGAAATTTGTATTATTTTATTCACATTTTGATCTATTTTTTCTTCAAAAATTCCCTTTTTCCAATATTTACGATTTTACTTATACCTAAAACGAAAGTTTTTCTTTACATGGCGTAAGTAAAGAAAATTTACCAAACGACACCGGTGATTTCTGTACATAACCTCAAAAAATTCTTGAAGGCATCTCAGCGTTAAAAAAATCTTCTTGTATGCCAAGGTAACCTAAAAATTTTAGGCTAAAATTTTTCGTTTTGTCCGAGGTTTTGGCATAGCCTTAGTATCGTACATTTAATTTTGTTTTGCCTGTAAAATTACCTATTTAATTCCTTAATATTGCTCATATAATGTAAAATATTACGTATATATCATGTAATATATTACGTATATATTATGTAATGTATTGCGTATGTATTATGTAATATATAACAGAATATTTAAAATTACAATATAAATTTACAAATTCTATATTGGGTAACACGTTGGAAATATACATTGTATATTTTAAGTTTACAAACACTTTATTGTAATATTACATTATATATTTCGAAAAGTAGCATGAATTAGGTGAAATTACAGCTATGGAAAATAATTTTAAATTTACCAATATAATATTATTAATTTTACCAATTAATATATGTAAAATTGATGATTTACATAAAAATTAATGTAAAATATATCACACGTTACCAGTTATGTAATGTTTTTATGTATTTTTAACAGGACATACATAAAAACATGTATTTTTACAAAAAAAAATAACATAAAAATGTATTTTTACATAACATTGTGTAAAATATTACATACAAAATTTAGTAACACATTTTAAAATATGTAATGTTATTATAATGTTGCATTTATGAGTATAACAATAATAAATAACCTATATGATTCATTTTACAGATAAATATACAAAATTACAGTGTATATCGTACATTTTCTTTACTTGCGTTATGTAAATTTACACCGTTACTATTAAAAATATATTAATATATACAAATTGTTATATTTTAATATATTTTTAGATCTCAATAACACAGTGCATTTCCATTTCTGTCTTTAAATAAATGTTGTCTTCAGTATTTTTTTAATATTAAATTAAACTATAGATCAAAATGTGGAGCTATTTATTTAAATATTATGTTATGCATGTATATATTGTATATGTACATGCATATTTTTTTCGTATTAAAATCTCTCATAGATAAGATTTGTGTGATAGTACTTATGTACAGATTTTGTACTTTATCAGAAATTTATTATTATTAAAATATATGTCAAAATGAACAACTCAATAAAGTTTATTTAAAAATATTTGTTTTTAATTTTTTTTTATTATTTTTTGTCTCTACTAGAAGGAAAATCCGTTTTTGTACGGGACAAACCAACGAACTTATAACTCTTCTCTCTAGAATAGGCATTTCATTCGTTAAAACTGATAAAAACGTCAACATAAACATTCGTCTGTCCCACTCGCACATCTTTGTTCTAACAGAGACAACAATACCAGTTACTGGTAATTGTTATTGAACAGGCCTGAATATACCTACTATTTGTTTACAAACAAACCGAGATGTTGGCGATACTTTATTTTAACGGTATGTATTCTAGAAAGAAAAGTTATTAGTTCGTTGGGACAAACTGATAGTAGCTAGGATGCGCAGTGCAGTTTCGCCCTGAAGAGGTTAACATACACTGCCCTACTATGCTAGAAAGCAGTAACTCTATTTGTCGCATAGCAACGTTTTTACGTCAACTCTGATGTTATATTTTGAAAACGCTGCTATGCGACAAATGGAGTTACTGCTTTTTAGCGTAGTAGGGCAGTACAGGAGTTGCTACTTAGTGTTAAATTCGAAACAAGCTGAAAATATCTAAATTATCGTATATTAAAAATTATTTAGGATATTTTATAGGAAATTAAAAATGTTTTTCAACTGTGCAATTTTTGCCCTACGAGCGAGTTATCGAGTTGTCCTACGAGCGAGTTATCGCTAAAAATAATAACTCTTTCCCCTTGCCCTGCCCCAATTTTAACTATATTTGAATCGATTATTACTAAAACGCCCTAAGTCAAAACCGATATTTTATAATGTGCTAAGTGCAAAAAAATTGGAATTTGAGTAAATACAAACACTTCACTTCATAAACATTTACATATTACCCCGTAAGTAGGTAGATACTTAAAAAAAAACCCTGTATATTTGTAAATAATTTTTGTCCCCAAGTGAAAAAATTACTAAAAGAGATTTTTGAAACGCCCTGTATATGGCTTAAAAAACTTGTCGGAATTAATTATAAAATTAATAATTACCTTGTAAGTAGATTTAAAAGATTAAAATCATACGAACAGTAGCCATAGAAGAGATAATCCACTTAACGAGTCTCACTTTCTAGTTTCTATGCTCTACACTGCCCTACCAAAACTCGGCGGCGTAAGTGGCAATGGAAACTTACTAGCCCTGTAAAAAATGATTTATAAAAACGTATAGAATCACACTAAATTTGCTTTAAAATTAAAATTCTTATAAAAAAATAAAAAAAAAACAAAAAAAAATCGAATTTAATTTATTGAAAAAGTATATTTCTATTTTTTTTTTTAATTATTTTGTTTTTGAAAAGCAGTGTCTTTATTTTTTTTACCCCCTACTTAAACCAAAAACGAAACCAACAATCCTAGGAGAAGGGACTTAGGGCAACGAACTAATAACTCTTCTCTCTAGAATAGGCATTTCATTTGTAAAAACTGACAAAAACGTAGCCAACATATACATTTGTCTGTCTTACTCGCACAGCTTTGTTCTAACAGAGACAACAATAACAGTTACTGGTAACTGTTATTGTTCAGGCCTGAATATACCTACTATTTGTTTACAAACAAACCGAGATGTTGGGGATACTTTATATTAACGGTATGCGTATTCTAGAGAAAAGAGTTATTAGTTCGTTGACCTAGGGTCAAAATTTGAAGTCTCTAACACAAATTTGCAAACTTGCGATGCAAAGTGTTCCGAGTTACCGTGTAACCAAACATATGTCTAAATTAGATAAAAAAGTATGCCTTCGATACCTCTTCTAACTTAGTATATAGCGACTTTTAATTAACGAAACGAAAGATAGTGGACCGCTAATTTAGGGGTTGTCATAAGGGTTAAGAAGGATAAATAGGGATTTCACTGACCTTGGTTCCTGATGTACCTGATGTTCCTGTGCACATGGCTGGATTCTTAATGTTGTTGAGGTTTGTGAGGAGAATAAGGGTTTATGCATGGAAGCGATAATATTTCCCAATCACGAATAGGTTTTTACAACAAATATATATCTATTATTTATTTATATTATTTATATGTATAGATCAACCGACATATTCACTAACGACTTGTAAGTATCGTATCTTTCAACCGACTTCTTGCTTGTCTTCAAATTAACGATTTTTTTACAGATTCGAATTTTCTTGGCTAACGAACGACTTTCCCATGGGAAATTAATTACTTTGGAGGTAGTAATTTAAGAATTTTTTAATAAAATCACAATTACCAAAATTTATACTACCAAAACTTCTACTTTTAGCTATTAGAAATTAATATTGATGTAGAGCTATTTTAAGTGGCCGGCTATACAAGAGTCCACATGTTCTAAGTTGCCCCACTTTCCTCTAACAAAAATAATTTTATTCAAAAAATTAAATATTCAAAACTAAAGCTCATTTACTTATCTACTATCTTCTGGAAAAGTGGCGAATAGACAAATAGTTTTAGTAGGGCAGTAAAGAAAAGGTCTATCAAACTCGATTAAGAATCTAAAAAGAAATAACTGTATATATATTCCATATTTAGTACAGTACTTTCTTAATAAACTCCATAATAATTATATATTGTTTTACTTGAAAATCAATAAACAATGAGCGTTTTAATCTTTAAATAAAGCTATTAGTTGGAAAGGTCAGCAAACCTAAAATTGAAAAGATAATAAAATATATCAAAAGAGAAAATATACTTTTAAGTACCTATAAGTACACGTAGAAAACTATGTTAGTAACCATAATCAAAAGTTAAAGTCTCTAACTCAAAGCGTTCTTGAGTTATTGTGAACCCAGTTAATTTTTAGCGAGCAAATATAAGATATCCCTAACAATGCTAACGTGCTAAATGCATCTATCTTATCTTAAAAAAAGTGTCGCTTTTTTGTTTATCTGAACATCGACATAACATTTGGAATGTATAATAAAAACACTGTATAATATTAATTAAATGTATTTATTTAACAATACAGCTTAAAAGTCTCTTAAAACATTTTTAATGAAATAATGATATTTAACACGTTGAAAGCCACATTAAATTAATAGTCTGGGACCACACTCTCGCATGGGACTGCATGCTTTAGGTTACCTACTATACTATAAAGTTGGAGTTGCTCGATTGCTTTACAATACATACCTCAAAAACAACTCGATAATCTTACTGAAAAACTAGTCTGATAAGTTCAATACACACTGTATATTTTACACCATGTTAAATCCGTAAAAATGAACAACAAAACAACAAAATATTTTAATTTTACAGTCAAGCCCAGTCAACACAACAATACACAGCCCTTGGCCCCACAGAAGAAGTTATTTTTATTTTGACATGTTTGGACACTTGACACGAATCATTGTTGGGTGCAATGTTGCCAAATCGTGCATTGACATACGTCAAAATTCGTAATTAAAATCATTAATTAAAGTAAATGTTCGGGGATGTAAAAAGGGCTGAAATTTTGGCTAAGTATTTATTTTTTATGTATCTATAAGAATGCTAAGTCTTATCGTTGCAGGCGATTTAGCCCAAAATACGATACCCTCTTTTAAAAACTATGTAGCCAGAAAAACGATTTTAATTTGTTTCAATAAAAAAATAGCTTTTGTAGCTTTTTAACTGCTAAATTAGCAGTGCTATTAGCAGTGCTAGTAGCCTATTAGTAATAGGCTAATATTAGTAATAGCTTGTTCCCTCAAAACTCGTTGAAAGGTTGATTTTGATTTTTTTTGCATGTAATAAAACAAAGAACAATAAAATTTTCAATATTAAATACTAAATGATTTTGCCATTTAATAAATATAAGTTTAATCATAGAACCAACCCAGAATATCTCTTAATAATTAACAATTACTCTTAATAGTAATAAACAAGTCGTAAAGATACGTAATGCTTTACATTCTATAGTATACTGTTCACAGTGAATAGGATATTGCGTTTTATCTCGATATTTTTTCCAAAATAATAATACGTTGAGGTAGAATAAAAACACTGTACAATATTAACGAAATATATTTTTAAATAAATATATTTAATTAATATTAAAAGTGTAACTTTTTCATAATCTAGTTTTAAATCATATCATGAATATAAACATGTTTAAAGCCAAATTAAATTACTTGTCTTGGGTAACACTGTCCCATGGAACTAGATGCTTTGGGTTATCGTTGAAGCTAATGGTTTGCTTACAATGTTATTATAGTATAAATACCTCAAAATAACTCCATAATCGTACTGAAATCTAAGAAACTAGTCACATAAGTCCAGCCTAATTACACATTGAATTACAGTATATTAAATCTGTAAAAACTAATAAAACACAACAAAATATTTTAATATTATAGTCATGAGCAGTGAACACAACACAGACCCACTTTGACCTCACTGTGGTACTTAATGTGCAAGGATTTTTTTTATTTTGAAGAATGACATTTGACACTTTGCGTTGCAATGTTGCCAAATCGTACATTGACATAGTCAAAATTCTTAATTAAAATAATTAATTAAAGTATGTTCTGGGATGTAAAAAGGGCTAAAATTTTGGCTAAGTATTTATTTTTTATGTATCTATAATCATGTAAAGTCTTATCGTTGCAGGCGATTTAGCCCAAAATGCGATACCCTCCTTTACTTTACATCCTCTGCTGAGAAGTTGCGAGGAGCGTTATAAATAAGCCTAATGTGCAGATACGCATGACGGAATCACCTGATACTTTTACTTGTATTATAATGCCATGGTTTACGGCAATTTTATGGCCAGTTTTACTGAATTATAGCTATTAATTTTTCTAATTAATTAATTTACAACTTCCACACCATTTAAAATACTATTAATAGTTTTGGTTGGTTTTGATTACCGGGTTCACAATTTATCAAAATATTTTTTAATTGGAAAATCGATAAAAAAATACTGCTGTCAATTAAATAATACTTTTCCCTATAGGCATAGGTTCATTAAAATCAAAAACGAAAAAAAAAAATAAAAAAAGTTTTTATTTTTCGTAAAACGAAAAATAAATTGAAAAAAATAAAATGTTTCAGAAAAAAATTGTTTATACCCCATTTTACTCCCTTATCCCGATCCGATTTTAACCAAAAACAATACCAGCCTAGAACTTTAGATAATAAACCTATGGTTCAAATTTGAAGTCTCTAGCCTGAAGCGTTCTTGACTTATCGTGGTCCAAAATTTTCCTAACACACAGACAGACCGACAGACAGATTTTTTTTTGACGGAAATCATTTTTTTAGATATAAAACGTCCAGAAACGTAAAAAAATCAATAAAAATTGTTCAATTTTTCTTACTAACGCAAGACTTTCCTTGGGGAAAGTAATAAATTCTTAATAAAAAGAAAGATTCCTACTAGGAAAATAAAATACACTTACACTTTTAAAAAAATCAAAAAAATCTGTAAGAAAATTCCGATTAAAGTAACTTTTTTGGGAAAAATTACTTTTATTATAAAGATCAATTCTGCCAATTTTGAAAGTAATCCCCCCAACAACAAAAAAGTTATGGGGGGTTAAACTTTTTTAAAAGAACAAGTAGAAATCTTTTTTTTTTCGTTTTTTGCAAAAAGAAAATAAATAAAAAAATTTGAAATTTTTTTTTTGAATTTTTTTTTTTTTTTAATATATTGTTTTTCGCGAAAATTGTTAAATAATTATTTATGGTACTAGTGGTTAAAGTAAGATATTGCCCATGAGAAAATTAAACTGCGAGGCGTCAGCCAAGCAGGTTAATTTTCGAGAGGGCAATATCGGTTTACCCATGAGTGCCATACAAGGTTTTATCCAATAAATAGCTTAGGAATTCATATTTTTATTAAAAATTTGACATTGACATTTACAAGAAAATAATTTGACAAGTGACAATTGAGTGGGTAAAATAAATAACTATCCACTCAATAAAGTAAAAGCCACGCGGGGGTTGTTATTGAGTTTATCTATTTAAAATAAAGCTGGTAATTGTCTTATTATCTGTATGTATTGGATAAAATAAATTATCATTTAATTAATTAATTAATTAATTAATTAATTTTATGATTTAATATTTGTATAACTTTAATGAAAGTTGAAAAAAAATGAATGGCGATTTCTCCCGTTAGATTAGACAGGGACAAAAGTTCTACCCAAAAAGGATAGAAGACATACATACACTCCCACTTCCACCCAACCAAACAAATTCTGTATTTGTTCTTTGTTGAACAAATACAATATTTACTTGGCCGAGCGGAAAGTGTAACTATATTATTAAAGAAATTACTGGCGCCATCTAAATTTTAGTAGTATTATCTTATTCTACAGATTCACATTAGCTATGTTCGTTCGTGCCGCTCACTGCTACACTTTCCCAGAGACTACAACTCTCTGACTTTCCGGCCAACCAAATAAATACTGTATTTGTTGTATGAAAAACAAATACAGTATTTATTTGGTTGGCTGGAAAGTGTAGCACAAATGAGATAGAGATAGGGTAGACGTCTTTTGTTTCATAATTCTAGTTGTAGAGAGCTCCATTGATGGAACATTTAATTACAGAACTCTACTTACCAGACAGCAATTTCCAAGCAAAAAAAAAACATAGTTTGAAGTTGCGTGCCCATCCATCATTTACCATAAACGCTAAACATTAACTGTTGCCTAACAAAATATTAAATATTCTTATTAAAAGCACTATGAAATAAAAAGCCAGATAATTAAACACCGCATTGTGTAAAAAAAATATAATTTGATTTTGTCGTGATTATGTTCCTTTTTGTTTAAATAACAATGCCATAATATATTGAGAAAGTGTTTAAACCATTTGGAAATTGTAACAATGTTTTTTTTTAATTTTATACATTTTAATTCCTGCAAAATTAAAATTGTAACATTAGGGTGGACCTTATTTTTTTGTTGTTTTAAAATTTTCATTCTGGTGTATCTAGAACATCAATCAAACTTCTGTAAGGATCCCAATGGCGATTTCTCCCGTTAGATTAGACAAGGACAAAAGTTCTACCCAAAAAGGATAGAAGACATACATACATTCCCACTTCCACCCAACCAAACAAATTCTGTATTTGTTCTTTGTCGAACAAATACAATATTTACTTGGCCGGGCGAAAAGTGTAACTATATTTGTTTTATTAAAGAAATTACTGGCGCCATCTAAATTTTAGTAGAATTATCTTATTCTACAGATTCACATTAGCTATGTTCGTTCGTTCCGCTCAGTGCTACACTTTCCGGCCAACCATATAAATACTGTATTTCTTGTATGAAAAACAAATACAGTATTTATTTGGTTGGCTGGAAAGTGTAGCACAAATGAGATAGAGATAGGGTAGACGTCTTTTGTTTCATAATTCTAGTTGTAGAGAGCTCCATTGGACCTCTAAAATCTTGAAATGGTAAAAAATCGTTGAATATTGACTGTACTTTTTGTATGTGTAAAATTTAAAAGCCTTGAAATCTTAATTTTTTCTTTTTGAGTGTACAAAATTATGCCAAATTTCAAAATTATTAAAAGATTCTATTAATATACGTTAAATAAAATTAAGGTAAGTCCAGATTTACATGTTTTTTAAATGTTTTTTTAGCGTTTCTTACCCTTATGGTGGAAATTTATCAAATTTAATGTTTTAGGGGCATCTTTGGCGAATTTTCGGCACCTGATAGAATGAATCTTTTGATCATTTTGAAATTTGGCACATAATTTTGTACACTCAAACAGAACAAATTAAGATTTCAAGGCTTTGAAATTTTCCACATACAAAAAGTACATCCCATTTTTAACGATTTTTCACGATTTTAGGGCTCCAATTGGGACCCTTAGAGAAGTTTGATCACCCTCATATTTTCAGGATGTTCTGGATACACCAGAATGAAAACTTTAAAACAAAAAAAAATAAGGTCCACCCTATTGTAATTAAAATTTGTTCTTTATAATTTTTGAGATTGATTAGCGATAACATTATGTGCGTTCTGTTCTGTGAAAAATTTAAATTTTATATTTTTGCATAATTTTCATTGAAATGTTTTTAGGTGCTGCAGTTTATCTTTTAATCTTTCAAGTCAAAAAATACCACGTAAACTATGAGATTGGCAGAATATGTCGAGATTCTGCAGTGGGCTAAAGTAGATTCTTTGACGCCGGGTGTAATCCACCCATAGAGAAGAAAAGAGGACTAAAAGACCAGCCTGCGCAAGATTATTTTGTGACAGAACGGGGCAGCGAAATGACGTAACGCAATATATCTGACCTTGCGTAGTACGCATCTCTGTCAGCTGTGAAATACTGTCGGTCGTAAAACAATTCGTCACCAGTATTCATTTGTCGTATCTACAAAAATCTTCCAGTAAAAATCTCAAAATTTTGAAAATAGAGATATAGCAAACCAATACTGGGGTGGCGAATTATTAGTAGTTTGTTTATACTGTCAGATCGTCGTTTGTTTCTGTTCATTTTTCGACTTCTACTGTGTTTTAATTGTTTTTTTGCTGCATTTGTTTATAACTTTAAACATGACCTGTATTGTTGCTTTATGAAGAGCAAAGGGTCAATCCCTGGTGTACTCAAAGTAGGTGTACAAAATCCCGAAATTCAAACACACCTCGAAAAATTCTTATAAAATAAATTAAAAAAATTATTTTGACGTTTCTTCGTAGATATTTATTGTTTTTTGTTGCATTTTTTACCATTTTTATCTGACACATAAAACTAAGGTTAAAAAATACTTGTCAAAAACAACAATAATAGTGCGCATGTGAAAGTTTACCGCAGATGCGCAAGGCACATTTATCACGCTTTTCCGCAACGGCTTTGGAGGTCTTTCCTTGTTTATGAATCCACCATCGTGAGTCAAATTGAGTCACTCAATATATCATTTTTTATATAAACAATATGGCAATATGACACCTCAATTTTGCTTTTTCAGATGATCACGTTAGGAGGTTTGGACTTTTACTTTTAGATCAAAGTAAATCTTCTAATATCTTCTTCTTCTTCCTTTTTTTGGCCTTTTCTCAGTGAGATAATTAGCCAGATCCCTCTTAGTTACTCAATTCACCAAGAGTGGTTCTTGTCTGGCTTGGACTCGTGCCCACTCCTGTTTTTATTATAGAACATTTCCAGTCTTCTGTAAGACCTTTTCTTTTTCTTTTCCTGCTTTCCTTTTCGTGTTTGCTGTTGGTTGTGTTAGCTGTTGACAAGGCCGTTTTTTCTAATTTGTAATTATATTTGCGCATGCGCTAGTATAAAAAAAAATTCTGTACGTATAAAAACGTCTTCACGTGTTTGTTGCTTCCAAATCAAATTTATCAGCATTATAAATGATTAAAAAACATAAAATTCTCGTCTTACTCCAATATAATCACATGTTCGTCATTTTACTGCACATCATCCATACAATCACTATAAAATATATAAAATCGAATCCAGGGCATATCTAAGATAGCAAATAAATAAATAACTATACTAAAACACTTGATGCTAAAAATTAAATCCGATTAACGGATTACATAATTCTTGCCAAAAGTACATGTTGCTCGTTTCAAGGGTGAAAAGCAACTGCTTCTAAGATCTCATTCATCAAATTTATGGATCCAGTTAGGACCACTTGATCGGTTGCCGGGATGCCGATTTTTAATTAATTTTTTAAAAGATCGATTCTTTTAAAACAATCGATTTTTTGAATCGATTTTTTTATTTTAAATTTTTTCATATACGATTCTTTTTTCTTTGAATCAATCTTATAGAATAAATCTTTTTGTCTATTTATTGATTTTCACTGGTTTGTTTTATACAATTATTAAAAAAATCGAAGATCGATTCTTTGAGAATCGATCGGGTTTTTAGTATCGATTTAAATCGATCCTCAGAATCGATTCTTGTGTAAAAGATTGGCATTCCTGATCGGTTGTTGCTTTTTCTAGTTAGTTTTTTTGTATGTTGGTGGTTGGTCGGTTCGGGCGCCTGACGAGAACGTCCAAAACCGAACCGACTAACCACCAAACCACAAGAAAAGTAATGAGACAAAAGTAAAAACCGATCGAGTGAACTAGGTTCAGTCGTTTATAGACTCTAAAACCACATACATACAGTGAAATCCAAAAATAACCCATCCTTCCTCTTAACTTTTAAACGACCTAAGTTATCGACTTCAGATTTGGAACTCATAAATAAGACACTTTTCATTAAAAAAAAGCCCTATGCCCTTTGCCGACATTTTAAAAGTTACAAATATCAGACATAATCAAAAAGAGAGTTTAAGTTGTCTTATTTACATCTGGATTCAACATGGGGTTCTAATGAATTTTTGACCGAGAGAAAGAACTCTAAAAGTCATTAAAAACTATTTCACCAGTAGTTGCTAAACTTTAAATTTCGTTTTTCTCAACTTTTAAAAAATGGAACCTCATTGTTTTTCCACCCTTCATTTTTTTTAAGTAAATAGAACTTACACTAGCCGGGGTGTCGAGGGTATCGGGATTTCGATGCTGTTTTTACATAGAATTGTAACTTTTTTTGTTTTGTTTCCAAAAAAATAACTCTTTTTTCGAAAACAAAAATTCAAATTTTTTACAGTTTTTTTACAATTTATTTTCTGTTCTAAGTGAATCACTATGTAAAAAGAGCATCGACTTGACAGTCCAACCAGTGATTATAATACATGAACAAATCATTGCCGTAGTCGGGTAAAACGTAGTGTAAATTGTTTTACATTGGCGCATAGAAAATTGAATTAATTCTGCAGGGAGTATAAAAATTGGCCAAGAAGAAAAAATCAGCACCAAAGGTGCGCCCATGGGTTAACTCTGGCTGATCGTGACCCAGTTGCAGTTTTTTGAACTCGGCCAACAAAACAGAGAGCACCATTCAATTTCACAATCACTTTAATTTTACACGTTGCATGCTATACTTCCTTCCCAACGCAGCAACACGTAAGGTAAATTACCACAGGTAAATGACAGGTCAATTTTTTGGCAAAACGTTGCTGATAATAATTCACGAAAAACTTTAACTTTAAAATCAAATGAAACAGAAGCAGTTTATAAAATTGTTAAGAAAAATGACCAATTTTAGGTATTTCTAATTTTTTTGCGAATTTTTCATTTACTTCCTTCTCCTGTATGTATAGGAAAGACGCCTACTTTCACATGGTTTCCTAATTTCGGATAGTAGTCTATCTAAGATACTATACTATATAGACTTTGGTGTAACCATACCGCCGCATCATGGCGTACCCTGCGTACATGTTTTAATGATGCCTTTCGCATCCTGTACCGACTTCCGAGATATAATAGTGCCTCGGAAATGTTTGCGCTTGCTCGTGTAGATACTTTGGATGCTCTACGCCGTAAAAAACTCTCTAGCTACGTACATCGCTGGAAGTTGTCTACCAACACCCTGCTTAAAGCCTTAATAGAATCTGACGTCTTCTGGCAATCTCCAGTAATCGCTAACTGGCGCCTCTTATGCTTTTCTTAGGTTTTATGTTAATTATTTTTCATGTATATATGTATATGCTCTTATTTTTATTTTCAATTGTATTTTTTTTTTGTATATGATCCTTTAGTGGTTGGAATAAATATATATTATTATTACTATATGCAGAGGTAAACAGGAACCTACTTTTATGTATAGCCAAAATTCAAAATAAATCCGTCCTGTAATATGGAAACGGTAGAGTTTCTCTCCGTTAAATGACAGCATAAGTCGTTTAATTTGCAAATGGCGGCAAAATTATGGCTCCAGTAGTAATCGTAAAAAATTGCTTAACCCATTAAGGACGGCTGACGTACCGCGGTACCGGTATACCGGTACGGACCGTACCGTACCGTACGGTTTCCACAACCAATATTGAGGGCCGCCTGCCTTACATGTACTACTTCCTATGCAACAGCTTCGGAAGGCTGCCGTCCTACGCAGAAGCGCGCGACAAGCTTGAAGCTTATTTGGGGCTCTACATGACTCTGTACCTTTGAATCTACCCAATAAAAAAGAATAAAGAAAGTCGGTCCGTCCTTAATGGGTTAATAATTAAACTCGAGATTAAATTACATCTTATTTGCAGAACAAAATGTCAAGGAAGAATAAGAAACATAAGCAATTGGATCCAGATCTACTTTGAAAAAAAATTTCTGATATAAAGATATTGAAAAAAAAATGAAGGAGAAAATGTAGAATAAAATTAAGAAGAAAATAAAAAAGAGAAAGAAAAAAAAGTTAAAGAAGAAAATGAAGAAAGAGTTGAAGAAGAAGATTAAGAAAAAGCTGAGGAAGAAAATGAAGACAAAGTTAAAGAAGAAAATGAAAAAAAAAACCGAAGAATAAATTGAAGAAGAAAATAAGGAACAAAAGGAAGAAGAAAATGAAGAAAAAGTTGAAGAAACTCAATAGGAAAATGAAAAAAATGAAGAAAAAGATGAAGAATAAATAGAAAAAAACATGAAGTAGAAAATGAAGCCACGCCTTTAACATCACGTGACCAAACCTATATTACGCTGTTCTGCATCATCACGGCAGAGCAATACAAATTAACCATTAATAATAGGCCTGACATGGATTGTATTCTGGTAATAATATATGCAAAGTATTGTTCAACGTAATTGCTAGGACAGGCACACTTGATTACATAGCAACAGTGGGTTTGCGAAAAAAAAATACAATGCTCTATGTGGTCTGATTCTGATTTATTGTTGCTTTCCTTTAATTGAGATGGAAAAGCATTGGAAAATTAATTTATCTACACACAAAGAAAGATTTATTTGATTAAAGGTCGATTCAGACATAATTATCACTAACTACACTAAACTGAATTAATAAATTAAAAAATTAACAAAATTAAGAAACATAACCTCAAATTTTATAATAAATTTTCCGTGGTATGCAACAATAAGGTAACTGCTAAATAGATAATAGGCATGTGTAAATACGACTGAATAAGTAAAAAAAAACAATTATCTATTGCGTAGGACCATTATTACTATATTTGCAGTTGTTGGGTCTAAAAATCGTGTTTTAAAACCTACTTATCTCCAAAAGTACCTTTTATTTTTTTATGTAATTACTGTGTTTTTCCTTAAGTCTGAAAATGTAGGAATTTTTAAAATACAGATGTGTCGCCATCTTCATTTTTATTTTGATACTTGGATAACGATTCTTTATAAAATGTTGCACTAAAGTTTGTGTATTTCAGAAATTCTTTTTCTATGGTGTATTTTAAGATTCTATTATTATTTTATGCTATATTTTTTCTTTTATCTTAATTGATAATTGATAATAATACCACGGAAAATGTATTATATAATTTAAGGTTATGTTTCTTAATTTTGTTAATTTCTTAATTTCTTAATTCAGTTTAGTGTAGTTAGTGATAATTATGCCTGAATCGACCTTAAATTGTTGTTAGCCACGATAAATTTTTCCAAATACTTTAAAACCATTTTTTCTGCTGATGGCTTTTTGAAGAGGGCCAGCAGCCCGACTCTGCGGTCTACCAATATCACTCTGTACGATGATTAGAAAATAGATTGATGAAATATTTAAATATTTTTATAATTTTGTTTAAAATTATAAATTTCTGTTCCTTAAAATTTACTACTAACCACACATTTTAGTGAGTACTGTGCTTGAGATATACAAGTTGTTTTCAACTTGCTACCATTTAAAGTCTCCAGGATTAGGAGAATTAATGAGTAGTTGTCTACATCTAGCAATAGATGGCGCGCAAGAGTACATCAATCTCATGCCATTATTCATTTAGTGAATAAATTCAACAAATATTTTCTTAATCAGCTTGCAGAGTTGACTCTTGGTACTGAAGAGGGCCAGCGGCCCGAAACTGTAGTCTACCAATACCACTCTGTACGATGATTAGAAAATAGATTGATGGAATATTTAAACGGTATTTTTTTTTGCGTGTATGCTGTTGTTCTTGTCTATAAAATCTCCCGGTATATGGAAAATGAGGGCCATAAACTAAAGAAACCAACTAAACGGAAAAAGTTTTCCTATAAGACTGGTCGAACAAGTATTACCATCATCTCGAGTGTTTTATTTTCTCGTTTCTTAGTGGGGGAGTTAAAGACAAGCTGGCCTGCTAGCAGGAGACTTAACAGAGTCACACTTCTGCAGTACTGAAGTAAACACAAAACCAAGTATTTCATTTAAAATAAAATAAATCAAAGAATTTTTTTTCGAACAAATTAATAATTTCTGGGTAAAAACTCTTCGTTTTTTTTTTAACTTTCGTGAATTTTTTTAAATATGTTTTTAATTGAAAATTAGTTTTTCACCTTTTTTTAATTTATTTTTTTTTAAATTTTTTATTTCGGTGAAGTTAAAGGCAAGCTGACCTGCTACACTGAGAAAAAATTTTACATCCACGTGCATGTGTAATTTACTTGCAGCTGCTGCTGATGTGAATTTACACTCGAAGCGTTAATATAAATGCGGTGTGTATTGTATTTTTACATCCAGTATGTAAAGTTTACACACTGTGGCTAGAGCTTTTTACCTAAAACCCTTCGATTTATTAAAAAAAAATAGAATAACCATTTTGTTATTTTTCTATTTATGAATAGTGTTTTATTATGGAAAAACTACTCAACAGAAAAATAAAACGTATATTCGTAATCAGCGTTACAAAAAGTACCAATATAAAATAGAAACAGAAAACATACACAAGTCTTAACAACTCAAAATTTGCAGGCCAGTGTTACCGCCTAAATAAGTAAAATATTATAAAATATATGTTTTAAGGATATTGTATTAATCACACTTTTTAAATATTTACTTTTAATCAACACTTACCAATTATTTCTTTAAAAAATCTAGCACACACAAAACTATACGTACGCTCTTACAAACGTAAACAATTATAATGGTCGACAGCCACCAGACTCGATAAAGCAGGGATTATGGCTTCTCGAGTCACGTGACTAGCTTAACGCCCGCGATTGGCTGGCTTGTACATCAGAAGTGTGATTTTTACACTTCGGGTGTATTGCTGCTAAAGGTATGTTTATAAAAATACACTTTCTTGAGCTCCGAGTGTATTGTTGCAGAAGGTATGGATGTAAAAATACACACTCTAGGTCAAAATCACCTCACGTGTGTAGTGTCACATCAATGTTGATGTACATTTATATAAAGGCGTAAAATTTACACATTTATAGAGTGTATTTTTTACACCTTTTCAATGTAATTTCTTTCAGTGTAGCTGGAGACGCAACGAAGTAACACTTCTTTAGTGGTGCAGTCAAGATCCCAGAACATTTTGCTTTCCCGCGGATTACTAACTGAAAAAATATGAAACGGATACTTTTTCTAGACCAGTGGAAAAATGAGGAGTTTATAAAATAAGATATCAAAATGACTTCACTTTTACTGTATTTTTGGCACCATTTCATTTTGTTTTTTCTTTGTAGCTTTATCGGATTGTTTTTCTGGCCGCACCGTTATCAGAAACTTATTAAAAGAAAAATTAATTAAAATTAATTTTACTACTGTCAAAATTTTACATCAAAAATGTATAAATATGTAAACATTTATTAAAATGCCTAAATCTTGGAAACTAATAGATCTAACACTGATATCGCCCAGTAGCTTTTCTTAAAAAAAGCCCTTTTTAAAGTCCTCAAGATATTTCATAGACATTACAGTGTAAAGTTTTATGCCCTAGGGATTTTCTAGTAGGGAAAAAAACTAAAATACAAAAAAAGTTTGAAAAAACATTCATTACAAGTTTTAAAACCTTTTTGTAACTATCAATAAATCTTTATTTTTACAGATATCCCTAAGAGCTTAAATTCATTGAATAGTTTAGAAAAAATAATCTAATCATTTTTATTGCTCAGTTTATGTTCTTTCTTTTAAGTTAAACTATTAGTAAAAATTTATTTATTTTGAAATGCATTTTTGAGTTATTGTTTTGACATGTTGAATTCCAACAGTTGGAAAAAAAGAATTTAAAATATAATTTTTATTACATAAAATTTGGTATATATGTAAAACTAAAGACCTACTTTGATTCCTTTTAATTAGATAATAAAGTTGTTGTTTTGAATTTTACAAAAAAGCTCTGATGTTTATTATTATTTTAACAGTTTAAGATCTGGTAACCAGTTTTATCATTTTCTCCCGGCTATATTTTAGATTTTTATAAAGAATATGTTTGCCAAATATCGTGATTCTAGATTAAGAGGTAGGTATAGTAAATATTTAAACCAAATTAAAAATTTTAAACCTGCCAAACATATTTTTCAAAAAGTCAATAAAAAGTCCAAAAACTTGTGTTGTATACATATTACTACTAAGTATGTAAGGCAAGATTTTTCATAAATATATGTGCTCCGACAGCCAAGCAGCCCTGAAGGCTCTCAGTGCACCCAGCACAAGATCCAGTCTTGTGCAGGAATGCATAGAAGCCCTGGAGGAGCTAGCGAGGAACAAAAGAGTCCACCTTGTATGGGTCCCTGGACACAGCGGGATACCAGGCAACGAGAAGGCAGACGAACTTGCCAGGCTCGGAGCCGAAACTCCGTGCATGGGACCCGAACCCATGCTTGGTATTACAAGGAAACAAGTCACATCAGCCCTCAACACGTGGGCTGGAGAAAAACTAAGGGAAAGCTGGTCAACGGTCACGAACTGCAGACAGGCAAAGGACTTCCTTTCCGGTCCAAGCAAGTCAAAAACCGCGTGGCTACTAGGAAGAAGCCGAGCCACGATCAGCCAACTCACAGGGATCCTCACGGGTCACTGTGGACTAGGAAGGCACCTGTTCAAGATGAAGGTTGGTAACGACCCCGTCTGTTCGGGTTGCGGGATAGACGAAGAATCGTCCTTCCATTTCCTAGGACAATGCGATCGGTTCGGCAGAATACGACAGGAGATCTTCGGAGTGGCAACTCTCCGAAGAGAGGAGTTGCGTACCCTTGCCTGGACAGATATCGCGACCTTTATAAGGAGGTCCGGCAGGTTTAGGCAGGGAGTAGGGTAGATGTGTGGCTGGGACAGCTCGGGGCTGGCAAAAAGGGCCATAATGGCCTAGTTGCCTGGCTTGTAGCCTCCCCACCCTTACTACTACTACTACTATACTATATAGTATGCTTTACACGGAAAAAAAAAATTATAGCTAGAAGCGCTATAACACACATACCAAGCAAATTATAATCGCTTATTATATAAATACAAGGCTTTCTCTTACAATTATGGCAGTCAGTGTAAAAATTTATATGAAATACTTTAATTGTTTAGTGAATAATAAAATATGACAAATAGTATGGCATTTATAGCTTAAATAGATTTAATTATTGTCCGTGCTAATAATTTTTATAATATAATAAAATTTCTGTAAATTTATAATAGTGCCTGTAATAAATATAATCGTGTCTGTAATATATATAATCGTTTCCAATTTATTTTTAACATTATTAGTTATTGTGTCCCTTATAATCTATAGCTTAAATCACTATAATTTGCCACTGTTACCAAATATCTTATAATGTATAGCGCAGAGCCCACTAATTTCTTTCCGTGTAACGGTTTAAAATGCCAAATATCGAGAATCTAGATTTAGAGTTATCTGAGATAAGCACACTTTCAAACGATGTAAATATTTAGATAATTGACCCAACGAACTAACAACTCTTCTCTCTAGAATACGCATAACGTTAATATAAAGTATCGCCAACATCTCGGTTTGTTTGTAAACAAATAGGTATAGGTAGGTATATTCAGGCCTGAACAATAATAATTACCAGTAACTATTATTGTTGTCTCTGTTAGAACAAAGCTGTGCGAGTAAGACAGACAAATGTATATGTTGGCTACGTTTTTATCAGTTTTTACAAATGAAATGCCTATTCTAGAGAGAAGAGTTATTAGTTCGTTGAATTGACCACTTACGACTTAAATATCAAGATTTTTATTACTCCCCAGATCTGAAGAAAAGCTGCGCCCCTTTATTTATCAAAAAGTCATGGCAAATAAACGTGGAAAAACAAAACTAGTAGTTCTGGTAACCCCTAATAAACAGAATCTGGTTATTTTTTCGATTTTTCCCAAAACGAGATTTGATACAGATAGTTAATTAATATTTATAGAGGAAATACATAGATTTTTTTAATATATAATTTGATAAAACAGAAACAATAAATGATAGAAACACACGATATCTAATTACTACAACAAATAAGGCAACAATTTAAATTTATGATAATTATACAGGTAGGTATTGTATTTTTTGAAAACACTTTTATATACATTTGTATTTCCTGATTAACTCATTATTATTATATCTATTATAGAAGCATTACACATGACAACAAAACATTTTTTTTTCTACCACTGCTTTAGAATCTAAGCAAATACACATACTTTTCAAACACAGAATGAATCCATTCTAGCTCTAGATACGGTATTAATATTCCGTATCAAGTGTTAGAATGAGCACATGTAGTGTCATCTCTTGTTTATAAAAGTAAAGAAAACTGTAGCAAAATTAGCAAAAATATATATATTTTACCATGAAATATTGAATAATTTAATGCAATTTAAAGTTTTGTGTTAATATTACATAAAGTTTATTAGCTTTTCTTAATATTTGACCATTTTTTTATCAATTTAGTTAAAAAAAATTAAAACTGCTCCATCTATTGTTAAATATTTAAACCTGATATTTGTCACAACAATCTGACATAACCTTCAATTTTTGCATTATAATTTGTAAATATGTGCTAAAATTAAATAAAAATCTTTTTTAAGTACTGATTTGATAAAATTATTAAATAACATTAATTGCTTTATTTAAAAATAAGTGTTTTGTTGCATTTGCAATGTCGAGTCACAAAAAACATTGTTTTTAACCTAGGTAATAGGTAATAGGTAATAGGTATACCTACCTAATTTTAAATTTTTTGATATTTAAACCTAAAAGTATTTTTCTAAAATAATTATGTGTAGGCTTCATCAAAATAAATAAACAAATGTAGTGTCCCCAACTCACACAATGAATATAAAAACGCTTGGTTTGGCTGGACTGAGCCATTTTCCGAAAAATCACTTTTCCCTCCAGGGGTTAGAGCCGAAGGCGACATCTTTTACGCATTCTGTTAACTAAAACTAAAACAGTGTTACAAATGGCGATTTCTCCCGTTAGATTAGACAGGGACAAAAGTTCTACCCAAAAAGGATAGAAGACATACATACACTCCCACTTCCACCCAACCAAACAAATTCTGTATTTGTTCTTTGTTGAACAAATACAATATTTACTTGGCCGGGCGAAAAGTGTAACTATATTAAAGAAATTACTGGCGCCATCTAAATTTTAGTAGAATTATCTTATTCTACAGATTCACATTAGCTATGTTCGTTCGTGTCGCTAAGTGCTACACTTTCCGGCCAACCAAATAAATACTGTATTTGTTGTATGAAAAACAAATACAGTATTTATTTGGTTGGCTGGAAAGTGTAGCACAAATGTGATAGAGATAGGGTAGACGTCTTTTGTTTCATAATTCTAGTTGTAGAGAGCTCCATTGAAGTTGCACAAAAATGCAAGAAACCACGAGCGCCGCGGCGAAAATTTTTACGAATTTGAAGGTCTGGTCCATTCGGGAAAGGCCCTGCATATTAGCTCGTTTTGGCTCCGTTATGGTTCTGAGGAGGAAATAAATAAAAAAAAACTTTTTCCCAACATTTCAAAATTAACTGTTTATTATAAACTAAAACAACTGTCGACGGCGGACACCTTGACCCCGGACACCGGGGAAGCTTCCCCCTTTCCCTTGAATCCGGCCCTGGATGTAACTTAGTTTATTGAGGACATTATTTTGAAGTATACCTCAGTGTTAGTTTAATGGATTAAAATTTTGTAAGTCGCAATACCATTATAAAAAATCTTTTTTCCATTTTTCTTTTCATTTAAAAGATAGCGTTTGAAAAAAATTCCATTTGCGAAATACTAATATGAAAAGCTGAGATTTTATAAAACGTTTTTTCTTTCTTGCTGTCTACTTAACTCAAGTGTTAAGCAGTTCGGCAATATTTTCTGCCTAGCCATGACAAAACATGCACGTATAAGAACACTATGTCATGTCAAGATTGTGAACACTTATATTCTGCCTTCCACAGAAATAAAGACGTATAAAGACATTTTTTAGCGTTGAATATCTTTCGTTAGATTTTTAAAAGCTTTTTAAAATATATTCGTGTGATACGTCACACATTCAATATCGCTTAAATGACAAATTTTCGAAACTGACGTCATACTGTCAATAATATAACCTCAAAAAATTATAAAATCTAAAATAGTATATTATATCAATCAATAATTACAATTGGGATCTGATTGTAGAGTAACAGAACACAGATCTAACTCAATTGTAGAGTGAAAGAACACAGATCTAACTCAATTTTTGAGTAACAGAACACAGATCTAACTCAATTGTTGAGTAACAGAACATAGATCTAACTCAATTGTTGAGTTACAGAACACAGATCGGAGAACAACATCAGTCTGCTGTCAAATATCTGTCGAATATCAATTTTAAAACCAGATAGCGTACGGTTTTAAAAATTACTAATATTTAGAAAAAAATCGTTCTGACGTCACATATTTGACGCTAAAAAATGAAATTTTAGAATATTTTTTAAAAACTTGAAAAATATTTAACGCAAAAACGTCTTAAGTCTGATACCGACACGAAAAAATTAATTGGTCCTACCAAATTGCCTATCAAGAAAAAGAGCGGACACATTTAAAAAATCTAGGGAAATGGCATACCTGCAAACCTGTTTTTAGCCTTTTCCGGATATGCTAATTTTCTCTTCTAGTTATAAATTTGTTAAAATATATTTTTAAGGTTATTTATCATGATTTTTGCAGTGTCGTATGCAAAATAGACTTGTTTGTTATACCTCGCATATTTTTGAACCTTTTCTTACCAATCATATTCTTCCTCCATTCTGTTATCACCAAATAGAATTTCAAATAAAAGTAACCCATTTTTTTACTTCACTTTTTGTATTTTTATACTCGTTTTTTTTTATAACTTGACTCAATGAGTATTTTTAGTTAAATTCATTTTTCGTTTTCCTTTACAAAAATCTATATCTACAAGTAGGTGTAAACTGTGTAAAAATACTATAAAGAAAAAGTAGTAACTTTTGCTGGGGAAGGCAGTATATTACTTGGTTCGGTTGACAGCCCGAGGGTTTCCATGTACACTAGAGAATAAACATTTGTAGCCTATTCTTCAGATGTAATATTTCCTTTTTTTTTAGCCTTACAGATAGCCTTTCAGATAGACTTGTCCAATATACAACGATACAAAAAAACACCCTCCCATTATTTCATATTTAATAAGATAGTTTTCATGCCTAAAAGGGCCTTGTTTGGCCTGAATCCACCACATCAAAATTTCATAATATAAAAATTCTGTTGTCCTTTGATAGGTACACAAAGTACAATATTAAAGTTTACAGTTCACATCTGGACAGAAGGACTTCGGTCGACAGCCCTTTGGCGTTGGTCAATAAAATTCTATCTATCTATATTTTCATGTAAAATTAGATGAAATAACTAGTAATTACATGTAAAATTGGATGGAATATCTAGTAAAATTTACATGTATCTGCATAGAATCACATTTAAACGCAGAATAAGTTCGTTAATTCCCAAAACAAGGTTCTTTCTGGCGTAAGTACAGTTTTAAAGTTACAAGAAAAAACACCCTCTGCCATTATTTCATATTTAATTACCTACCTACTATGTAAAAAACACGCATGATGTTGCATATAAATGTTATTCATTGTAAGTTTACTAGATTTAAGATGTAATTTTACAATTTTTCATGTAATTTTACAACTTTATATAAATATTACATGTAAATATATTTACATCTGGGCAGAAGGACTTCGGTCGATAGCCATTTGGCGTTGGTCAATAAAATTCTATCTATCTATATTTTCATGTAAAATTAGATGAAATAACTAGTAATTACATGTAAAATTGGATGCAATATCTAGTAAAATTTACATGTATCTGCATAGAATCACATTTAAATCCAGAAAGAGTTCATTCATTCCTAAAATAAGGTTCTTTCTGGCGTAAGTACAATTTTAAAGTTACAAGAAAAAACACCCTTTGCCATTATTTCATATTTAATAAGAGAGCTGATATTACAGCGTTGTAAATCGTTGTAATCGCTTGAATAATTGAAAATTGTGCCTATACATTGTAGAGGCTATACAATTGTTTGATTAGGATACTCCATAAAACACGAATTTGTGAAAATTTTAAGTCCCTTTCATGTCTTGAAAATTGTAAGAAATTAAATTTAGGGTTTTTGGAAAAACATATATTTTAAGGTTAAAAATCTGTGCCAAATTTCACATTAAAAAACGAAATTTGGCATCCACCTAGTTCATTTAAAAAAAAGGAAAAAAATATTTTTTTTTAAATGAAGTGGGAAGGGGTAATTTTATTGTTTTGAGCTAAAATTTGGCAAGAAAATCTTGTTTTCGATCAAAAAAATTATAACAGGTCAATATTTTTTTATTTTGTTTGTTTTTTTTATTTTAAAATATCGTTTAAGCTGAAATTTGGCACATATTTCAATTTATGTATTTTGCAAGGTATGCCAGGAATATTTGTTTAAAAAAAAACTTGTCTAAATATTATTTTCTAAAGAAGGGGGCGGATTCTAATCTATATTTTTTAACTAAAACTTTTAATTGCATTTTTGTATTTTGGTTTCATACTTAGGGGAACGTTCAAGTATTACGTAACCCAAATTTTGATCATTTTGGACCCCGCCCCTGTAACGCTACTTTCCTATACCATTAAGATGGGCGTAACACTCCTAAATGACCCCCCCCCTAGGAGCGTTACGTAATACTTGAACGTTCCCCAAAATACACAAGGCACTTAGGAGAACGGGCATTACGAAACGCTCTTTATTATTTTTAAGGAAACAAAAATGGTTTGTCTCGTACCTAATTTTTTTTCGCCAAGGCCCCCCGCTTTTAATGTTACGTTTTAATAGGGAGGGGGAAGTCTTAGCGTTAGTAGTAGTAATGGTGGGGAGGTCAAGCCTGGCAACTAGACCATATGGTCCTTTTTGCCTATCTCTGTGTTACTAGTTTTTCTACTCTAACGAGGATTTTAGTTGTTGTACCCCGGGACCTACAGTTTAGCGAGGAATCCGAACCTCGTTTTGTCGGCTTTTTTGGCTAAGTGAGCGGCTTTGATCCTTAAGTTTATTGGCTGCCAGTGCACTTGGACCGGCGCCAAACTGCTTAAGGATCATTTTCGCTTGCAGCCTTAGTACAGATCCTGGTTGCTTGGAAGTCCTTAAAGTGAGCTCTGCCAACAGACCTGACAGCTACCTTGCTGCTCCCTCTCGGTGCGTCCGGGTAGTATCACAGGTCCGAGTGCTATGCGGCACTATCCACTGCAAACCTTTTTCTGTACTGTGTGCTTAGATCTTCGTCAGCACAAGCCTCCAGGTGGGGAAACGACGGTATTTTATTTCTGTGAAAAAGTTGTTCCACAACCGAGGATTGAACCCCGGCCTCTCGAAAACTAGATCGAGGCGTTCACGACTGAGCTACCGCCGCCCCCTAGTCTTAGCGTTACAAATCGTTAAATTAGTAAAGCAGGGTTCAAATTTACAAAATTTTGGGTTATTTATTTAAATTATGACCCCTTTTCACGATATGAGGGGGACTTAATATTTTCAAAAAATCGTGTTTTATGAATGACCCTACCATACAATTGTATTGTAGGGGGGTTCGGGAGAGTTGACCATATGGGAGACTTGAACCATTTCAAATATTTAATTCAAATTATGCGCCAAACAAATAATGGTCGGTCTAGAATATGCGCTTTGCACGCCCCAAAAATGTCACGTGACCACGCGTCGATGTCCAGTTTGCTTTGGTCCGCCAAGAGGTTGAACGTGTTTTCGTACACTGAAAGTGAAATCTTAATATTTTTTACTTTTTGTTGTATTTCCATCAAATAATAAGGTATGTTGGATTTTCTTTTATCTATATTCTAATTACTTATTATATTTTTAAACTATTATATCGATGTATCATAATTTATTGATATTTGTTAAAAAAATTGTTAAATACTTTAAAATGTACCTATCGGGAGACTTGTGCCGTTAGCCGAAGGGAGACTTGACCAGTGGTCCAATCTAGTGAAAGTGATACTGAGGAAGAGAAGGAAGAAGAAATTGTTTATAACGATAGCTCAGACAGTCCATGGGAAGACGAATTATTGTTTGAAGAATTTTTTGAACGGAAAAAAAAACAACAAAAAAATAATAGTTGGTTTTGTTTTATTAGCAGAAGTGATGAAAAACTGGATATGCGTCTATGCATTACTTGTAGGAGATATGTACACGAAATTTGTGTTGGTTTAACAAAAAAAGATCATGAAAATTTCATTTGGCCTGAATGTTAATATATTAGAATAACTCTATTTTTTATTGTTCCTTTTATACCAAAGAATAGCTATATTTTGTTTGAGTTTTACTTGTATTTAATATAATTATCAAATTATAATTATAATTTTTTTACTTGCAATAATAAAGAATAATTTAAAATAATGTTTTATTTATTTTATTAGTGTATTTATGGTGTATGGTCAAGTCTCCTTATCTAGTGGACCATGTCTCCCGACTATGTGGGAGACTTGAACCAAACTACATAATTTATTTAAAAAAAAATTGACGCCAAGTCATTTAATTTTTTTTAATTATATTCTTCATAATATGTGTATAATAGGTTTAACTCGTAAATGATAGCATAAATAAATCATTATTTTTCTTACAAAAGTTTTTATATGGTTTTCAGTAAAAAGCGGTTCAACTCTCCCGCACTCCCCCTAATTTATAATTTTGCAAATGAGTAAATTAAGTTTACTTTTATACGAGGTTTCTCTCTAATTTAAATTTACAAAAAGGTCGACAAATATTATCATGAATTACATAGATAATTTTCAAATTTACATTAGGGAACGTCCAAGTATTACGTAACGCAAAATTTGGCCATTTTTGCAAGTGATGTAATCAGTAGAATAATATACCTTTTCTTCAAGCGTACTAAAATATTCATATTTTATAACTGAACACACTAGTTAGAAGTGATCTATTTTTTTACAGTAAAAGATAAGTTCATTGTTGTACGCCGTAAAAAAAAGTTAGTTAGCAAAACCACCACTGGCGGCAGCACTCTTTGACTTTGATGACAGCCATACTTCAAACTTGTTTGATTATTATGTAAACAGGTGGTTGACTCGAGATGCTGTGCAAAAACCTTGTGTGAAATTGATTAAAAATGATTGAAGAAGAATATATGGTTTATACACCTACAAATCTCTCCGAAATTGCAAATGCTACATTAGACAAGTTGTACGATTTAGCCTACGAAAAAAAAATTAAAAAGACCTATTATAGGCCTATTAATCACGGCCGTGGAATTATTAAAAATTATTACTGATTATAATTTTGATTAGATATTAATTAAATTTGAATTTTATCGTTTAGCTCAAATAAATCGTATCTGTGCATTACAATGTTGTTGCTGGTCTTCCCATTGTAAAAACCATAGAGAAGAAAAGAGGACTAAAAGTCCAGCCTGAGCAAAATTATTTTGTGACAGAACGGGGCAGGGAAATGACGTAACGCAATATATCTGACCTTGCGCAGTACGCTTCTCTGTCAGCTGTGAAATGCTGTCGGTCGTAAAACAATTCTTTACCCCAGTATTAATTTGTCGTATCTCCAAAAATCCCCCAGTAAAAATCTTAAAATGTCCGAAAATAGAGGTATGGCAAACCAATACTGGGGTGACAAATTATTACTAGTTTGTTTATACTGTCAGATCTACGTTTGTTTCTGTTAATTTTTCGACTTCTTCTGTATTTTAATTGTTTTTTTTTGCTGCATTTGTTTTTAACTTTAAACATGACCTGTATTGTTGCTTTATGAAGAGCAAAGGGTCAATTCCTGGTGTACTCAATGAAGGTGTAAATAATCCCGAAATTCAAACACACCTCGAAAAATTCTTATAAAATAATAAAAAAAAATCATTTCGACGTTTCTTCGTATATATTTATTGTTTTTTGTTGCATTTTTTACAATTTTTATTTGACACATAAAACTAAGGTTAAAAAATACTTGTCAAAAAGAAGAATAATAGTGCGCATGTGCAAGTTTATCGCAGATGCGCAAGGCACATTTATCACACTTTTCCGCAACGGCTTTGGAGGTCTTTCCTTGTCTATGGTAAAAACCTACCGAAGCCTTTATACAAGTTTTCTCTAGACCTAATTTTCTTCTTGCAGTGTTACCAACGTGATAATCCAGTTTATTTTCTATGATAGTGAAATTACAATTCACTGATTATACTTATTGTCAAATGATTAATGACTGGGCAGTAATTTAAATTTGTGCTTGATGAACAAACAATCATAGGCGTGCCCATAAAAACAAATCGATAACACCAAATCCAGATCCGAGCATTAATTTGGGATCATTTCGAATAAAAAAAACTCCGAAAAGTTTTTCTTGTCCATGATGGAAAAAAAAATAAAACATGTATGTGTGAGTGAGTAGACCCGGTTCCGATTGCAATTTTTGGCATTTGTAAGGCTTTTTTTCGATACGAAAATTCACGGTTAGGTATTAATAAAGATATTGATATGGGATTTTATCACACAACCTCCCTTTCGGTTTAAAAAAATGTCCCCCTGTCCATATTTTAAGACCTGAAAGTATCAAATATATGCTGAAAGATAGTTTTCTAAATTTGAAGTCGATGACTCAACTCGTTCAAAAGTTAAGAGGGGGGGGGGTGACTTTTGGACCTCTATAATTATTTTTTTTATTCGAAAGGACCCTCAAACCTACTAGAAAAATATAGGCTATTATAATAGTATTTTTGCACGACCAAGACTAAAACCTAATTTTACGCTTTCATTTTTGGGACTAAACTTGCCGTTTTTCTTCCTAGGGAATAAAAATCACGGCAACCTTGATAATATTAAAATATTATACTCACTATGTGCTTTGCTGGTTCAAAAATTAGGTTTGGTGGTGTTTTGTAATAAATTAGCGATTCAAACCAATTTATTTGATTTTAACAAAGAAATTCTTTAAAAATAACATTGTTATAACAATTTATACATAACTTAAAATTTATCATCTTCGTCCATTTTTTTGACGTTTGTGTCAACCATATTAAAAAACAATTGAAATCGCGATAGCCATGAAACTGACTTTTCGCATTTACAGGCATCTTGATTAAATTACGAAAATAAAACAACCGATTTTAGACGCGTGGTTTTTAATTTTAATTTTATCTACCTACCTAAATTATGTTTGGTCCTGCAAAAAATAGTGTAGGACTAAACTTGGCTGTTTTATTCCCTTGCATTTCTGTTTCCCTCGCTAGCTACGCTTGCTCAGGAAACACTAATGCAGCGGGACTAAAACAGCCAGTTTAGTCCCTTGGTATATAAATAACTATTACACAATGCTTGTAGTGTTTTTATAATGATGGGACATTTTTAATATCTGAAGGCTCATATTACAAAGATAAATGACTTCTATACTCACCCAAACTATTGTCATAGACGATTAAATTCATGATCGATTAGGCAAAATAAAACTGATCTTCTTTTTTTGCTTTCTTGATATTTCGGGCCTCTAAGCGTCTAAATCTGCAATAAAAAATATACGCTTTTTGTCTGTTAACTCAATATCTCTATTTCTACATTATAAGATAAGATAAGATATGATAATTTATTATTATAACCAAATCAAATGAGGAGCAAATCCAATATACGTGTTAAAGATTTGTTAACTTTTAAAATAATGCTCTTCAAATGGCCCTTTTGAGGTGCGTTGGTTATTCTATTCGCTATGGTTAGTTAATAACCATATAATATAATAACCATAACCATGACTTTTTGTGGGCTGGAGCGTCTACATGACAAGCCGGCTAGCGTAAATTCTCACTGGCGCCGATTTGCCGTTTTCAATTAATAATTGAAATTTGGCGAAGGCGATAAGTGAAACGGACACTCCCTATAAACTGGGTCAAAAGTCAGTTAAAGCCGGTGGTTCCCTCTACTACTAGCCCACACAAGTCCTGGACTTAGGGGATGCCTAATTAAGTAGAATAGTACGAGGTTAAACAAACATGTAATGTAATGTAATGGTATGTAACCAGAGCATCCCGAGAAGCCTTAAAAACTATCAATCTCAAAGTGTCTTTGCATTTAAAATATAAGTACAATACAATACAACCAAAGAACTTTTACCTCAAGAAGGAACATGATAAAATCTCCCGTATGCTTTGTTTGAAGCGTGAACCAACTACGGTGAGGGGCTGGTGGGTAGTGACTATTGTTTACACTTAGTACGCGTAAAGAGAGAGAAAGAATGTGTAAACTCACAGTCTAATTTCGTAAAATGACTGACAGGGGTACAGTGTTGCCAACTGGAAACATATACTTTGGATATTTTATTGTAAATTTTAAGAAACATTAGTTCTGTATGAGTTTTATATGAACTAGTAGTTTAATTTTAATAGATTTAAATATACTATATTATTAAACATAATTATAGTGAACACAATAAGTTTTTTACATTTTTAATTTAAGTATAATGATTTGAATTCATGATAAGGTGGAAACTACGCAACATCGCTACTAGGTGCCTGAAAGTCGACTAGCGACATCTACATTTTACACCACAAAGCTGATCGCGTTTCTGTTACTAAATAAACAAACAAAAAGATGACACATTCATAAACATTGGTCTGAAATTACTTCTTTAGGTAAAAGTTCTTTGAATGTAATGTAATGTAATGTAATGTAATGTAGTGTTATGTAACCAGAGCATCCCGAACAGCCTTAAAAACTATCAATCCCAATGTGTCATTGCATTTAAAATATAAGAAAAATACAATACAACATATAAGTAGGTAGGTACTCTTTTATTTCATTAGACATTAGACATCGATGTTGATTCAACAGAACCCGTATTTAGGTTAAATGTATATGAACAGTGGGTTTTAAAAACTAGTCCCTCGTATACGCACCAAAAAAGGTTAAGATGCGCTACTGGGTAGAAAAACAAGTTTCTGGAGAACCGGTTCGCAAACTCTAATGATGGTAAATCTCAGTATCTTGCCCATATTATCAAACTCTTCGCTAAATCAAAGTTACATTGAACAGTCATTTATTTATAGGTCTGCACCCGTGAAAAAAAAATGATTCAAAGTAAAAAATATTTCACGAGTGCACTGATTTAGAAGTAGGCATTTTGGGCTAAAATTTTTTTGTGCTAAGTATACCCAAAGATAAGCATGTACATGTAAATATAATTACATGTGATATGTAGTTTCTATGTGAGCATAAATGTAATTAATATGTGAATTTAAAATACATTACACCAAATTTTTAAACGCAGCAGAGTGCCGACGCCTACGAGGCTCAGCTAGCCAGTCGGGCGGACGGGTCAGGTGAATTGCCTAGGTTAGGTTATGTTTATACATACAAAAATGCTAAACTGTGTGCGAAACGCATTAGTTCGGCCATCTTGGATCTTTTTTCCCAAAAAAAAAACAAGTAGGGGGCCAGAGAACCTACCTACAAAATTCGATGTAACGTTACGTACCCAACTTTGTGTACGATAAGTCACTCTGAAAAAACAACCTGATCAGCTTGTCACTTTAAAATCACAAAAATTTAAAAACTAATAGTATACTCTATAATTTAAAGCATTTTCTATCTTGCCCATGTTATTAACGTATTATGTTTTGAAACGGACGAGTGGAGAGCCTGAAGCCCAAAAACAAATCATAAATATTAAAAAAAACACTCTTTTGCTGTCAAACGCTATACGGTCTACATTTTTAATTATTCTCCAGTGTGTAAGAAAATATACAGCACAAATCAAAAAACTGTTTTTAATAGATTAAATGAAAAACGGAGGTAAAAAATTCATTTCTTAAACTTTTTTCACAGTTTGTTATGGTTTTTCAAAGAGGCTTAAAATAATTTGACATTTAAGTAATTACCATGTCAAAGGAGGATATCGTTTTAAAGGTGAGTTTTGGGCTAAATGAGAATAATTAAATATGTTTTTTGTTTAAAAAAAGTGCAAAATGATGAAAAGAAATTATGTAAAACTATTTTCCAAGTTTATTTGATGATTTAAATAATTATTCGTTAACAAGTTGTGTGTTATCGTAAACGTGACAACAATTCTAACGTGCTAAACGGCTCTATCTAAAAAAAACGACGTTTTTTTGTTTATATGCACATTAACATAACATTTGGAATGTATAATAAAAACACTGTACAATTTTAATTAAATGTATTTAACACGTAAAAGTCTCTTAAAACTTTTTCATGGAAATAAAGACATCGAAACTTGAAAAAACGTATTTGGCTCCATCTTCCACCGCCACGTGCGTGCTAAAATGAAAAGTGGCGCGGGCGGTGGAATGAGAAAAAAAAATTTTTTTTTGCTGGAAATAATTATTTTTGACTTATACAACTTTCTGTACGTCAGGCGTTAAAATTTTTTTCGCTCCACCCTAATACACAGCCCTTGGCCCTACAGTAGAAGTTATTTTTATTTTGACATGACGTGATACTTGACGCGAACCATCGTTAGGTGCAATGTTGCCAATTCGTACATTGACATATGTCAAAATTCATAATTAAAATAATTAATTAAAGTATGTTCCGGGATGTAACAAGGGCTGGAGTTTTGGCTAAGTATTTATTTTTTAAGTATCTATAAGCATAAAGAACTTTCACTTTCGGGTTTAGACCGTGTTAATGGATTTTCACTTTCCGACGTTTCGTCTCTTACTACTAGAGACATCTTCAGGGATTAATCTGAAACTAAGTTTCGAATCAACTTGTGTCACTATTTATGACGAGTTGTGGTTATTCACCCGTGACGAGGTTTTTCCTAACAAAGACTTCCATATTGCAGGTAAGTGGTAACCAGTGGCCCGATTGATATTGTTAGGATGCTTGATGATTTCTATCGATTCCCGTATCTTCCTTGGCATTTTTCTGTTTTCTGTTAATATTTGTTTTGTTTCAGACAAATTGATTTTATGACCTGTTTCATGTACATGTTCGGCTACTGCCGATAAGGAAATTTGTTTCTTTCTTATATTGCGCTCATGCTCTTGAAGTCTTGTAGAAATTTTTCTCTTAGTTTCACCTATGTAAACCGTACCACAGGAGCAGGGTATTTTATATACGCCTTCTGAACTCAGGGGTATTTTGTCTTTTGTTGAAGTCAAACATTGACCTAATTTTTGGTTGGACCGAAATATAGGCTTAATATTTGACTTCTTCAAAAGTTTACCTATTTTATCCGTGATACCGCTTACATAGGGAAGTATAACTTGTGTCTGTCTGTCATTGTCACTATTGTCCTGTTGTTTGGGTCTGGGATTTCTGTATTTGTATATGGTCTTATTAATGTCTTTTTTGGTATAACCGTTCATGGTCAAGGCTTTGGTTAGTTTAAGGAGTTCTGTGTCTAGGGAATTCTTGTCTGAAATCATGAAAGCCCTATGAACAAGTGAATTAACTACCGAGCGTTTTTGAGAGGGATGGTGATGTGAAAATGCGTTTAGGTATCTGTCAGTGTGGGTTTTCTTCATGTATACCGAGTGTCCTATTGAGCCATTTTCCGTTTTGTAAACCAAAACGTCCAAAAAGGGAAGTGATCCGTTGTTCTCAATTTCCATCGTAAACCGTATAGATTTATGTTGGGAATTGAGGTGATTTAGAAAACCTTGAAGGCTTTCCATGCCATGGGGCCAAATAGCATAGACATCGTCTACGTATCTGCGCCAAATTTTAGGTTTTAATGGAAATGACTCAATAGCTTTTTTCTCGAAGTATTCCATGAAAGCATTGGCCGCAATATAAGAAAGAAACAAATTTCCTTATCGGCAGTAGCCGAACATGTACATGAAACAGGTCATAAAATCAATTTGTCTGAAACAAAACAAATATTAACAGAAAACAGAAAAATGCCAAGGAAGATACGGGAATCGATAGAAATCATCAAGCATCCTAACAATATCAATCGGGACACTGGTTACCACTTACCTGCAATATGGAAGTCTTTGATAGGAAAAACCTCGTCACGGGTGAATAACCACAACTCGTCATAAATAGTGACACAAGTTGATTCGAAACTTAGTTTCAGATTAATCCCTGAAGATGTCTCTAGTAGTAAGAGACGAAACGTCGGAAAGTGAAAATCCATTAACACGGTCTAAACCCGAAAGTGAAAGTTCTTTATATCTTAATGGCCGTGAAAGCTTAAAATCTAAAATCTATAAGCATGTTAGGTCTTATCGTTGCAGGCGATTTAGCCCAAAATACGATATCCTCCTTTGACATAATTCCAACCTTCCAAGGTTTTCTTCGAAAATGATCTAACCTAAGATTTATTGTTAAAAGAAAGGATCATACCTAACTCTTTAAACACCTCTGTTTTTACAAGATAACAAAACAGATAGATGGATTTTCCATGTAAAAAACGAACTTCTTCAACGAATTTTTAACATTTTTAGATTAAAGTGACGCAGCGCAGACGCAATCGTTTAAAATAAACCAAGTGAGTACCAACTTAGGTGAAGTGCGATGGCCGTGACCACACGCTCCAGGGAAAAGGAGTGATAAGCGGATTAGTTGTGTGAAAGTTAGGTTAGTTAGTTAGCTTTAGTCTAAAACAGTTTTTACCAGCCATAAATAAAAGTGTTAAAAATCAGGTCAATTTCTACCCAATGGAGGCGAAAATTACATCAATCTTTCTACCCCACCCTACCCTATTATTTTAATGCACAACCCGTCCAGGTTGATTTAATATATCCGTGGTTAGATGTCACATATATTAACACGAAACGCAAGATATATTTCAACCAGTTTCCTTAAGTCCTTTCGCTCCCATGAGGTTTTATGACATCCTATTTAACTAGCCCACTAAAGTCTAATTGTATCTCCAAGGCCTTTTAACTTCCCCGAGGAAAGTCTTGCGTTAGTTTCAAATTTTCAAAATCACCAAAAAACGTTCTGGACAAAACATTCTTGGATACAAATGTCTTTCAGAAAAATATAAGAAACCTTAAAAATGTCCGTCTGTCCGTCTGTACGTCTTTTCGTCTGTCCGTCTGTCCGTCTGTCCGTCTGTCCGTCTGTCCGTCTGTACGTCTGTCCGACTGTCAGGCTATCCGTCTGTCCGTTTTTCAGTCCGTCCGTCCGACGTTTTTTGTGGACACGATAACTCAAGAACGAATAATCCGTGCGACTCGAAATTTTCAGAAAACATCACGTTCTATGAGGGGAAGATCCCTATTTTAAAAATAATTCGTCCGAAAACAAAAAAGTTATTGGGGGTTATACTTTTGAAAAAATCGAAGTCATCTTTCTTGACAATTTTTTTTAATATTTTCCTTTTTTTTTATTTTTTTTTATATTTTTTTTTAAATTTAGTTTTTTGATAAATAAAAAAAATTTATTTTTTAATTTTCTCAACTGTTAAATTCAAATACAGGATCTCCGAAAGGACTTTTTATAATTGTCCCTATATATTTTAATTTTAGGTCCTTTTACTCCCATGAGCTTTTATGACATCCTATAACTGGTCCAGTATTTCTGAAATATCATCTTAAATTTTAATTTAAAGGCAGCGCCTTTATCAAAATTATTCTCTTACTAGTGAGAATTTTCCAACACCCGTTTCCATATCTTTAATTAAAAATCTCTCTAATAAGATGAGCGTTCCTTGATAAAAGTAGGTATAGCAATCACAAAAATTACTAATTTAATAGTTATTTATAGTACTAGTGGGTAAAGTAAGATATTGCCCATGAGAAAATTAACCTTTTCGAGAGGGCAATATCGGTTAACACATGAGTGCCATACAAGGTTTTATCCAATAAATAGCTTAGGAATTCATATTTTTATTAAAAATTTTAATGACATTTAAAAGAAAATAATTTGACAAGTGACAGTTGAGTGGGTAAAATAAATAATTTTATCCAATACATACAGATAATAAGACAATTACCAGCTTTATTTTAAATAGATAAACTCAAAATAACCCCCGCGTGGCTTTTACTTTATTGAGTGGATAATTATTTATTTTACCCACTCAACTGTCACTTGTCAAGTTATTTTCTTGTAAATGTCATTAAAATTTTTAATAAAAATATGAATTCCTAAGCTATTTATTGGATAAAACCTTGTATGGCACTCATGGGTAAACCGATATTGCCCTCTCGAAAATTAACCTGCTTGGCTGACGCCTCGCAGGTTAATTTTTTCATGGGCAATGTCTTACTTTACCCGCTAGTACAATAAATAACTAATCCACTCAATAAAGTAAAAGCCACGCGGGGGTTATTATTGAGTTTATATATTTAAAATAAAGCTGGCAATTGTCTTATTATCTGTATGGATAAATAACTATTTTTTAAAGTAAATGAACACTATATTTCAACTGGACTGTCAGGTCAACGCTGTTATTGCATAGTGAGCGACTTGGAACACAAAAAATACATCACTTTTAAACTAGTTAAATTTTTGTTTGTTTGTTATTAATGTCAAATACTATGTTTTTCTCACTGACTATAACTTGTTTAAAACTTAAAAAATGGTCAATAAAAATAATTTTTTAAATATGTTTTTTTTTTAAGTGACGTAATTTCTTAGAGGGATAGTGGCAAACGTGACAAAGTGACACAGGGGGGAAGTGGGTCAAAAATGGTCTAAATTGAGGTGAAATAATTTTTTATCAGCCCCATATACTGTTTTTTATCCTAGACCCTCAAATATTCGAGACGTAAAGTTTAGTCTCAAACGAAGACTATAAAATTAACAGACGGAAGTTTTTATGGGTTTTAAATGGTTTATTACATAACTCTAAAGTGGAATAAAATGATAAATATCCAATTGAATGAGTAAAATTTTATTGCCATAAATTCTAAGAAAATAATATTTTAATTACATTAATAGGATTTAATGGCGATTTCTCCCGTTAGATTAGACAGGGACAAAAGTTCTACCCAAAAAGGATAGAAGACATACATACACTCCCACTTCCACCCAACCAAACAAATTCTGTGTTTGTTCTTTGTTGAACAAATACAATATTTACTTGGCCGGGCGAAAAGTGTAACTATAGTATTTTTATTAAAGATATTACTGGCCCCATCTAAATTTTAGTAGAATTATCTTATTCTACAGATTCACGTTAGCTATGTTCGTTCGTGACGCTCAGTGCTACACTTTCCGGCCAACCAAATAAATACTGTATTTGTTGTATGAAAAACAAATACAGTATTTATTTGGTTGGCTGGAAAGTGTAGCACAAATGAGATAGAGATAGGGTAGACGTCTTTTGTTTCATAATTCTAGTTGTAGAGAGCTCCATTTAAGTGTGTTTTTCGCTCACAGGAAAAATTTTACGAAAAGTAGAGTTTTCATTAAGGCTATTTTCAAATTGCTAGGCTCCGGATCAAGGTGCCAAAAGCTCCAAAAGCTGTGCAAATGAGCTACTAAAAATTTATTTTTAACTTGCCGAGTGCTATTTTCATAGTTATACACAATAATTCTGGTGCCAAGGGGTAAAGTCTTTAAAAAGTGCCTTTGACGTATGTTACTTACTATACTTAATTTTTCGAGGTAATGAGGTTTTATGAAATTACATTTTGATTAAATGAAATGTATTTCGACTTTTTAGTACTGACATATGTCAAATCAACTTTTTAAAGTCTTTTTTACTCCTTGGCCGGCTGAATAATTGTGTAAAACTGTGAAAATAGACTAATCTAAATGTAATAACTGTAATGTATTTGACTCGGTAAGTTAATAGTTATTTACGGTACTAGTGGGTAAAGTAATATATTGCCCATGAGAAGATTAACCTGCGAGGCGTCAGCCAAGCAGGTTAATTTTCGAGAGAGCAATATCGGTTTACCCATGAGTACCATACAAGGTTTTATCCAATAAATAGCTTAGGAATTCATATTTTTATTAAAAATTTTAATGACATTTACAAGAAAATAATTTGACAAGTGACAGTTGAGTGGGTAAAATAAATAATAATCCACTCAATAAAGTAAAAGCCAAGCGGGGGTTATTATTGAGTTTATTTATTTAAAATAAAGCTGGTAATTGTCTTATTATCTGTATGTATTGGATAAAAATATATTTTTCGGGTACCCCATTTCACCACCTTTTGGGGCTTCTAGCAGGACCCGGCGATTTACAAATAACTTAAGTTAAATGTACTTTAACTTAGTCTTAAAGTCTTTAAGACATATATAAAATAGATCCGGGAGAATATAATTAAATAAAAATGGTCACCAGCAGCTGGTCTAAGTCTTAGAACTGTTCTTAGACTAGTTGCTTTACGTAAATTTTGCATTTCCTACAAAAGAAGCACAAAAAATTGGTTTGTAGGTACCGTTAAATACGCAAAAAACATGTTAACAGTTTAAAACCAATTTACGTTTTTGAGTCAACGTTGTTACAAATTATTCCATCAATTGTTTTCGTTGAAACCATTTTTTGCTTATAAAAGTCCTAAATCATGAAAAAAATATTGTTTTTTTTTTCAATTTAAAGTGAATCAGGGGCTAAAATAACAGTTAAGCTGATTTTTAGAGCTCCAAAAAAGGAGATAAATTGATTAGAAACGTAGGCAACTTCTTAAAAATGATATGCTTAAACCCTAACTTTGTAAGTAAGTAATTATCTATTATATCAAATAATTTCGACTTAATGGTAAATTTTTAATTTGGTAATGACTATTGAAAATTTAATGCCTATTAATTAAGATTTTTAAATCATTATTTAATTATAATTATCAAAGTTAAACACGAATTTCGTAACTCCACACCCCAAGTCACCTTATTATACTCGTCTCAGTTCTGTATCTAGAAGTGTAACTGGTTTTATTTCCAAGCATATCTTTACGGAAAAAAAAATTATAGCTAGGAGCGCTATAACACACATACCAAGCAAATTATAATCGCTTATTATATAAATACAAGGCTTTCTCTTACAATTATGGCAGTCAGTGTAAAAATTTATATGAAATACTTTAATTGTTTAGTGAATAATAAAATATAACAAATAGTATGGCGTTTATAGCTTAAATAGATTTAATTATTGTCCGTGCTAATAATTTTTATAATATAATAAAATTTCTGTAAATTTATAATAGTGCCTGTAATAAATATAATCGTGTCTGTAATATATATATAATCGTTTCCAATTTATTTTTAACATTATTAGTTATTGTGTCCCTTATAATCTATAGCTTAAATCACTATAATTTGCCACTGTTACCAAATATCTTATAATGTATAGCGCAGAGCCCACTTATTTCTTTCCGTGTTATTAATAAGAAATCGTCTCGAATGAGCGGAAATATTTTCTCATAAAAAATAAAACTAATCGTTGATTAATATGATTAATAATGTTTGGACTTAACTGTAAATAACTTTTTACATTTGGGGCTTCCTCTCCCATTCCGTCATGGATAAAAATTAAAATTTTTTTTATGTATTTTATCGACTTTTTAGGTGGATTTTAAACTGTTATCCTATTGTAAATAATTGAAAAGTTAAGGTCAAAACAAAAATTTAACCCCCCCCCCTAACCGATTTTGCTCAAATACGAACTTGTCCAAGATAATATAAAAATACATCTTTATACCAAATTTCAAGTCTCTAGCTCAAGGCGTTCTTAAGTTATCGTGGATACGAACAGACAGACAGACAGACAGACAAACAGACAGAGCAACAGACCGATAAACAGACCGAAAGACAGACCGACAGACTGACCGAAAGACAGACCGACAGACAGACTGACAGACAGACCGACAGACAGACTGACAGACAGACCGACAGACAGGCTAAGTTAAAAATCTATGTAGCTATACTGGAAATGTAATAAAACCTGCAGTGATTCAGTGGCGAATATGTGGTAAAAGGCGAAGATCATACCAGTTCGGGTGCGACTCGCGTAATTTCGTCGAAGCTTCGCAAAGGCGGACCCCTTATACGAAATCAGCAGAGGTATGAGTCACTGCAGGTTTTATTGAATTTCCAGTATAAAACAGAATAAAATGTCCTACAGTAATATTTATTTTTGGGAGATAGGTAATGCTTAAAATTAAAAAAATTAACTTTGTTAAAGTATTTTTAATTAGACGTCAATTTTTGATTGTCAATTTTTGTTGGAGTCGTTTTATCTAGCGCTGCTATGTAACTAATAGTAGCCGCAAGCGGCTCGTTTTCTAAACTTGTACTCGTGCGCTAAAAACGTATGTTATGAAACGAGTGCTTTATACAATTTTTTCTATTTTGCTCTAAAATTTAAAAAAAACTTACATTTAAATTGAAGACTGATTTAGGGATTTTTGTTTTGGTTTGGCATTACAGTTTACACTATGTTTAAAATTCTAAGAACAAATGATATTTTGATATATTTTACAGTCATCTCTTCTTTTTTCACTGCAATTAACCAGTCCACAAGTTTAACACGGTAAAAAATAACCCAAACACAAAATTTTGTAAAAAATTAAAATTTAAATCGACATTGACATTTGCACGCAAAACGTCAATATATAGGCTTTTGTATGTTGCCAACCCAACAGAAAAAAAAGTAGAGATCTCTTATGGGCCTATAAGAACACGCAAAATGCGTGTGATTATGAGCTTATAAGAGTCGCAAAATAGAAAAAAAAATATTGGGGTAAATTTGTAGTAGTTATAAAACGTTTATTTTGTCAATTAACAAAATATTATTGAAGATTATATTATAAAATGTGAAGCATTTCATACCTTCAAGACTTGTTTATGATAATGTCTATTAAAATAAAGGGGCCCTAAACCCCTTTAAAGCAGTTTACCTTGTATAAGGGAAATATGTAGGCCATTGAAGAGAATTATTTCACTATATATTATGTGAATGTCAAGCTATTTTTGGTTTTAACTACCCCTTAGTGTGGTCCTTATTTCTAAGGACTTTTTAAAGTAGAAAGCCTTATACTCATTCTAGTCATATCAAAAAAATATACACCGTCCAGTTATGCAAGATAGTAAGGGATGCGGCCCGTTTTACACCACAGAGCACATAAATAGCATAATTATGCATAAATTGTAGAGTATCAAAAATTTAACAAATTTCGGTACTGTTTTCCTGGAAATGGCCTATCCAAAGACTCGCATAACAAGCATAGTACATAAGAATGCGATGCCAGGATTGGCTTGATGTGTCGTCACGTATCTTGTAATGGTTGTTATGCGAGCCTTTGGATATGCCTGAAGTTGTAATTGTAACCTAAAAATTTGACGTTTTCCTTGTGTTCAATATAATTTACGTTTGTACAATATTTAGATTCTCCTAATTTAGTGTGAGTGTATGAAGAATAAACAAAAAAAGTACCTTTTTCAATACCATACAAAATAAAATTAACTAACAATTTTTTTATGTAACTTTCTCTTCTTTTATTAGCTTTAACTAGACAAAAAATGTCACAATATTTTATGTTAAAAGGTACAAATTTTTAACCAATGATGTAGCTTAAAAATCGCGGGAATTTTAAACTACTATCTTGCATAATTGGACGGACTATAGTTTATAAGTATAATTTATATTTTTGCATCATAAAATTGATCATTTTACAAAAATTGTTTGATTTTTTTAAAGAAATTTTGACGAAAATACCTATTATTAACCCTATTTTAAAGCACAAAAAAAATGTGCAAAAAAATTAAAATATATAGGTAAAATAGAGTATTTTATAAGCTGTATCGTACGATGCCCTTTGTAAAATCTAATCGTCACAATATTCACCGAATAATGCACACGATAAACAATCAAGTTTCTTTATTCTAAATTAAAATATATCTGACATATATTTTCTCTCTATCAAAATCTGACAATATCATTAAGGTAAAACAGGTTATAGGTAAAGGTAATATCTAAATCTTACATCCTCCAACCCATAACAAAATAAATTTAATTTTATTAATTGTAACCATATCTATCTGGCATTTTAATTTCCCTACCACTTCTAGTTCTTGAGACAGCCTCTTCGACAGGTCTTTTCTCTTTGCTGTCCTTTATCGTTTCTAAAGTTTTATTCTTAATATCGGTTTCTAACGTTTTTGGAACATCTCCAACTTCGTTCAAATTTACGTGCCTTTTACCTTCACTATCGAATATTTCAAGTGGAAAAATCCTTTGAATTGGTCTCAACAATATATTATTTTGGGTTTTTAACCTAACAACTCTTGTCTTTCCATCTTTTCCTTTTATTGCCTCTATTATTTTAGCCAAAGGCCATTCTAGACGTTTAGCATCATCTGATCCAATCAAAACTATATCTCCTACTTTAATATCATTATCGTAACATTTTGTTCTTTTTAGAGCCAATTGACCTAAATATTCATTTCTAAACCTCTTTTTTAAATCTTCTCTCAATTTTAACCTATATCGTATTCTTTTTCGTATATCGTTTGCTTCTACCTTATTTAAGTCAGGAACGCCTGTTTCGTTAATTTCATGGAGGAACATGGAAGGTGTTAAACATCTTTTATCAGAACAATCTTCTGAGACATATGTAATTGGCCTAGAGTTGATCACAGCTTCACATTCACATATCAATGTTGCGAGTTCTTCCATTGTAACTGCAGCTTTTCCCAAAGTTCTTCTTAAAATACCTTTTAAAATTTTGATTAAACGCTCCCACCATCCTCCCCACCAAGCAGCTGTAGGTGGATTAAACTTCCATTTGATTCTTTCCACTGTACCAAAACGTTTGACATCTTCCCAGCAAATTGAATTCAAAGCATTACTCGTTCCTAAGTAATTTGTTCCATTATCACTGTAAATTATCAAAGGCCTTCCTCTTCTGGCAATGAACCTTCTCAAAGCTTGAATAAAAGAATCGGTAGATAACGAACTTACTAATTCTAAATGTATTGCTCGGTATATAGCACAAGTAAAAATGCATATCCATACTTTAGATTTGTCTCTGAGGAAGAGTGGTCCAGCCATGTCCGTTCCGCATATTTCGAAGACCTTTCCATCCCTTACTCTATCATTAGGAAGCTCAACTGTTTGTTCAACACACTTCCTACTCTCAAACCTTCTACATTTGATACATTTAGAAATAACTGATCTAATGGTTTTTCTGCCATTAATTATCCAAAAGTTTTCTCTCAAAATACTCAACATGGTTTGAACTCCACTATGGCAATTTTTTACATGGCTATCGAAGATCAACATTCTTACGATGGGATGTTTTGATGGCAAAAGATATGGATATAAAAAGTTTTTACAATCTTGACGTTCTGAAATCTTCGTACGTATTCTTAAAAGTCCCATATTATCTTCAAACAAAGTTAATGATCCAAACTGTTTAAATTCTAATGTATTAAAAGTCTCCTTTTGAATCAATTTTATAACAATTGTCTCGCTAAACTCAATTTCTTCAACTGATAAGGGGCCACTTCGTCTATTTTTTAAATTTGTGCAGTTATATATAAAACGATTCATCCAAGCTACCATATTAAGTATTTTATCATACTTTGAAAATTTTCTGTACAACCATGAGTAGTCTTCTTGAATAACTAATAAGTTAATTATCTTTTTTTGTTTCTCTTCATTTATCATTGCTTCATTTACCTCAAACTTTTGCACAGGCCAATCTGAATATGACTTTTTTAACCACTGAGGACCTTCCCACCATTTTTCTTTTATTAAATGTTTTACTGAACATCCTCTTGATGGCAAATCTGCAGGATTTATATCACCTGGAACAAATTTCCATGAAAACTCACTAGTTAATGCTCTAATTTCATCAACTCTATTCTTCACAAATGGCTTCCAGATGTCTCCTTTATTTATCCATGATAACGCTGTAGTTGAGTCTGTCCAACAGTATACAGAAAATACAAATTTATCTTTTAAAACTTTTATTATATTATTAAGTAAACGACTTCCAATCGTGGCTGCAAGTAATTCTAATCTACAAATAGAGATCTTTTTAGCAGGAGCTACTCGTGCTTTTGCTTGCACAAGTTGAACGTGAACAACATTTTCTCTTGAAGATTGAATTCTTAAAAACACTAGAGCAGAATAAGCTAGTTGACTAGCATCACAGAATAAGTGTAAGCTAATATTTTCTTCATTTGGACTTACTTCCTGGGTTACCCATCTAGGTATCTTTAAATTATTTAATTCTTTAATTTCTTTAAACCATTCCTTAAACTGTTTAGATATTTCTTCAGGAGCTTCTGCGTTCCAGCCTAATTTTAATAAACATAATTTCTGCAGCATAATTTTAGGAAGTAATAAATAAGGAGCAGCAAAACCAATGGGATCAAAGATTTTATTCGCAGCCGACAATATATTCTTTTTAGTGCATTTAATATTTTCATCCTTAAGGTTTTCTAACGACAGTTTTAAAACATCATCTCTTTTATCCCATTTCAAACCTAACACAGAAGCTAGATCATTATCTCCACTCTCAACGTCAGTATATTCCCATAACCTTAAATCGAACTTAGCTTCTGCCATTACTTTTGTTGCTTCAAGAATAAATTCTTGAACCTGTTCTTCTGAATCAAAACTTGTTATGCAATTATCTACATAAAAACTCTCCAGCAGTGTTTTGATATTATTTTCAGAGTATTTTTTGTCATTCTGCATTTTCTTTAAATGATAATTAATAACAGCACCGAGCAAAAAAGGACTTGCATTGACACCAAACACTACTCTTGTGTGCCTGTATTTTTTTCAACTTTCCATTTTTATCATACCAAAGGAATCTTAGAAAATCTCTATCGTTGATATTTAAACTTATTTGAAGAAATGCTTTCTTAATATCGGCTATCACACCCAATTTTTTTATTCTAAATTTAATCAACATGGAGGGTATAAGTTCTATCAAATTTACTCCTTTTTCTAAGCAATGATTTAAAGATGGAGATGCATTTGTTTTTGCCGATGCATTAAATACAGGTCTTACCTTGGTTGTTGCGCTACTTAATTTAATAACCCCATGGTGACTTAGATAATGACATTCTTTATTTTCTTCTTCTTTAGGCACGAGTTCAATTATTTCTTCGTCTAACCAATCATCAAATACCTCATCATATGCTGCATAAAACCCATTTTTCTTTAAACGTGTATTTAAAGTTTCCAATCTTTTTTCAGCCAAATAGTAATTATCATGTAAATGAGTATGATTTTCTTTCCATGGAAGACTTACTTCATATCTACCATTCTTGTCTATAGTTACAGTTTCTAAAAAATGATTTTTTACAGCCTCTTCAATTTCTTTTCTATCTTTTTCAGCTACCGGATCTGAAATTCCAATGACATCCAAACTCCAAAGATTTGATAGATTTGAATTTTGTGAAAAAAGTGATGTTACTGTTAAAGATGACATACTGTACTCATTAGTAATTATTTTACCCATTAAAGTCCATCCTAATTTTGTTTCTAAGGCAACTAAACCACAATCTAAAACTTTTCGATCTCCAGTTAATAATTTTCCTATTATATCTGCTCCAATCAATATCTCTATTTCACTATCAATATTTACATCTGACAAACTTATACCCAGTGACTTAAGTTCTTCTAGCCAAATACCATCTTTAACTGGAGAAATCGTTCCACAAATAACATTTTGATCTAGGGCTTCAAAATTGTATAAATAAGAATTATCTAAACTTTTAATATTTACTTGAAATATTTTATGAGATACAGGCTCCGAATTGACACCTCCAAATAAACCATGAATTACATCTTCTTCATTTACGGACTCAAAATTCATTTCTCTAGCAGTTTTCTTCAAAATATATGAACGCTGAGACCCTGTATCTATCAAAGCTCTTGCACGGCGAGTTTTGTTGTGTTTTCCAATTAAATTAACGGCCAATGTTTGGAGAAAAACGTGACTAAATGTCTGGTTCGATAAAGTTTCATTTTTTGTAGTTTGACTTTCAATTTTTTTAACTTCTACGTTGTTTTTTTCTTCGACATTTTTAATAGTCTCTTCATTTTCGGGGCACATTAGTGAAGCGTGTCGACCATTGCATTTGTCACACTTAATTGACGATCTGCATCTGCGAGCAAAGTGACCAAATCTTAAACAATTCAAACAGCAACCCTTAGAAGCTGCTATCCTTTTTCTTTCATATAAAAGAATCTCATAAGCTTTTGGACAGGTGTCATTAAAATGTCCTTCGTTACAAAAGATGCAAATAAATTTATTTTTATTTTGCACTAATAAACCAGAAGCTGTTGGAATCGCTTGCTGAGTTTGTTCAGAAACTTTCTTTATTTTAATCAAATCAAATCCTGTCGTGGCCAGAGCTATACGTTCTTCATTTTCTACTTCTTTCATAAGAAACTCCATTAAATAATCTAATCTTAATTGTAACGTTATGATTGTAGAAAACTTCTCGCTCCTTTGCCAAACACGAAGAACTTCTTCTGGCAAACACGATTCAACTAAAGGATACAGAATGGCAGCATATTTTTCGGAAGATATGCCTAGAGTTTCTAAAGCACGTAACTGGGTAGACAATTTGTCATACAAAGTACTTAATTTGCTTTTAATATTCAAGTTATTTATTATTAATTTTAACAACTCCCTTACATAAACTTCGATTAATAAATCTTCCCTTCCAAATCTAGACTTAAGACTATCCAAAGCCTTCTCATAATTATTAGCTGTTGGAGGATAGCTTTCAATTAACTGACCTGCTCGAGACTTTGGTATAATTGCCTGTAGTAGGTACTGAAACTTATCTTCTGTATCTATATCATTATTTTCGTGTATTCTCTTAAAATTGCTCCAAAATGGAAGCCATTCTTTTAAATCTCCACCAAATTTATAAATATCAATTTTGGGCAATCTTATTTTGGTTCTATTGCTATCGTTGGATTTTGCCTCAAAATTATCTTTTGAAAGTTTTAAATCTAGTGTAATACTAATAATATTAAATCTCTCCATTACCTTATACTTTTCTTTGTTCGTTTTAACTAATTCTTCATCACCATATGTTTCATCTTGTAACATCATTTCAATTATTTTCATATATGAACCATTTAAAGTCTCATAATTACTCTCGAGTATTTTCATTTTAGTTTTAACTACACAAATATCCATGTGAGTTTTATTACTTTCTTCTTCAACTCTCTCGGCGTTTTGTTCAAAACACGTTAAATACATTTCTTTTTCTTTAACTAATCTGTTCATCTTGTAGATCACGTCGGGGTCACCAAATGTAAAATCTAATCGTCACAATATTCACCGAATAATGCACACGATAAACAATCAAGTTTCTTTATTCTAAATTAAAATATATCTGACATATATTTTCTCTCTATCAAAATCTGACAATATCATTAAGGTAAAACAGGTTATAGGTAAAGGTAATATCTAAATCTTACACCCTTATCATTTAAAAAATTAACCTCCATGCCACCCTGCCCATATTTTAAGAGCTGAAAATATCAAATGTATGTAAAAAGATAGTTTAAGTTGTCTTATTTACGAGTTTTAAAGTCGATATTTCAACTACTTCAAAAGTTAAGAGGGGGTGCACTGTAAGTGAATAGAAGGGTTTTAGAAACATACTAAGGGCATATCCACAGGCTTGCATAACAACGCATAACAATGAGATGCTGTAATTGGCTTGATGTGCACCCATGTATCTTGTAAGCCAATCACGGCATCGCGTTCTTATGTTTTATGTTCTTATGCAAGCTTTTCGATAGGCCTTAAGTTAACTGTCAAAGAGAGTCTCATCTCTGTGTGGTGACAGAATTCCTACGGCCTTCTGGATTTTTTGTGTTACCGAGGATTGCGTTACTAGTAGAGCTCTTATTTTTTACTGGTACTGATAATAATTGTGACAACCAGTGTAACAGTCCGAGGCATTTGTATGATAATGAGCGCACAGATTACTATCCCCACTGTTAATTAACCACGCAAAATTGTAATTTTGTCACGGAAACGAACAATGAACGATCACAGCCAACTTTACTTGCGCCCTTTTAACATTATGGAATTATAAGCCAGTCGAGTAGTTGTTTTCTGTTAAGACCGAAAACGCCACACTAAGACACTCTAAGTCAAGTGGGTGTTTTGGGCAAGTTTGGGAACGTTCAAGTATTACGTAACGCTCCTAGGGCGGGGGGGTCATTTAAAAGTGTTAGGCCCATGTTAATGGTATAGGAGAATAGCGTTACGGGGGTGGGTTGGGGGTCCAAAATGATCAAAATTTGCGTTACGTAATACTTGAACGTTCCCTTTACACAACCGGACTAGTCTCTTAAAAAAAGTAAGTACTTAATAGTGCCTAATAATAGTAACTAATATTGAAAAAAAAATCATTTTTCAAGTTATCGTGGTCAAATTTTTTTTTTTCGGGCAGACCCACAGAGAGACAATCCGAAACATGTTTATCTGTATTTATATTTTTCGCCAAAATAGGCTTTTTATATATAAAACAAGTGGTGGACCACTTCCAAAAGGACTTCTGAGATTTTTGAATACAGAAAATAAGATTTTTTGAAATTTTCGGGATATCCGAAGAGATTTCTGATATTTCTTTTGCAAATCTCTAATATTTTCGAAGTTATGCCGCTCTCTCTCTCTCTCTTCTCCTCTCTCTCTCTCTATTTTAAAAAATGGTCCAAAATGGCCAAAAATCACTTTTTTTTCCATGTAAATGGTCACAAAATTATCAATTTCAACCATCGCTTGGATTTTTTTGAAAAAAAATCATGTCGATAGATTTCGAGGCGTTGATTCCGAAAATATAGACATATAATAAGCTCAGATTAATAGTTTGGCTTGAAATCTGTGCTTTCACTGTAGGTAGACTTACAGAGCAAAAATATCAACCGTTTTTAATTTAGTGCGTAGTGCTATAATCGCCTGGCTGTAGCAGGTTCTCTTTACTTACTGGCCTAAATTGGCTTTCACCCTGTTTTTACTCGAGCGAACGAGGGAATAATTAAAATTACAAAGGAAGTCGAAATAATTTTAGAAAAACCTAGGGTTAACTGGTTGAAAGTGATAATAGAATGCACACAATATATTTTATATAAATAATTTGTTTTTAAAGGTGCTGCAGCACGGAAGTCCTGTGATAACATCACCGGTGAACGGGATCAACCAGGGTACCTATTCTTGACTTTCGGGGAGTAGAACTACTGATAGAACAACGCCTGCAATATGACGCATAGTATTGAAAGGGAACGTTCAAGTATTACGTAACGCAAATATTGACCATTTTGGACTTTTTGAGAGAGTGGGGCTCATGAAAAAAAAGTCCAAAATGATCAAATTTTGCGTTACGTAATACTTGAACGTTACCTTATGCGTTTTTAATTTTTTTCTCTTATTGTGAATAATAAAAAAGTTATGTATAAAAAACATTTTTTTACATTTTAGCGAAATAGGGTAGCGCTGGAAAAAAATTACAATAAGAACCCTTAGAAGCACCCCTGCTAGGGGTTCCAAATATACAAAATAGTTCAGTATTTCATACGGTAACAAAATCGTTCAAAAATTATTACAGGGAACGTTCCAGTATTACGTAACGCAAATTGTACCAAAATTCATACACTTCATACTCCGGTTCCTGCGTTATTAAAGGCTGTAGGGATTTTATATTTTGGCTACCCCCCTAACACACCCCCTATTTGGGGGGTAGCCAAAATATGCCTTTAATAACGCGAAAAACGGGGTATTTTTTATTTTTTTATTTTTTTTTATTTATTTGATACAACACCCAACAGCCGAAGCCAATTACTGGGTGGGAAATACATAGATTGTGTTAATACCAACTAAATATTTACCATGAAACTTATTGACTAAATTTATACTTTTTAATAGTATTTAAGTTACAATTAAAAATATCTAAACTATCCTGCAGACGATTGTATGTATTACATATAAAATACAGGGTGATCCATAACTGGCATGCCAAAATTTAAGAGGTGATTCTAGATCCAAAAATATAAAAAAAGTTCCTATAAAGGTTGGTCCGGAAATGAGCCCTAAGGGATCTAGGGCCCTTTAAAATTGTAATAAAAATAAGGTTTTTAATTAATAACTCGGGTACCGTTTAAGCTAGAGCTGCGAGCTTTTGCATGTATACTAGTATTAATAAGGGCAATAAGTTTATGTTAATTTATTTTTTAAATTTATCCAGAGGCGTGCCCAGACGGACAAAATATATGAGGCTTAAAACATTTTTGCCCCAAACTTTTCGTGGTGTATGTTTTTTGGATTTGTTGTAAAAAATATAGATTTCTAGAGTAAAAATACATATAAAATATCATATAGTGTAACACTGTAGGAGCAACCGTTATCAAAAAAAAAATGCAATTAAGAGGAAGTAACATTTTGTGCCACCAAAAACGTTACTTTTTAAAAGGCTATTACTCCTTTAATATTAAATTTAGGTGTTTTGGTGTATAATACTTTTTTGCTCAGTTTTAAATGAAGAATCACCCTGCAGCATTAAAATTTTATTGGTGTTTTTTTTTGTTCCCCATTCAATACGTCATCTTCGAAGGGCCGTAGCTCCCTTAGGGCTCATTTCCGGACTAACCTTTATAGAAACTTTTTTTCATATTTTTGGATGTAGAATCACCTCTTAAATTTCGGTACGCGAGTTCTGGAACACCCTGTATATGGGCGAAAATATCAAAATATTTGTTCTAGCCTTGCTGAAGTAAAAAGTAGGATTTTCATTTATGAAGTGTATGAATTTTGGTACAATTTGCGTTACGTAATACTTGATGTATCCACAGTGTACTATTAAAACCGAGGTTATAACAAATTTCCAGTGTAATAACAAATTTTCAGTGTAATCTATATCCCTCTATATGAAAATAGTGATTTCTAAAATAAATACAAAAAATCCGAACGTGACGAATAATAAGTACCATTATTCTATGAATTTATTTGATTATTCCACGAATCGAATTTTTATCCAGGTGCTCCTATCTTATCAAGTAGGCTTCCCCTACATTTATTATACTCTCCACAGCTCAAATTGAAGGAGCATAATACGATGGTTGCCAAATTTCAAGAAAAAAAAAATTATGTCTTTTTTCCAACAAAAAAAAGTCTTAAAGCCACTTTACGCGAAACAATTTGTGCGCAAGTTTGATGCTATGCAAGTTTGTTGCAAGAATGATTCAGTTACTGTGCATGCCTTCAGGCAAGTTTGAGGCCATTTTCGTGCCATCAAATAATTTAGAACATGTTCTATTTTTCGGCGATTTTCACGCAAGTTTTATGGTTATTTTCGTGGTACCAAACTGGAAAAAAAGCTACCAAATCGATTTCATTTTACTAATATAGTAGCAACTGCACATGTTAATAATTATTATTATTAATAATAGGCCGGTCTGTCTAACTAAAAAAACTTCATTAAAAAAGCAAATGCTAGGTTATGTCTTTGTCAACAAACGCAGAGAAACGTCAAAATTGTCTGGTTGGCAGCACTGTTGTTTACCTTGCAATATATAGCACCAAACTTGCGTACAACTTGCTCCGTGAAAAGGCAAATCAATGTCCGATTGTCCTCATGCTATATCTGGCAGCAAACTTGCATAGCATCAAACTTGCGTACAAATTGCTCCGTGAAAAGTGGTCTTTAAAAAAATGTTTTTACTGCAATACTGATAAAGCATAAAAAAACCACGTTTTTGGAAGAGAAAACTGAATGGACTGTGAACACACAGAAAAATATTGTCTTAAATCAAGAATATGGTGATTTGTAAACAACGAAGGGAATATATTCTCCTTTTAAGCATACCATATTCTTATACTTCAGTATTTAAAGCACAATTTTGCTTTAAAGGAGAATATATTGTCTTCGTTATATCCAAATCACACATTCTTGATTCAAGACAATATTTCTTTCTGTGACGAGTTAACTATGGCATGCGGAGCGATACATATCTTCACGGCTTGTTTTATATCAAGCATATGTACTCATGTGTTAATAATATTTAAATAACGATTGCCTAAAGGCATCGAATACAAATACAAATATATTTGTGTGTATTGCAATGGAAAATGTAAACTTGTTTGCTAAGTATAAAAAAAGTCAGTTGATTCTACAGTAAATCCACAGCAAGTAAACATTGGGAAATATATACGTCTTCTATTAATAGTAATTATATACCAAGGTAGAGAAGACGGTTTTTATAGCCGAGCGTATTAAATCCCGAGCTGTGTAGCAGCGAGGGATTTAAGAGTGCGAGGCTATAATAGTCTTCTCTACCGTACTTTATATATTAGTTTTTTCACTACTAGCACTATTTAACTATTTTTATTCAAATAATAAAATAAATTATTAACAGAAATAACATTTGCTCAAATAAATACTTTGAACTTGGGTTTAATTAGTAAAAATTGCACAAAGAACTGAAACATCTAAAGTGACAGAAATCAATTGTTTATAAAATTTACTCCTACTAGGAGAGAAAAAATTATTATTGCTATAGGTGAAGAAAATTGATTTCACAGTCTGAAAACATGATAAATAATGGTATGTTCTAAAGCTAGTAGTGAAAAAAATAAAGTTATAGACTATAACTATGTATTAAACTTACCTATACTGCCGTTTATTAAATACAAGTTGACGCGTCCACTTCTAACGTCTAGGTAAGGACGTTAGTATACAGGGTGTCCATAACCTCCTTTGCCAGATGGAAACACCAGATATTAGTCGTGGTTTTATGTTTATTTAACCTAAATCGTAATCCAAAAATCCTTCCCAGGGGAGATAAAGCTCTTTGAAGATGGCCCTCACGTCAATTTTTTTTAAATATCTATAAAATTTTTCAAATATCTCAAAAAATCTTCTAATGGTAAATCGGCCACTGTAAATACATTTTCTCTATTGGAATCACAAGTGTCTCATTTATGTCAAATTTTAGGTCCTTTTTGTAACAATAATATTGCGATCCTGTTTAAAGTCGAGAAAAATCTATTTAAATTTTTTGTGTTTCTTGAATAAAATTCCATTTGATTTCTAAATTATGTATACCACGATGGCTTTGACAAATAAACAAAATCAGAAGTTCAAAGATGTCAGATGTTATTTAATTCCATCAACTAATAATTTTTGAATAATTTTTTAAAGAAAAAACGAAGATGCTATTGTTTCAAAAAGCTATATATACAAGTGCGTAGATGAGGGGGATAATGGGGGTAATTACCCCCCCCCATAGGCGTGGGCGCCAATTTTGTTTGCAGGGCGCCAAGTTTGGTAGAAACCTTCAGGGACATAAGTTAGTTAGTTTTTTTCTTGTTGGTATTTTTTTGGGCGCCAAGTTTGGTATGGTAGAAACCGTTAGGGACAAAGCTTTTGTCTTAGGGTATTTTCTTTGGCGCCGTCATTTTTTTGTAGGGGGGCCACGTTTGGTAGAAACCGTCAGGGACAAAGCTTTTTTTCTTGATGGCATTTTTTGGGGGGCAATTTTTTTTTGTAGGAGCACAAAGCCTTATTTTAGGGTGTTTTTTCTTTTGCTAGGGGCGCCAAATTTGAGGCTTGAAAGGCCGGCCCTGGGTATTACCCCCCCCCCATAGAAGAAAAAGATCTACGCCCTTGTATATATAGCTAGCTACCTTAGGCATCATTTTTGAGGTTATACTATATTTTTGTATTAATTTTAAGACCATTCAATGGAGCTCTCTACAACTAGAATTATGAAACAAAAGACGTCTACCCTATCTCCATCTCATTTGTGCTACACTTTCCAGCCAACCAAATAAATACTGTATTTGTTTTTCATACAACAAATACAGTATTTATTTGGTTGGCTGGAAAGTGTAGCAGTGAGCGGCACAAACGAACATAGCTAATGTGAATCTGTAAAATAAGATAATTCTACTGAAGTTTATATGGCGCCAGTAATTCCTTTAATAAAAGTAATATATTTTCACTTTTCGCCCGGCCAAGTAAATATTGTATTTGTTCAACAAAGAACAAATACAGAATTTGTTTGGTTGGGTGGAAGTGGGAGTGTATGTATGTCTTCTATCCTTGTTGGGTAGAACTTTTGTCCCTGTCTAATCTAACGGGAGAAATCTCCATTATAAACACAACTTTTTTGAATATTCAAATCGATTCAAATCACTTTTAATAAATAAATATACATTAGTTTAGTTTAGTTTAGTTTAGTTTAGTTTATTGTTTATACTCGTTCGGGGACTTTTTTCAAAAGGTAGTTTATACCTTATTAGAGTGCTTGTTGTACAATAAATGTAATTATTAACATCAATAATAAAATCAATTAAAAGGTATATTTTCTTCTCTAATACTTTCTTGAATCCAAAAGGAGATATATATGGTATTCCTTATCTAGGTAAATATTTTCAACCTATTTTTGTGACAAAGTAGGTAGGTATTTATCTTTATCAAAAAGGTGTCGTTAATCAAAATAATCTAAAAAAGTTAAATATTATAAATTCACACAATTTATTTATTTATTTAAGCATTTTTTACTCTTAATAAATTGAATATAGTTCATTGTACAAACATTTTTATCAGGATTTGATAAAAACATGTCATGCTAGACTTATGGTCGCTATTATTTTGAACAAATAAACCATATATTAATGTTCTGTCATATTTATAAGTTACGAACTATCTTTAGTAAGGCTTTAAAAATAGTTATTTATGGTACTAGTGGGTAAAGTAAGACATTGCCCGCATGAGAAAATTAACCTGCGAGGCGTCAGCCAAGCAGGTTAATTTTTGAGAGGGCAATATCGGTTTACCCAGGAGTGCCATACAAGGTTTTATCCAATAAATAGCTTAGGAATTCATATTTTTATTAAAAATTATAATGACATTTACAAGAAAATAATGTGACAAGTGACAGTTGAGTGGGTAAAATAAATAATTATCCACTCAATAAAGTAAAAGCCACGCGGCCGCGCGCGGGGTTATTATTGAGTTTATCTATTTAAAATAAAGCTGGTAATTGTCTTATTATCTGTATGTATTGGATAAAAAAATGTTTTATCAAAAGTTTTAGTGAAAAATTCTACAACAAAATTCAGTTAAAAATTGTAGCTCATGAAAATATTGCACAGAATCTTGTTTTCGGTAAACAAGTTATAAGGGAACGTTCAAGTATTACGTAACGCAAAATTTGATCATTTTGGACAGCCCCCTGTAAATAAAAATGCAACTTTTTTTCGTCAGATATGCAACTTTTGTACACGAAGCTGCCTCAAACCAGCTTTACCCCCTGGCCGAAAATTTTAATGACCAAAACACAAAAAAAAGTCCTCACCTCTGAAAAAAAGGTCCCAGCCTTTCGTAAATATTCAACTATTATATTTGAATCTATGAAATAGAAATATCCCTACAAACATTGGTACGTCGGCCGCCCGATGGCCAACCTTCGGCCCACGCAAATTACGTCGGATGAATGTTGGCCATCGGACGGCAGACGTATCAATGTTTGCAGGGATGCAACATTTTTCTTAAACAAAAAAGTTAATCACTAAAAAAAGTCCTACCTTTTCGTGAAATATGCAACTTTTGTATTTGAATCCATGCAATATGCAACTTTTCAAGATGGGTGGGGAGGAAGCTCTCCCCCCATCCCCCCCCCCCAGCTACGGCCCTGATACCTTATTATGTCAGCTAATTGTTCGCAAAAGCAATGTTTTTTTTTTATATTAAATCATTTACGAGTTACATATGTAGCTTTTTGGCACTCTTAGAACATTTCCTTAAAAAAACGCTCAGTGATTCGCGCTAAAAAATTTCAAAAATGTTTACGTAAAATTCATAAACTTTTAGCCTGTTGCAGAGGAAAATTTCACTAACGATAAAAAAATCTCTTATCCTTGTAAATGTTTAGGAAAAGGTCAAACCTAAACAGTTTAGACTACATTTATATTTTCAACGCAACCCTACAGACAATTAATCACTCCACCCGTCCAAAATATAATCACAAAATAATCAAAGCCTTTTTTTTAACGAGTGCTTTTTGAATGCGGAATAAAAGCTCAATGATAATGAACCCAATCAATCTTTTTCCGTTCTTGGCAAATAGGGCATTTTAAAAAACACGTTTTTTTTATGTTGCAAGAAAACCCCCTTTCAAGTTGTGAAAAATGTCTTAACAAATATCTGTGCCAAATTTCAGCTTATAAAATAAAATAGGCCTTATATATTTCTTTTTTTTGAGAAAAAATTTGGTACAGATTTAAATTTTTGTATTTTGCCACGATATAGTATACTAGATATATTAAAAAAAATATTTTATATATTCAGTAAAATGTCCTTTATGCGCATTATTAAAACTTGCGAAGTATTTTTTTAAGTTTGTAAGTTACCTTTTTTCTAACCAAGGGCAGTAAAGAGCTCTTTTCAACCTGTTTTGGATTTTTTTCTGGGATTTTACCTTATAGATGGCACCAAACTAACCAAGTATGTATAGCGACGCCTGACCCAACCCCCTCCACTTTCCATTTAGGCCACGCCCCCAACTTTAATAGCCCTCAAAACAGAGCTGTTTTGACAGGGCTGTTTCTAAATCAGTTTATATTAGATCAGTTTAGATTGGATCTAATTATTTTCGTAATATTTTTAGTTTCATATGATTGTGAATAAAAAAAAATCAGTTTTAACCCTATAAAAAATAACATTTCCATCTCTCTGGAGTTGAAACTATTTTATTTTCTTATTAGGTTTGAAATATACTATTTATTTTTTTCAAATGAAGTGAAGCGGATCACTTATTTCATTTTTTTAATCTAAAATTAGGCACAAACTTTTGTTATGGTATTTTTCCCGACATAAGGGGGGACCTAAAACTTAAAAAAAAGTGTTTTTTGAAATACCCTATTGCTCAACTCCGAATTGGTTTTGCAGCGTGCAGAAAAACCACATTTCAATTTCGAGGACCTAAGTGATGTTTCAGTTATTTTTTAGTGCCTTGAAAAGGGGGAAAATTTAAATTAACTGAAACATGAAGAAGTAATTCTAAACAAAAAGTAAATTAAAAGTTTAAAACTAAGAACATTAAAAACTTTAAAGGTTTGACCAGTGGGCAGAAAAAAAAATCCAACAAAAAATTCAGATTTTCCCAACTTTTTACTCAAAACTGCGATTTTCACAATTTTTTTACCTGAGATTGACAATTTCCCAACTTAAAAAAAGTTAATGACCAAAAAACTCACAACTCTATAATTTTCCCAACTGTAGAGAGATTTTCACAACTCGAGAGTAGTTGGAGTTGGGCGGAAACAAATGAATGACAGAGTTATAAATGAAATTTCAACTAAATAGTAACCGACCTAGTAACAAACAAAATCGCTGAAGTCATCTTCGAAAAGGAAGCATGTTCGTATATTAGAAAATTACCCTTATAGAGGAAGACGGGGTAAAAAAATGCCCCCTGATGAAACTCTAAAAACATCTGTTAAGCGGTATGGCATAGACGACTCTAAACGGATGGATATGCCAAAAACTGCTAAAATTATACTTATGTGAAATTTCAAACAATTTGGTGCCCATATTTAGTCTATCAACGTCCCCATAAGAGGTCGTCCATAAAATACGTCACACCATTAGGGGGAGGGGGTCAGACATTTGTGACGAAGTGTGACATGGGGGAAGGGGGGGCTTGGCCAAGTGTGACGTCACACCAAAAATTTTATTGACCTATTCAAAATGACTTTTTTACATTCTGATAAGCAGAACTTTTTAGAATAGTTCAAACAATCTACTCATATATAGTAACATTAGAGTGTGACGTCACATGGGGGATAAAGACTTTGTGACAATGTGTGACATGGGGGTGGGGGGTCTAAAATCACCTAAAAAAGTGTTAAGTATTTTATGGAAGACCCCTAATCGGATTGTCAATAAAGTGATTCTCTTTTTATCAGACAATATCCTGCAGGATCCTAGGAGTTGCCTATAGTTGAGCGAGAAAATAAGTACAGTGTAACCATATGATTTAATCAAATTCCCCCTGTAATAAAACACCTATTGGAACAGCACTTTTGTTGAATGAATGTCAATATACCACTGTTGCTATGCCGAATGTTGGTGTAATGACCTAAGTGTATAAAAGGTCGTAGTGCAAATTGCATCAGTGTCAAAATTAAAGAAAGCAAATGTCATATTTGACGGTTTTTGCTCTGCTAAGAAGGAAGAGCAAAAAAACACTTAAGAACTAGATGAAACGTTGCAAGCACCCTGTCAAAACATCGGCACTATTGTACACTAGAGCCATCTAGTTTGCAAATTTCAAACTAGGTGTTTTGTTTGATTTTAAAGTCTGTGTCTTTAAAACATTATATTCTATCAAAAAACTGTATATGACATTTTTTATAGGGCTTAAAAAGAGCTTTTATTTAAAATATCATTTTTTGAAATCGGGTTATAAATATGTGAGATATGCTAAAAAAACCTTTTACTGCTTTAAACGCCAATATCTCGAAAATAATGAGTTTTAGGAAAACGTTGTTTATAACATTTTTTGACCAATTTATAATTATCTTTTATATAAGTGCTAAATTAACCATTATTAACAATAATAATTGCCTTAATTATGAACAAAAAACGCTAAAAATAGGAGTTTTACCCTATTTTCACCCCCTTACCCCAAATCGTTTACCCCCAAAATCTAATCAGCTCTTCGGAATACGATAAGAAACAATATGCAAAAAACCGAAAGCCGATATCTCATGTAGAAATGGAGTTAGAGAGTTTACACCCAGACAGACGGATGCAAATTTTTTTTTTCTGATTTCGACTGGTCTAAAACGTGAAAAAAACGTGGAACACTGGTCTGAACACTGACTTACATTTGTTGATAGCTTTATACAAGTGAAATGTTTAAAGCCATATTCTCTTGTTTCAAGGCTAGCATTTCCTTGAACCAAAGCCAATGTCCTTGAATGAAAGCACGGGTTTTGAAATAAAGATCCACGCTTTTCATTCAAGGAAATTAACTTTCTTTCAAAAAAATGCTAACCTTGAAACAAGAGAATATGGCTTTGAACATATCGAAAGACACGTCCCCTTGGTCCAAGAAATCTTCTTTTTTTTGTAATATTTCTGTTTGCCAGGAAGAAAAAAGCAATTAATCAAAACCTACGACCTTTCCTCTACTTCCGGCGGTATAATAGTCAAAGGGGGATGGCGTACTTCAAATTAATCCCTTTTGTCAGAAGCGGATTGCAGTTGAGGGCGCTTGCGAGCCATTAAAGCGAGGGGTCATGTCACGGACAAAAAAAAAGAGTGACATGGCACGAAGCACTTGGGCAGAAACGTAATTTTGTCTGTAAATGAAGTAATCAACAAAAAATTTGGAAACACGAAATGAAAGGCATGGAATGTTTTAGATTCCAGGATATATTTGATGATCCTTTTTGTTTTATTTTCCTGGATAATTACAGTACAAATTAAAATCTTTTTTTTTTTTAATAAAAGTGATGTTTCTCACATTAAAGCTTTAAGTTTGCTGCCCTAATTATTAGCATTTATAGTTATTTTCAGATTTCTTTAATTCTCTAATTTTTTATGTTTTACTACTTTTCAAACTACCATTAATGCGGGGAGGTTATGCACAAAAAAAAGAGGACACTTGGGCAGAAACGCAATTTTGTCTGTAAATAAAGTGATCAACAAAAAAGTTAGGAACACGAAATGAAAGGCAAGGAGTGCTTTAGATTCCAGTATATATTGGATGATCCGTTTTATTTTCCTAGATAATTAAAGGATATTATTAACTTGTTCGTATTTTTTTTTTCTAATCAAGAAATGAGCGGTATGGAATGCTTTTGGTGTTTCTTTTAGTTGTCCAGGCTAAATTATCCTGGATAATTATAATATAAACCTTCATGATACTTATTTAAAATTCCTGATTTTTTATAAAACTTGATTAATTTTGTTACCCTAATGTTTAAAAGTTGTAAATATATGCTAATTACTTCGATGCTCCAATTTTCTGGTGTTTTGTGAATAAGAACTTTTTAAAAACAAGTATTTTTTTGTATTAATTATGAATTTTCAAAGTACATCATTAATTAAAAGACCTTGGCCATGAAATCTCACGTTCTTATTTCGTATTTAAAAATAGCCAATGATCGAACTACCACATAGTTCCCACTTACCCTACTCACCCTAATCTGCAATCTAAAAAAATGGATCGTGATGAAATAATACTCTAAGTTTTTTTGGGCAAATAGCAAAATTGCTATAAAAAACTGCTTAAATTCAATTAATCACTTTATCAATAAATACTATGTATTTGTTGTTTGCCTTTCTAATCGATTTTTAATAATAAGTTATTTTAAAGAAAAGTAGGTGTTCAACAAAGTATAAACATGCCCTGATAAAAGTACCCTGCGATTATAAAGTGCCGAACACTTTTTAATGCAAAACTGGCATTAGCGATAAGTAAAATGCAAGAAAGCTGTGTGCGTTTTACTGGCCACCGAGCTGTTGTACATAGCAATCACATGGGCTTCTTGCGCACAACTCTAACAGAGGCGTGGCTTCAAACGAAGAGTATTTTCTTTTCAAACTGTTCGGCACTTTATAATAGCACTGTATACAGTTCGTGCATTAAGTCTGGAATCACCCGAGTAACTTTTTAGTTACAAGTAAAACACAAAAACCCTCGGATAGGTCGATTTTAATTTTTAATTTTGCAAATTATGGTGTAATAAAAGTTATTAAAATTTGCACCCCCTTGCACCCTCACCCCCCAACTTTTTTTTTCAAATAGCAACCTACCCCTTGTGACACTTCGTTGGAAAGGTAATTTAATAAGCTTTCCAACGGTGTATAATAAAGCCTAATTTGGTAAAGGGCTAATGATAAAATGCACAATTTAGTTTATTATAAAGACATGTAAAGTATAACTTTAGTTCACTATAAATGTTCAAATTGATGTCCTTCAGCTCTTTGATAGTGGACAGTAAAAAAAACAGGATTAAAATCGATTAAATAGTAAACATAAAATTGGTCAATAAAAAGAAAAAAAATTGCATTTTTCAACAGGGTATAAATTATTACAATAAGTTTAAAACAACCTTATTTAGATTCTCAGGAAGGTGCCAAGTAGGAAATAGGGCAACAATTACCATATTATGCGTAATATTCACACAAACAATGTTTAAATAAAACATGCGTTTTTTCATAGACCCTTTAACAAATTATGCTTTATCATACATTGTTGGAAAGCTTATTAAATTACCTTTCCAATGATGTATCACAAGGGGTAGGTTGCTATTTGAAAAAAAAAGTTGGGGGGTGAGGGTGCAAGGGGGTGCCAATTTTGATAACTTTTTTTAGACCAAAATTTGCAGAATTAAAAATATAAATCGACCTGTCCGAGGATTTTTGTATTTTACTTGTAACTAAAAAGTTATTCGGGTGATTCCAGACTTAATGCACGCACTGTATAACGCCCTGATAAAACCAAAACCATATCTTCCATTACAGTAATTTTAATTTAATGGCAGTAAAATGCAGTAATCCACTACTGCAATAAAGAACCTCGAACAGTCTTTTCTTTAAAAATCTCAACTTTACATAATACCTGGACTTAGGGGATGCTTAATTAAGTAGAATAGTACGAGGTTAAACAAAATGTAAATGTAAATATGTATATATTGTGTATAATGTTTTCCGGACGTGCCTAACTGAGCAAAAAAAATAGATTGTTAGATTAGATACCTCATTTCCACAGCTTTTTGAGCATCTAGAACCCAAAGGAACTGGATACACAACATTGCAATTTGAAAATAGCTTAATTTAAATGTACTTTAAGTCTTATATTAAAAATACAGCCGAAAGAAAATAAGAAATAAAAATGGTCACAAGTTTTCCGACTATTAACGAATCTACCAATCAATCAGTTTTAATAGATTGGTTTTTGTCTTTAAATTGGTATCTTAAATCCCATCTGACGTTGAAAGATTTGCTCATTCGAAAGATGTTCAAATGTATGTTCAAACACAAGATCCTACCTCAAACATATGTGATTTTTTTCATCTCACAGTTCCGAGAAGTAAACAGCTGATCCATCAGCTGATCTATTTGTGGATTTCAGGGTAGCACGTCCTTTTATGTTTCCTAGAAATCCGGTAAAATGCAGGCGGTGCAAAATAAGGTGGAATAAAAAAAAATAAAATACTTTTATCCATTACATACAGATAAAAAGACATTTACCAGCTTTATTTTAAATAGATAAACTCAATAATAACCCCCGCGTGGCTTTTACTTTATTGAGTGGATAATTATTTATTTTACCCACTCAACTGTCACTTGTCAAATTATTTTCTAGTAAATGTAATTAAAATTTTTAATAAAAATATGAATTCCTAAGCTATTTATTGGATAAAACCTTGTATGGCACTCATGGGTAAACCGATATTGCCCTCTCGAAAATTAACCTGCTTGTTGTTCTGAATTTAAAACTTGAATCATACAAGGTCAAAAGCTTTTTTTCACTCGGGGAGTATTGCAAATAACATGTGATTATAATCTCATCAATTCATTTTCAAAATATTTCAGTTATATCTTTTTGATTTTTGGGGAATAGGGCTTTGGATCTGACTAAAATTGTTATCGAATTTTGCTGTGACGTTTCGACGATAGATTTTCGTCGTTTTCGAACAGAGAATTAAAGCCAAAGATTAGTCATTGCAACCGAACCTACGGTTGCTGCGTATAGAAAAGTCACTGTCTTAATTTTATTTTTTAACTGGTATTTGTTTAAATAATGTTTTGTTTATGTGAGTGTTTACTGTTAATGACAATGACTAATCTTTGGCTTTAATTCTTTGTTCGAAAACAACGAAAACCCATCTTCGAAACGTCACAGCAAAATTAGATAACAACTTTAGTCAGATCCAAAGCCCTATTCCCCAAAAATCAAAAAGCTAAATTATACAAATCGGGCAAAAACCTTCAATTTAATATTATTAGTTATATAATAAAAGTTATATTTTTTTTTTGATTTTTTTTTACTTCATTTAGGACGATTTGTGTACGCAGAGCAGTCTAGATCATACAAAAGATTGTCGACAATTTTTGGTTGTTCAATTTTACGGTAATTTAAAATAGAAACACAACTGTCGTCTGTTCATAAAAATGCATTGTGACATGCCCAAAGTACTGACAATATTTTTGTAATTATTTCTGTTGTTACCTGCATTGTAAGTTGAAATTTATAACTTTGGGTAGCAAAAAGCTGCTGCAAAGATAATAAATACTGTTTTCTAAAAAGGTTACCATTGTAGTGTAATGACTCATTTGGACCTTACTCTGAAAGTTGGTATTTATTTTAAGAAAAAATACACTGCCCAGTAAAAGAGCTTTCCAATTTTTCACCTCCGCGGGTAAAATGGATTTTTTATTATCAGATTCACTTTTAGCAGCCAATTTTCACGAAAACTACCCCCCGCTTCTTAGGGGTGGAGTTAGAATTTTTTTATTATCAGGTACTCTTTCAGCAACCTTAACAACCCCAATATACCAATTTACACATAAACTTGCCCCCACCCCTCAGGGGGTGAAATTAGAAAAATTGTAATAGGGAACGTTCAAGTATTACGTAACGCAAAATTTGGCCATTTTTAACCCCCACCCCCCACCACAAACGCACCGTAACAATAAAGAGTCCAAACGTGATCCAATAAACATTTTAGAAGTTTATAATTTTTTAAGTGTTACGTAACATTTTTACTGACACCCACCCCCCTCAGTAACGCGGCGTAACGTTTTCGATACGACATTTTTTATATTTGTTGTATATTTTTTAATCAGTTTTGATTTTACTAAAACCTCTCGGCTTTTTTATGAAAAACAAAACATTCTTTGTCCATTTAAACCATATTTCTTTGCTATTTTGTATGTGGCAAGTCAATATTTTATTACGTTACAAATTCAACTATATAATTATATATTTTGTCAAGTAACCCCGGGCCCTTTTGGACCATTAATATATGTCAAGTTATCAATAATTACCGCGGCATGGGGTAAAATCACACACTGCCATTGTCTATGCAAAATACTACAAAGGGTTCCGGCTCAGGCGGATATCCGAATGAACTGGCACCTTGATGTTTTGGCATTACCTACAGAACAGATAAACATTCCTTAATAATATGGAATTGCTTAACATTTTATGGTATACTTTACGCAGTGTATAATAGATATTGAGAGATACACGGAGAAAACCGTATTACCAAAAGTTTAGCAATAATTACCAAAAACTGCCCCTGACCCTCTAGGCATAGGTTTATTAAAAAATAATTTTTACCCCCTTACTCTACCCCGATATATACCAAAAACAATCTCAGCCTAGAACTTTAGATAAACAACCAATGGTCCAAATTTAAAGTCAAGCTCAAGCGTTTTCGAGTTATCGTGGTCACAAATTTCCCGAACAGACAGATATATCTGGTCTATAGACCGGTAGACAGAATTCTTTTCACGGAAATAGTTATTTATGGTACTAGTGGGTAAAGTAAGATATTGCCCATGGGAAAATTAACCTGCGAGGAGTCAGCCAAGCAGGTTAATTTTCGAGAGGGCAATATCGGTTTAGCCATGAGTGCCATACAAGGTTTTATCCAATAAATAGCTTAGGAATTCATATTTTTATTAAAAATTTTAATGACATTTTCGAGAAAATAATTTGACAAGTGACAATTGAGTGGGTAAAATAATTAATTATCCACTCAATAAAGTAAAAGCCACGCGGGGGTTATTATTGAGTTTATCTATTTAAAATAAAGCTGGTAATTGTCTTATTATCTGTATGTATTGGATAATAATCTTTTTTGGATATAAGACTACGAGAAACGTAAAAAACGCAATAAAAGTTAATAATATTTTTTTTTATCAACGCAGGACTTTCCTCGGGGAAAGTAAAAATATCAGTTATTAGAAAACGTCGAAGGAATGTAACAAGTAGGTCTGTTGTGTGTCCGATTTAAAAAAAAATCTTTTACCAGACGATTCCTGACCTTTTTAATTTGTATTATGTGAGATATGGTTAACATTGGGTTAGGGTAAGGGGCAATAACTATTATGTTTTAGGTTAACTAGCTTAATCATGATCGTAGCGTATTATATTTTTTATAAATAATTTTGAACCGTTCCGAGACATATCGATTTAATTATATTGCCACCCGTCTAGAAAGGGATTTTCTTTTAGCTTAATATTAAAAATTCTTCATAAATGTGTGAAGAGTAAAACAGCTGTTTTGTACCATACGTCTGTTTTTCACCCTGTATATTTTAAAAGTTAATTTTAATGGATTTCGGGAACGAAATGAAAAACAGCTGTTTCCAGTCGTTTCGTTTCGAAATTAGCTCGATTAGAAAATTGTTAGAAAAATATATTAGATACCCACCTAATTAAATTTTATTAAGGGTAATTGTTTGTTTTTTAATCTAATAGATGTATATTTAAAAGAATTTGTTTTATTAGTTCTATTTTTTATTATGTTTAGAATTTTAAAACTTTAAATTAAATTACTTTAAGTAATTCAAGTTTTAACTTATTCTTCTGTCCTTCTTAGTCCTAACTACAACTAACAAAATAAAAAAATCCTGTAACAGAATCTCTTACTTGGACGAATATGGCATAGAACAAGCCGAAAATGAAAAAAAAAATGTAGTTAGGACGTTTTTACTAAGAAGGGCAGTATTGGTCTAAGTAAGATAAGTATTCAACTTAAATCAAGCAAAACATTTGATTTAGGGAAGGTTCAAGTATTACGTAACGCAAATCATTTTGGACTCCCCCCCCTCGTAACGCTATTTTCCTATGCCATTCACATGGGCTTCACACTCCAAAATGACCCCACACCCCCCCTAGGAACGTTACGTAATACTTGAACGTTCCCTTAAGATGCTTGCGGATAGACTTTTAAGCCACTTGCTTTTAGTAATTATTCCTCGTGTGCAGGTATAAGCAAAATATGAAGGAAATTCTAGTTCAAAACGTCATTATCTCACAATAATAATTCTTTACATCCCGGTATTCCGTGATAATTCTAGATTGTTAACTTGCCCATCATTGACTACTTAAAATATATAGTCTATAACTTTGTAGTTTTATAATAAAATTTATGGTAACAAACGAAAATTTAGTGGAGTCTGCCAATGTTATTAACGAATAGTTACACGGAAAAAAAAAATTATAGCTAGGAGCGCTATAACACACATACAAAGCAAATTATAATCGCTTATTATATAAATACAAGGCTTTCTCTTACAATTATGGCAGTCAGTGTAAAAATTTATATGAAATACTTTAATTGTTTAGTGAATAATAAAATATAACAAATAGTATGGCATTTATAGCTTAAATAGATTTAATTATTGTCCGTGCTTATAATTTTTATAATATAATAAAATTTCTGTAAATTTATAATAGTGCCTGTAATAAATATAATCGTGTCTGTAATATATATAATCGTTTCCAATTTATTTTTAACATTATTAGTTATTGTGTCCCTTATAATCTATAGCTTAAATCACTATAATTTGCCACTGTTACCAAATATCTTATAATGTATAGCGCAGAGCCCACTAATTTCTTTCCGTGTAATAAATGTATCCTACCAGTATTTTAAAGCATCTCTGTTATAAATTACAGCAGAGCTTCTTATAATTTAGGACTCGGTTAATTGCACCATCTGTTTTATAGAGACCGTAAATATATTTGGCGTCACACTACTGTCTGCACTACCTCTTTAATTTTAGGTAAATTTTATCTTTATTTATTTTTTGTTAACGAATAAGTGTAGCCTATTTCAAAAAGTAGTGTCAAATACATACTAACGAAATCATTTATACATAATATAAATAATAATGGCCCCAAAACAGACCCTTGATGTACACCACACTAAGTGTCTTAGATAAACTAGACATGCAACTGATATCTCAATTCCTCAACATAGACTAGTTTTTTATGAAAAAGGACCGATCTTCATGGGGATAAAGCTTTTAAATAAATTACCTGTTTGTCTCAAGGAAGGAACTATGTCTCAATTAAAAAGTAAGCTAAAATTATTTTTTCTTAGTAATCCTTTTTATAACACTAACGAATTCTTTCAATTTAATTTTCAAAACTACCAGTGTTCATAATATCTTTTTTTATTAAGTCTTATATGTATGTCACAGTCTCTTGTAACATATCAGGTAGTTACTTATGCATTTTATATTATATTTATATATGTGTTTTTTTTTTAATATTAATTATTGAATTTTGACAAATTCCGATACTTGTAAAAGTCTGTGGAAATAAATATATCTTATCTTATCTTATCTTAGTATCTGCACATCAGAAAAAAAAATTAGGGATGGGGAAAAATAAAAATGAAAATTATTTAATTGATTTTTATTTTTCCCTATTATTATATCCAGAGAGGTTTTTTTCTAATCAAATATTTTTAAAAAAGAACCGTTTAGTGTACATTGCACATAAGGGCATATCCACAGCCTCGCATAACACGCATAGTACATAAGAATGCCATACCGTGATTGGCTTGTTGTGCTGTCATGTAGCTTGTTAATGCATTCTTATGTACTATGCGTGTTATGCGAGGCTGTGGATATACCTTAACTCGTTAGAGATATAAACAAAAAATTCAAACTTCTCAAAAAATTCAGGTTTGATTGGGAGTTTTTGTTGTTTCCTTTAATCAAAATAAACACTTTTGTTTTTTTACTTAGTATTCGTATCCCGAATGTTACAGTCATAAAACAAATGAAAATTTACTGACGTCTGTGTTATTAAATATATCCTGTCACTATTTTAAAGAAGCTTATTATAAATTTGGCTTCGTTAATTGCACCATCTGTAATATACAGACCTTAAATATTGTTGGCGTCAAACTTGCGTCTGTATTGTTTTTATTTTTAGCCTGTAAATGTTTAGCTATATCCTAATATTTTTTTAAACAAATAAGTAAAATTAGTTAATTTTAAGTAGTAGTATTGTGCCAAATTAAGAAAAACCGAAGGGTAAACCGCAGAGGAATCCAGGTGTACAAATTAAAGGTAATCTGGAGGAAATCTTTGAAGGTTACGAGGTTATCTAAAGAAAATCTTAAAAACTCGAGGTAAAGTGGAGGAAATCTTAAAACCTTTCTTACTAAACGTGTACAAAATTTTGTCAGCGGTTTACCCCTCGAGAAAAACTAAAAATAGGATGAACAGTAATGGCCTTAAAACAGACCCTTGCGGTACACCACATTAAATGTTTCTTATGGTTACAGCCCTGAATTTTGGTCTATCAGAGATATACCTCTAACTAATAATCAGAAGTAGTTTATTTTGAGCCAAATTAAGATATACGAAATCATTTGTAAATAGAATGAATAGTAATGGCCAGAAAACATAGCCTTGCGGTACCAAATTAAAGGTTTATATGATTATTTGGTTTTCTTACTTTATATATTTAGCTTGAATTAATTTTAAAAACGAAATTTTGAATATATTTTTATTTAGAATTGGTATTCATAAAACAAATTAAATTTACTGACGTCTGTATATCCTGTCAGTATTTTTAAAAAGCTTTACTATATTTTAACAGTTTCTTAATTGCAGCATCTGTTAATATATTTGGCGTCAAAAAGATGCATGTACTGTAAAAACCCCAAAATATAAATTGTTTTTTATATTCCTAATTTTCTATATTTAACAACTTAAACAGAAGGTTTTAAAATAATTAACGTATCCACACACTGTAAAAAATGTCAAAATTTACAAGCAGGGATTAAAAACTGTATTTTTTTAAATTTAATTCGTAGGATTCATTATGTACCAAAAATATATTTTTAGTATTAGGGAAATCAAAAAGTTTTCAGTTTAGATAAGATTCTTAATTTCGTTCATAAACTTAGACACTGAAGAAAAAGATCTGGGGCAACCAGATTAAAAAGTTAAATAAGAAAACCTATTTTTCTGGTTCTGTAAACCACAACAATTTGTGTTGTTGCCAGATTTCTGGTTGCAGCAACCAAAAAAATAATGGTGATTTCTCCCGTTAGATTAGACAGGGACAAAAGTACTACACAAAAAGAACCGAAGACATACATACACTCCCACTTCCACCCACCAAAAAAATTCTGTATTTGTTCTTTGTTGAACAAATACAATATTTACTTGGCCCGGGCGAAAAGTGTAACTATATTATTTTTATTAAAGAAATTACTGGCGCCATCTAAATTTGAGTAGAATTATCTTATTCTACAGATTCACATTAGCTATGTTCATTCGTGCCGCTCAGTGCTACACTTTCCTGCCAACCAAATAAATACTGTATTTGTTGTATGAAAAACAAATACAGTATTTATTTGGTTGGCTGGAAAGTGTAGCACAAATGAGATAGAGATAGGGTAGATGTCTTTTGTTTTATAATTCTAGTTGTAGAGAGCTCCATTGGTCCGTATTTAACTATTGATTTGGTTTGGACTTTTTCAGTGGATGCACCTATTATATTTATACGATTTGATATTCATATGCCCGCAAAAATATTACTAAATTTTTTACAAAGAATTCCTCATTCCTTTCTAAAATTCTGTAAAAGCACATACTTTTGGAAACAATTATTTAAAATCGATTGTTAGTAATAACATTTCTTTCTGTGTACCTAGATAAAAATTATGAAATCTATTTTTGAACTTCCCGAAATGTTTTAAAGTGTACGTTTATTTCAACCCTCTCGTCCTAACAAAATGTACTGCTGTTTTCTTTTAAATATACCGGGTGTCCCATATAAAAGGTCCAATCCTTAATAATTTTTAAACTAAATGTTAAAAAAAAAACATCGGACAGGTATTTATCCACGTTCTACTTAGTCTTAAGAACGCATTTGGGTTTATTCGTGTTTATATTAAAACACGAATGCTTTTTGAAGATGTTATGAAACCCGAACCTTTTGTTTTTTTTTGTTCATTTCGACAGTACTTTTTTCATTTGACAAGGAAATCTTAATGTAATATTTTTTTTCTACGACTGCTTTAGAATGTAAGCAAATACAGACACTTTTCAAACACAGAATGAATCCATTCTAGCTCTAGACACGGTATGAATATTCCGTATCAAGTGTTAGAATAAGCACATGTAGTGCCATCTCTTATAAAAGTAAAGAAAACTGTAGCAACATTACCAAAAAAAATATATATATATATATATATATATATATATATATATATATATATTTATTTTACCATGAAATATTGAATAATTTAATGCAATTTAAAGTTTTGCGTTATAATTACATAAATTTTATTAGTTTTTCTTAATATTTGACCAGTTTTTTATCAATTTTATTCAAAAAATTAAAACTGCTCCATCTATTATTAAATATTTAAACCTGATATCTGTCACAACAATCTGACATAACCTTCAATTTTTGCATTATAATTTGTAAATATGTGCTAAAATTAAATAAAAATCTTTTTTTAAGTATTGATTTGACAAAATTATTAAATAACATTAATTGCTTTATTTAAAAATATGTGTTTTGTTGCATTTACAATGTCGAGTCACAAAAAACATTGTTTTTAACCTTGCCCGCAGTTTAAAGCCATACAGTGTTTCATATTTGCAGTCGAAGAAAAAGTATAGTCTACAACACGTATGGATAGTCATTGTCTATTCCATACTAGTTATAGAATATACTATTCTTTTTTTTAAGCTTTGGCCTCTAGGACTAAGTATATGAATTATTAAAAGCTAAAGTTGAAAACTAATTCCATAATATACTGTTTTAGATTTACTCTGTAACTTAGGTAAAGTTATCTCCCAAAAACATCTTTTTGGGGCAAAGCTTTGTAGTATATTCCTAAATTCAGCTCTATTAAGGCAGGCAAGACAACGGAATTGATTGGATTAAATCTTTCTATAGTTTCAATAAGACGTTTCTATCCTAGTTTAATTCTGGAATTTCCAGAACAATATTCCCTTCCTTCCGTACTAGCTACAAAAACTAAGAACGAAATAATTTGTAATAAAATTGTAAAATTACATGTAAAATCTAGTAAATTTTAAATATATTTGCATTGAATCATGTGTAATTATATATTTATTTTTTATAGTGTACCCGGAACTACCAGCTACATATAAAAATTGGAAAAGTCCTTTGTTAGTAAAATATGGCTTTTCATTTTCGTTCTTATTCCCCCATACACTAACAATAACAAAGTTCCTGGAAATTCTGAAGGAAACCCAGTGGAAAATCTTTCAAGCACTAGGATGATGCTCCCTATATCGGACAAAGGAATCGTGTAAATACTCGAATGGTGTTTTAGGGTGAAACACAGTAGCGTGTCAGGATGTTTATTTATAGTCGGTTTGATATCCTTTGTATTTGCTTTTGTCAAGAATAGAAAATTTAAAGGAAGATATCAATGAATAAGAGTGGGGGGAAAAGGAATACAGTCTGACCAAAGAACTTTTACCTCAAGAAGTAATTTCAGACCAATGTTTATGAAGGTGTCATCTTTTTGTTTGTTTATTTACTAACAGAAATGCGATACAGCTTTTTGGTGTAAAATTTAGAAGTCGCTAGTCGACTTTCAGGCTACCTAGTAGCGATGTTGCGTAGTTTCCACCTTATCATGAATTCAAATCATTATACTTAAATTAAAAATGTAAAGAACTTTATTGTATATACTATAATTATGTTTAATAATATAGTATATTTAAATCTATTAAAATTAAACTACTATTTCATATAAAACTCATACAGAACTAATGTTTCTTAAAATTTACAATAAGATATCCAAAGTATATGTTTCCAATCGGCAACACTGTACCCCTGTCAGTCATTTTACTACATTAGACTATGAGTTTACACATTCTTTTCCTCTCTTTACGCGTACTAAGTGTAAACAATAGTCACTCCTCACCAGCCCCTCACCGTAGTTGGTTCACGCTTCAAACAAAGCATACGGTAGATTTCATCATGTTCCTTCTTGAGGTAAAATTTCTTTGAGTCTGACCGATTGACAAATAATAATGATTTAAAGGAAGGGATAAGGCTTCAATACTCCGCGAGTGACTAAAATAGCTGGCATCCATTTTGAATCCTATTTGTTGCACGAAATTTAAATTGCTAGATTGGTATTGGATAATTACCAACTATAACAAAAGTCCCTGGAAATAACAACATTTTAACGGTTTTACGATTCAAAAATTGTGTTAAAAATGACGCATGTGACAGAGAACGCATTATTAGTGTAAATAAGAAAAAACAAGCTGTGAAGATTTGTAATGCTACTCATTCCATTATATATTCACAGCCATTGTTATCATCCAGGGGTTTAAATGTTCACACTAGATGGTGCGACATGGCAAGAATTTTAACTTTGTGAATGACGGATATTTAAAATGTGGGTAAAAACAATTTCAAAAACTTTTTTTTTCATTTTTATTTATTATTTTTTTGGCAGCAGTATTTTTAAATGCGATTGTACATTTGCAGGTATCTACTTTTAGGGCCATTTAAAAAAAATCTTGGACGCTACTGCTAAGCTTTCAATCTTGAACTTTTGATCTCCTAAATTATGCAGGACACATCCTGGATAGAATGTGAATAGAAAATGATTTAAAAAATTACAGGCCTGTTGGCCACAATGATGAAAGGGATTTCTGAAAAGAAAATAAAAAGAAAATTCAGCGAAAAGTACATTCAATTGAGGAAAAATACTAAGAGTAACAAAAAAAAACTGTCCTATTAAGTTTTTACGAAAAAAACCTAAACTAAACTTAATTGACAAAGGAAAATTTTGAGGATAGAAAGCTGAAATAAAACAGAACATCTGTTTCGAAAAACGAAAAAAATAGTTATTTATGGTACTAGTGGGTAAAGTAAGATATTGCCCATTAGAAAATTAACCTGAGAGGCGACAGCCAAGCAGGTTAATTTTCGAGAGGGCATTATCGGTCTACCCATGAGTGCCATACAAGGTTTTATCCAATAAATAGCTTAGAAATTTATATTTTGATTAAAAATTTTAATGACATTTACAAGAAAATAATTTGAAAAGTGACAGTTGAGTGGGTAAAATAAATAATTATCCACTTAATAAAGTAAAAGCCACGCGGGGGTTATTATTGAGTTTATCTATTTAAAATAAAGCTGGTAATTGTCTCATTATCTGTACGTATTGGATAAAAACAGTTTTTGCCCTTCTCGGGGATCCCGGGAAAGCAATAAAAGTTAAAATACTAGTTTTGAAACTGTGTCAAGAAATACATAAATATGAAAAATGTAATAACACAGGTTTACAAAAAAAAAGTCAGGACTATTTGACCGGACTATGGTATTCCTAGGTATTTTGGCGCCCTGAATCAGATCCCGGGGTCAGTTTTGCCCCATCACGTCAGGAACATGTTTACATACATACATACAAATCACCATTTTGACCTCCAAATGACCTTGAAATCTCGTTTTCCTGACGTGATCTGATTCAGGGCGCCATGGTCCGGTCAAATAGTCCTGACTTTTTTTTTGTAAACCTGTGTAATTTTCCAAACAAGCCATTTCCATATTTATTTGTTAAGATAGAGAAAGTAATTAAGAAATGGGGGTCATACACAAAATTTTGAACCCCCCTCCCCCATGTAACACTAAAAAAAATTTGGTAAAAAAACAAATCGTTCTTATTTCTTTAAAAATATAGATTCACGTTACTCTTTATCAGTCCCCCTTCCTCCCTAGTAGGGCATACTAATGCCAAGTACGTTACATATTTTTAGCATGACTCCATGATAAAAGGGATATTTGAAAAGAAAATAAAAATAAAATTCAACAAAAAAATATATTGAACTGAGGAAAAACAAACGAATAAGAAAAGTTTCATGTTGTTTTTTAATCAATGTTCAGAAAGAAATGTATATTGTAACGAGTTTATCTGACATGTGAGAGCTGTATTTGAATTTCGTGTCAATCATGTCAATTGTAGGAAAAAGTCCTAAAATGTAAAAGAAACATCTACTAAAAATACGCAAAAGATTTCCTTTTGTTTATACAGAAAATATTTTTTATCCAAAACATACAGATAATAAGACAATTACCAGCTTTATTTTAAATAGATAAACTCAATAATAACCCCCGCCTGGCTTTTACTTTATTGAGTGGATAATTATTTATTTTAGCCACTCAACTGTCACTTGTCAAATTATTTTCTTGTAAATGTCATTAAAATTTTTAATAAAAATATGAATTCCTAAGCTATTTATTGGATAAATCCTTGTATGGCACTCATGGGTAAACCGATATTGCCTTCTCGAAAATTAACCTGCTTGGCTGACGCCTCCCAGGTTAATTTACTCATGGGCAATATCTTACTTTTCCCACTAGTACCATAAATAACTATTATCAATTCCACATCAAAATAAGTTCAAACCACAGTTTTTGGGCTTCCTGTAACACATAGAGTTAAAATTCCAACGGGATTCTACTCATAAGACTAAATACTAGTAACTAAACCCAAAAAAATATTCTATTTTTAATATTTTTATCATTTTATAAACATTTTTCTGAAAAATTTAATGGCTTTTTTTTTTCATTTTTCAGAAATATGTTTATAAAATGATAAAAATACTAAAAATAGAATATTTTTTAGACTTAGTTACTAGTATTTAGTCTTATGAATATTGGAATTTTTACTCTATGTGTTACAGGAAGCCCAAAAACTGTGGAGCCGTTTAAAAAGTGTCGAAGTGCGAAAAAACATTTTTTTTATATTCTTAATATGTTTTATAAATATGTCCAAAAGAAATCAGTTCAATAAATTCTTTTCACAAAAAAAATAAACAAAAAGCTTATGTTTTTCCAATTATGAAACGAAAAGTCCCCTTAAATACATTTTCCCCGGTCCTTAGTTATTATTTAGGTATGCATATAGCGTTATCATATAAGGAAGGTACTTAATCCATAATAAGCATGTTAAAATACCGTATTTCTAAAAATAAAAGCACACCTTTTGGTTATACAGCTGTGCCAAAAATATCTAATATCTTTTGTTGATAATGGCCCGTGAGTAGTCCTTACAGCTGAGTCAAAATCCTTTATTTCTGATATTTTTTTTGAAAAAATTTTAGAAAAATTCTAAAATTATTTAAATATATAGAAAAATTAAATTTAAATAAATCGTAAATGATCACAAACAATAAAAAGTGCCAATTACTCTTTACCAAACTTAATTTTTCTTACTTATTTTTGGCCGCTTAAAACTACTTTGACAGTAAAAAGCTCGCTTACTCCAAACATTTTTTTTTAAAAACTACAAACAGAATACTGGACAAGCTAGCTTCGAAGTTCTCTAGCACCTTAACTATTTAACTGAAATCACTTGCCCATAAAACAAGTGTACCGCGGTTCTTAAGATTTTTAAAGTGTTCTAATACCTAGACCACTTTTCTATCAGACAAGAGTGAGGTCCTTTGTGGGCCCCTAAGGTTTTTCATTGTTAAATTTGCCTTCGAACGGCCAATGTAGCCCGTGGTATACGGCCCTAGGTCTGCTGATATCTCCTCGGTATGTAGGCCCAATGTGGGTTTTCCAACGGGAAGCCAACGAACCAATGTTTGATGGGACACTAATTCATTATTTTATGACCTGTATTATCAAATTAGGCAATTAATAATATTATAATTAAGAATGTTAAAATACCGCATTTTAAAAATAAAAAGCACACCTTTTGGTTTTACAGGCTGTGAGTTACAGCTGTGCCCAAAACACCAGGTCCCTTTTTGTCGATAATGGCACGAGAGTCGCCACAAGTCTTGGCTTACCTGGAATTTAACCCAAAACTCCCATAAAGGGGTTGAAAAGATCACCCCATTGTTTATTATCATATTTATTTGTTATAATAGACGCCATGGTACGATGGTAATATAGTGTCATACATTTTCGTGGGTGGTTAATTTTAGTAAAAAAGGCATATGTCCGGAAATACTTCCTTTCGGAAATAGAACCTCTTAAAAAACAAGTCGCATTCCATTAAAAACTATTCACAGTGGATGGTAAATTGCATTTCCCCCTGTATTTTCCCAAATAGGCACTTAAATATATTTTTTCTATTTTGCGACTCTTATAAGCTCATAATCACACGCATTTTGCGTGTTCTTATAGGCCCATAAGAGGTCTGTACTTTTTGTTCTTTTGGGTTGGCAACAGAACTGGCTTATCGCTTGACGTTTTCCGTGCAAATGTCAATATCGCTTTAAAGTTGAATTTTCTACAAAATTTTGTGTTTGGGTTATTTTTTACCGTGTTAAAATTGTGGACTGGTTAATTTCAGTGAAAAAAGAAGAGATGACTGTAAAATATATCAAAATATCATTTGTTCTTAGAATTTTAAACATAGTGTAAACTGTAACGCCAACCCAAAACAAAAATCCCTAAATCAGTCATCAATTTATATGTAAGTTTTTTAAATTTTAGAGCAAAATAGAAAAAATTGTATAAAGCACTCGTTTCATAACAAGGTTTTAGAGCACTAGTACTTTAGAAAACTTTTTCTAAACTTGTACTCGTGAGCTAAAAACGTATGTTATGAAACTAGTACTTTAATATACTATTATCAACTGGCAGATTGCATAATAAAACTATACATTTTCTTTTTCTCTTTGTATATTTTTTAAAAGTTTAGCTAATAAGTTAAAGTATCTCCCTTTTCGTGTAATCTTTCTAAATTGCACTTAAAGTGACACTTTGTTGGATTAACTGTAGATTTTTAGACTCTCGCTTTATCTTGAAACTTTGATAAATGCGTCTCCTTAATTTTATAACCATTATCCCTGAGGAAGAAAAAAAGAGGGTCCATATCACAGGAAAAATACTTTTTTACGAACAGATTTTAAAAAAAAATCTGCTAGCAACTAATAGTACCTACTTAAAAATGCCATGTCTAAATACATGGGCATTTTTATAGGTTGCCAGGGGGATATATAATTTAAGGAAAAGTAAATATAGAGAATAGTATATTAAAGTACTAGTTTCATAACATACATTTTTAACGCACGAGTACAAGTTTAGAAAACTAGCCGCTTGCGAAGACTTTTCTAAAGTACTAGTGCGGTAAAAAAGTGTTATGAAACGACTGCTTTATACAATTTTTACCATTTTGCTCTAAAATTTAAAAAAAACTTACATTTAAATTGATGAATGATTTAGGGATTTTTGTTTTGGATTGGCATTACACCATGTTTAAAATTCTAAGAACAAATGATATTTTGATATATTTTATAGTCATCTATTCTCTTTTTTACTGCAATTAACCAAGCCACAATTTTAACATGGTAAAAATAACCTAAACACAAAATTTTGTAGAAAATTCAACTTTATAGCGACATTGACATTTGCACGGAAAACTTCAAGCGATATGCTAGGTCTGTTGCCAACCCAAAAGAACAAAAAGTACGGACCTCTTATGGGCCTATAAGAACACGCAAAATGCTTGTGATTATGAGCTTATAAGAGTCGCAAAATAGAAAAATACTTTTTCATTTAAAGCAAAATCAAAGTTATTTTAAAATAAAAAAAAAAACATTTTTTTTTAATTACAACAAAATTTAATATATTTTTTTGAAAAATGAATAAAATTTGAAAAAAAAAACTTTAATTTATCATAGTTTGATAGTCAAAACTTAAACTTAAAAATTTATATTATTTTATGTCAAAGTTTTGATGCACTCTTTTAATATTTCGAGTAAAAATGGACCCTTTCCGCCCGGACGTACAAATATCTTTACTTTTGTATGGGCTTTCTGACACGCTTCCTTATGCTTTCTAATGTCACTTATTTCAAAAGAAACACAATGACAAAACACAGAACTTTTTATAAGGGAAAAAAGGAGTCAATTTTTATCGTTGCTTCACACTTAATAGAATAATGTTTTCCTACGACCTAGTTAGTAGTTAGTGCCTATTCCCCACCAGTTGCCTATGACAACGGTTGGGAAAATTCATATAAAACAGTAATTTTACAATTTTTATATAAATATTAAAATTTATTTTTTTTTAAATAAAGTTAAGGGAACGTTCAAGTATTACGTAATGCTCCTAGGGGGTGGGGTCATTTTGGAGTGTTACGCCCATGTTAATGGTATAGGAAAATAGCGTTACAGGGGGGGGGGGGTTCCAAAATGATCAAAATTTGCGCTACGTAATACTTGAACGTTCCCTAATTGAAAAAATTGAATTATTATTATTATTATTATATTTATATAAAATTGTAAAATTACCTGTGGAATCTCGTAACTTTAACTTGTATCTGCATAAAAACACCTAACCTATGATTCTGCATGTAAATTTACATATTTATTTTTTACAGTGAACTCTGTAAAATTTACTAGCTTTTACATGTAATTTTACATGTAATTTGCATATAAAATTGTAAAATTGAATGTAAAATTTTAGAATTACATGAAAAATTGTGAAATTACATGTAAAATCTAGTAAATTTTGCATATATTTGCATTGAGTCACATATACATGCATAATCATGTGTAATTACATATTTATTTTTTCAGTGTAGGTTGATTATAGAAAGTTCGAGGCTGGGATTAATTTTGGTAAAAATCGGAGTGGGGTAAGGGGGTAAAATTGGGTAAAAACAAGTTTTTGATTTTTTTTTTTCAAACTTATTTTTTTTTTGTGTTAATGACCCCCCTAGGTATTATTTTGTTGAAAGAAGTATTTTTTGTTTTTTTTTTGTTTTGTTTTGTTTTATATCTATTTTTTAAGTACACTACCAAGAGTGTAATCTTAATAAAAAAGTTATACAACATTTGCGGTAAGTATACAAAAAGCTACTGTATATTTTTATAATTGAAGAGGTTGGGCCGAGATTATTAATCAAAATGTAATTATCCTTTGAAGTATACTTTTTAAAAGTCATTAAGGTTATCAAAGAAAAATAAAAAACAATTTAACTTTTTAAATTTAAAATAATATATTATTAAGTAATGCCTGTAATTCGTTTTCGAGAAGGATCTCTATTTATAACATTATTTATTAAAGTTTAAAAAAAAAATAGGGTAGGTACCTAATTAATATTTTTTTAAAGTATATATTTATATAAAATTTAGAAAGTTAACTTAATTAAAAACATCTAGACATAAAAATAAGAAAAACCCGACTACCTGATAAAGTAATCGAGTAAAGTGTCATCTTAGATAGGTGCGAAATTCACAATGGATCCTAGGTCTGAGTGTCATTCGAAATCGCTACACCGCTTCTATTACCAATAATCTTTAAAATCTGCTGGATATTTTAGGCTCTAGAGGCGAACTAACAAGCATATACACATAAACACATCAACAATATAACCCTCATTTCGCGTTGTTGTAGTCGGGTAAAAACATAACCTATGCACGTTGTCAGATAAATAGTATATTGTTTTACTAAGGGGCTGTCCATATATTACGTAACGCTAATTGGCCAAAATTCATACATTTCATACCCCGTTTCTCGCGTTATTAAAGGCTGTAGAGATTTCATGTTTTGGGTACCACCCTCAAATAGGGGGGTGTTAGGGGGGGTAGCCAAAATATAAACTCCCTATAGCCTTTGATAACGCGAGAACCGGGGTGTGAAGTGTATGAATTTTGGTCAATTTGCGTTACGTAATATATGGACAGCCCCTAAGAGGAAAAGTGAAGCTTTTTTTACTAGTCTGTAGAGTTTACGGACGATGCGAAGCGGAGTCCGGAAACTACAGACGAGTAAAAAAGCACTTTTCCTCTGAGTGAAACATACTATTTTTTCTTCAAGCTTCCTATATATATTTTTTTTAAATAATAATTTTTTAATTTAATTTATTCAGTAATAAAGTATGTTTTTTTTTTATTAAAATAGGCCAATAAAACCCTTTCAAAATAAACTTAAACCTTCCTTAGCTCATTTTAATTTTTTTCGTATGCTAAATCGTACACTTTTCGCGATTTCGATGGTAACTTGTCAAATGTAGCATTTGCAATTTCGGAGAAATTTGTAGGTGTATAAACCATATATTCTTCTTCAATCATTTTTAATCAATTTCACACAAAGGTTTTTGCGTAGAATCTCGAGTCAACCACCTGTTTACATAATAAAAAAACAAGTTTGAAGTATGGCTGTCATCAAAGTCAAAGAGTGCTGCCTCCAGTGGTGGTTTTGCTAACTAACTTTTTTTACGGCGTACAACAATGAACTCATTTTTTTTTCTGTAAAAAATAGATCACTTCTAACTAGTGTGTTCAGTTATAAAATATGAATATTTTAGCAAGCTTAAAGAAAAAATATATTTTATAAGTTTAGTAATAATTTCGGTTTTATTGGATCTTTAAAACCATAAAAATTAATTTTAGATTAATAGTTTAAAACAGTTATTGTGACCAATCCCAGATTATTAAAGGCTAGGTATTGGTTAAAAGTCATAAAAACGACATAATGCATGTATTATTCCTCAAGAATCCGCAGATAGGTTACAAAACTTTTATGGCTTTATTTTTTGAAAATGGAAATAATCGCTTTCTAAAAGTGTCGACCAAAAAATATACTATTAACCCCTTCACAGTTATTGACCTCTATAGAGGCAAAAAAGTTTGTGCCATTAATGTGTATGCATCTAAAATTATCAGTTTACCATTAGTTTATTTTCCATGACTCTGTAACACCGCCGGGTTTTCGGGGTTACTAATTACGAATCTGATGCCAGTTTTCTAAAATTCAAAATGGCGGATCCAATATGGCGGATTAGATTTTAAAGTTGCTCGGATTTGCTTGAAACTTGGTACTCGGGGGTTTTGGGCTCGCTGATTACGAATCTGGTACCAGTTTTCCAAAATTCAAAATAGCGCATCCAATATGGCGGATTAGATTTTTAAAGTTGCGGATTTGCTTGAAACTTGGTACTCGGGGTTTTTGGGGTCGCTGATTACGAATCTGAGGCCAGTTTTCCAAAATTCAAAATGGCGGATCCAATATGGCGGATTAGATTCTCCGATAAACTTTAAAAAATCTAATCAGCATCTCCAGTGAGCATTCGCCAAAATTGCAAATATTGAAAGAGGAAACAATTTATTTTTTGCGAAATTTTGCAAATTTCATCGTTTTTTTCCAAGTAGATTTTTCCATGGAATATTACATAGACAGACAAGTAATAATTTGGCTAATATGGGTATTGCATTAAATTTTATTTTGTAATTTTCTTATTTAGTATTTTAAACAGGTGTGTACTCGATTAATATATGTACAATACGTACGTTTTAAATGTCATATATGAATTTAATGTGTAATACAGAAGCGGACTTTTGGATATATAAGATAAGATAAGATAAGATAAGAGATAAGATGAGTTTATTGTTTAAATTATTATGTTTTACAATGCATCTATTATTAACAATAAACCATATAATCACAAAAAGCTTTCGCTTGTGCGTGATGAAAAAAAAGGAATATAAATTATACATATATAAGTATTAGAATATAAAAAAAAAAAAAAATGCTTAAAAAAAAATTAAAAATTAAGACTAAAAAAAAAAACACACACGCTTCCATACGTACATACATAAAATCACATCCACGCACCATCTATGCTTTTTTATAAAATAATTCAATTTGTTTCGTTTGAGGTAGGTAAATATGGGAAAAACAGTGTCCTTTGCAGTATCTGTAATTCAAATAAAAATTAGTTTTTTATAATGACTTTGTTATGAATAAAATCTTTGGGCATAGCCATTATATATTTTTTGCAGTTTTTGCTAAAAATATGTTGTGTTCTAGAATTTTTAATATCCAAAGGTAGTGTATTATATAGTCTAGGTCCCAAAAAATTTAAGTTACTCTGTCCGAGCGTTTTCGTAGCAGTTTTAGTTTTGTATTCATTTTTATGTCTAGTTGTATAATTATGTGCATTTGGGGTTAATAGTTTAGTATTTTTGTGAACAAAGTTGCATATTTTGTGAAAATAATTTTGACGGCTATCAAAGACCTGGGCTTCATTAAAAATTTGATCCGACGAATAGGAGTATGGTTTGTTAAAGATAGTTTTAAGTATCTTTTTTTGAATTACATCCAATTGATTAAGGTGGGTACTGCCTACTAGACTTGTATAGAGCATTTCAAGCTGTCTCACATCTAAGAAGTCTCTTAAGTTTCTGAACAAGTATGCTTCTCATTTTTTTAACAACATAGTTTATATGGTGATTCCACTTAAGGTGACTGTCCAACATAATACCTAGGTATTTAATGCTCTCTGATATATTTATTTTTAGCGGATTTTGTTGAGCTATATTAAGTGTTTTGTACAATGGTAGGGACGATTTATAGGAACCAAAGGGAATAAAATATGTTTTTTCAAAATTAATAGTTAGTAGCTGATTATCGAACCATTCCTTAATCAGCAGAAAGTCAGTCTCAGCCACATTCCTAAGCTCGCTCCAGCTGTCCGCACTGTAGACTAGTACCGTATCATCAGCAAAGCTTATAATGAAAGCTTTACTTTTTAACAGGAACATGTTATTTATATAGATGAGGAAGAGCAGAGGACCCAGAACAGTCCCCTGTGGCACGCCACATTGGATCGCTCTAAAGTCACTTATTTTAATATGAAACAAATATTATAAAATTTTATTTAAAATATGTATACTTATATAATTGACAAAAACTATGTATCCATATGTATAAGCATAAATTAGGTCGAAGCAAAAAACCGATACATATATAAAGTTTTTAAATAATTTATAGTTCTGTAACAGGGCCGGGGGCCGGGCCCCCGGGGAAATTGTTTACCCGGAACCCTCCATTTTTCTAAAATATCATTTTCCTACCCAGGGCCGTGGCGACTAAGAAAATGGTTCATTAACCAAGTTAGCGCCACAGGCTTTTTTTTTAATTTTTACAATTTTGATGGTACATTTAAATTTTAAAACAGTGTTACAATTTCAAATTTCATAAAAATGCAAGAAAACTTTAGCACCGCAGCCGCAAATTTACGAATTTCACGCTTAAGTTTTAGAAACTTGAAATAAAAAACCGTAAAAATGCCCTAGCGCCGCAGGCGAAAATTTTTGCAAATTCGATAGTCTATTTTTATCGATATTTTTATTTTAAAACAGTTTTACAATTTAAAGTTTTACAAAAATGCAAGAAAGCTCTAGCACCGCAGGCGATTTTTTTTACAATTTTTATTTTTAAGTTTAAATAAATAAAGTATAAAATAATTATTATAAGCTAAACTAAACTGTCGATGCCGGGACCGCATAAACCCGGGCCCGGGAAAGTTTACCCCTCCCTATTTTTCTTCGTTTTTACGGCGTTTTGAACCCCTTAAGTTAAAAGGGACGAAAGATATCGTGTGCACAGACAGACCAACAGGCCGACATATAGATGGGATTTTATTATGACTTTTTTTAAAACTTCTTAAAAAATTATGAAAAATAAGACTATACAAGCAAAAAAAATACATCAGAACTTAAAGCCTGTTACCTTATCAAATAGTGAGCAGTGCCAAATTAGGTACCGTCATTTCACACAACAATAGTCCAGAATCACACAACTGTGGTCGAGCTTCACACCTATACTCCATGAGCAGTGTATTTAAAAAAACTTTGAAAACGTGTTTCTGTATGTCTTAATACACCAACTTTCATAAGATATTGTAAACACTTAAAAATAATTACTCCCCGCCCCCTGGGGGTCTTGGACTATAGTTGTGTGGCTGGACTATAGTTTTGTGAAATTACAGTAACCATACGAAACTAGATGAAACGTTGCAAGCACCCTGTCAAAACATCGGCACTATTGTACACTAGAGCCATCTAGTTTGCAAATTTCAAACTAGGTGTTTTGTTTGATTTTAAATTCTGTATCTTTAAAACATTATATTCTAGCTAAAAACTGTATATTACATTTTGTATAGGGCTTTAAAAGAGCTTTTATTTAAAATATAATTTTTTGAAATTGGGTTATAAATATGTGAGATATGCTAAAAAAACCTTTTACTGCTTTAAACGCCAATATCTCGAAAACAATGCGTTTTAGGAAAACGTTGTTTATAACATTTTTTGACCAATTTAAAATTATCTTTTATATAAGTGCTAAATTAACCAAATACAATAATAATTGCCTTAATTATAAACAAAAAACGCTAAAAATAGGAGTTTTACCCTATTTTTACCCCCCTACCCCAATCGTTTACCCCCAAAATCTAATCAGCTCTTCGGAATACAATAAGATACAATATGCAAAAAACCGCCATATCTCATGTAGAAATGGAGTTAGAGAGTTTACACCCAGACAGACAGACAGACAGACGCAAAATTTTTTTACTGATTTCGACTCAGAATGGTCCAAAACGTCGAGAAATGTGAAAAAAATGTGGTCAAGACTTTTCGGGGAAGATTTCAATACATCGGCACTCTTAGTAGGACTAAGTGCCGATGTAAATAAGCGTATTTCCTCTCTCTATAGTTTCCCAACAAAAATATTGATTATTTATAAAATAAATATTTAAGTACGGATCTGCCAGTGCGTCTAACGATTATTTATTTACTATAGGATTGTAACATAGGTCGTTTACCCGTACTCAGATTATGTAATCAGTTCGCACTAGTGGGCCCCAGGGGGAGGGGGAGGTGGCGATGCGACTACAAAACCTCATATTGCAAAATGATTTTATTTTAAAAATTACGCTGTTCCCAAAACAATACTTTCTTCTATATTTAAATTTTAGAAAATATATTTAAACCCCCTTCGAGCCTCCGATTTTTTTAAAAAATGTCTCGTCTTATCCTTCTTGGGTAAGATGATATATTTTTTGGTAAAAAATCTGTTTAAAGTGTTTGGCTAAAACGTTTTGAGTACAAAAATCCGCTAATATAAATATGCTTTAAATATAAAACATCCTCGCACTGCACGGTGGTGCAATTTCCTAGATTGATGGCCAAAATAGGGGGAAACAACATTAACGCAAATTTTTATCATTTTGGACCCCCACCCCCCTCTGTAACGCTATTTTCCTATACCATTAACATGGGCGTAACACTCCAAAATGACCCCCATCCCCCCTAGGAGCGTTACGTAATACTTGAACGTTTCCTTAGTCTCCCTAAAGGCATAATTAATTTTTGCTAGTACCTCAAACTGACTTTTTTTAAGAAAACTTGATTTCATCGTCTACCAAAAATACCTTACTTTTAAGCTGACAATAATATATATCATTTTGGCCAGTTTTCCACTACTGTGCACTGCCTTCTTGAGGGCTTCTGAGAAGGTCAAAAAGGGCCTTGTAAAACAGCCTAAAACACACGAAAAATGGAAAAATAAAGGGCCGGCTCCAGACAAGCCAAAACAGGACAAAGACAGGAGGGCCAATTTAGCTAGGGTATCTCGATGGGTTGTAGGAGGGGGGCGCCACACACCCAATCTACTGTCCAGACAGGAAAATTATGAAGTTGATGATCTCAGGGATGTCCCCCGATAGGGTAGTTAGGATTTTTTTACAGGCGATAAGCTTTTTTTAGGCAGCAAACCTACTAGTTGGGAAAATGGGTGGTACAGCTGGTAAATTTGTAGTATCAGTCGGAAAAATCGGATCAGTAGAGTTTTTTTAGTTATTAAAATTTTACGTCAGTTTTTTTTTAAATTGGAAAATTTCTCAATCTTTAGTTGGGAAGTTTGTCCTGCCCCTTCTAAAAAATCCCTAGAGTCATTTAGCCCGTTTTATCGACCTGTCCCTATGGCCTGTCTGCCACTGGCTTCATCTGGCTTTCTGTCATTTTTTCTGCGGCTGTAAAGACAGAGGAGGACTCAACTATATTAGACCTATATTTTTTAATTACGCTGACAGATCTCTTGCCAAAAAGATCAACCTCGGTTTTGTCACACGGTGTAATTATTGGCCCTAGCCCCCAGGCCCAAAATAAGGAAATTCCCATTTTCTAAAGAATTAAATTGTTTTTTCACATTTTGTGACTAATAATGACAGTATAATAAGATGCACATGCCTTAACCTTGCCTGCTTGTTTGTTTTTTACGCACAACAAATTTAATAGGTTATAGGTTAGGAAAACAATAGGAAATTATAATGAAAAACCTAATAAATTAATGATTAATTACTATTTTTCCTTTCTACAATTATTTTCCGTAACTATAATACTGAATTTAATTGCCTGATAGACAATGATGCGTGGTAACTTAGCGTGGTTCTTGTAAACCTTTTCTCTCTCTCTATTTATTTGGTCTTTTTCTTCGGAATAATTAACCAGGGGTTCTCTATATAATCATGAGGTTTCCAGTGCGCAAGTACTAATCGGATATGTATCCTGACTTGCGCACTATCACTGATAAATTACTTGTAGTAATTTCCACACTAATATAAAAAATTATCTTTAAAAACATAAAAAATATCTTCAAAAATACATTATTATTAACTTAAAATTCAACAGTTCACACGATTAATAACCATATATATGGTTGACTTTAACTTGCACTTAAAACATTAATACAAAAATTCTCTAGGCACATCATAGAAGATTGCAAACCAAAAATACACGAGGCACATCATAAAAGATGGCTTAGCACGATGCGGACTCTTGATCGACTAGTACTTGAAACCTTTTATTTTCCTCAGATAAAAAATACCTACTGCTGCCAGCAAAATAATACTTTCCCCCGCAGATAATTTTTTTTCCGGAAAACGATATATTTTTGTAAATCGAAAATAATTTTGTTTTTTATAAAAACAGTTTTTAACCCATTTCAACTCCTTATCCCACCTCGGTTTTTACCAAAAATAATCCCAGCATATGGCTAAAATTTGAAGTATTTAGCTCAAAGCATTCTAGAGTTATCGTGTTCATAAATTTCCCGGACAGACAGACAGACCGGCACTCTTTATGTGTAACTCGAAACACTTAAAATTTTGATCAAAACTTTCTTTTCCAAATCTCTTGCATATCGCCAAAATTCATAATGTAAGTCCAGCTTTAAGTACCATACTACTGTTTGCTAATGGTACCTAATATAGATATATAAAAATCGTTGTTACCAGGTCAGTTATAAATACTGAATCATAATGGTATACAATTACCGCCTATATAGTAATAATAACAATAATTACCTTTATTTTACATTACCTTCGCAATGATAGCTATGTTTTCCTTTTAATCGGGAATGTTATAATTAGGATGAAAAAACGGCGGATATTTATTTAATCGCTATTGGAAATTTCACATTTCCAATTTAATTATTGGTAACTGGATGAATACAGGATGGTTAGTAGGGTTGCCAACTCTGAATCATTAAAATAAAGGACATAGGTGAGTAAAAAAAACAAAACCACTTTGGTTTCTTTATTAAATAAAGACAAGCTCTTTTATTTAGGCCAGTCTGCCCCATTGAAGAATATCGTAAAAACAGGCAAAAAAATAACATACTTATTCCACAGCTTTGTATGCGAATCTGATAGCAATGTGGCCGACACCGTTGGGCTGAGCGCCTCGTCGTACTAACTCCCTATCCCGTCTATATTTGCTTAAGCCCGAATTTATGCGAAAATACACTATTTGATTCTAACTGAAAAATAAAAGCTTTATTATTAGTTATTAAGTGCGCATTTTTAAGTTTTTCTTTAAAAACAATATACTTATAGAACAATCACATAAAATTACCTTTTACCCAGCCTGCGACAGTCAGCACAATCTTACAAGCTTTTATAGTGGAACAGCACGAAACACGAACTGCGTTTTTGTATACGCCATTACCAACTGTATACAGATATATTATATTTACAAGCATCTTTTCGATATAACAGATATACTGGCAGTGCCATCTATGACAAAGAGGACGAACTAACAAGTTTAAGAGGGGTGGCAATATTAGGAACATGGCAATCATTGGCTCACCTTAGTTAATATGCGGCCCCAAAAAAAAAAAACGATGACCAAAAAAAAAGGTCACCAGGGAACATTCAAATTTTTATCATTTTGGACCCCCACCCACCCCCTGTAATGCTATTTTCCTGTATTGTTAACATGGGCGTGACACTCGCTCAAAAAGAGTGAACAGTTATTTTATTACGGTGTTTACCAAAATAAATGGTCACTAGATTGATTTCACTTTCAAGGGAGTCCACCCGACTGTGTCCACTTTAATAAGAAATCCAGCTTGATTTAAGACGTCTCTTCGGGGCCCTGGTAACAGTAACTTATTTTTGCGTTGTTATTTTTTTTTTGATTAAGTATTGTATTAGCGAGTTGATCATATTACGTTGTTATCTGAAATTACTGTCCAAATAGTCAAACTTAATTAAAAGTTAAGCCATCAAATTGACCCAAAACAAGTGTTTGTGGCCTCAGTAGGACAATTTACCCAACTCAGTTTTAATCAAGCTAGTATAGCTTACCAAGATGCAAACATAAAACAGATGAAACGTGGCAAGCACCCTGTCAAAACATAGGTACTATTGTACACTAGAGCCATCTAGTTTGCAAATTTCAAACTAGGTGTTTTGTTTGATTTTAAATTCTGTATCTTTAAAACATTATATTCTAGCAAAAAACTGTAGAGGAAATGCGCCTAATTTCGGATGGTTTCCAAATTTCGGATAGTAGTGTATTTAAGATACTGTCTGCAAAGGTAAACAGAAACCTACTTTTATGTGAAGCCAAAAGTCAAACTAAATCCGTCCTGTAATATGATAACGGTAGAGCTTCTCCCCTTTAAATGGCAGCACAAATCGTTTATATTGCAAATGGCAGTTTTGTGCTCAGTTGCATTATTATGCTTGTTTATTTTATAAATAATCGTTATAAAAGTTCGTGATTCTGTCTTGGGTAAGTTATGATGTAAGTTAAGTTGATCCACTATTCATAATTAAGCAATTTAAAAACGTAAACATTCTACAAATTTCTAATCTAAAAAGCAGAAAGTTGCCTAATTTCGGATAGACCATTTTTGTGCATTTGATTCCCAATTTCGGATATCCGCAAGGTAATTATTATTCAGGATAACCAACCATTAATTATTATTTTTATAATGATACAACAAACTAAGATAAACAATTTTGAAAAAACGAAAATTACCTAAGATACTAAGATATTCGAAATTGGGAATCTAAAATTATAGTTCCTATAGTATTTCGTAGAAAATCGCTTAATGATTAAATTACGTCTTAAATGTGAAGGAATAACAAGAAACATAAGCAATGGGATCCAGATCTACTCTTGAAAAAATTTTTTCGGATATGTCCGAAATTAGGAGCCCTTTTTCAAATGCACAAAAATGCGCTGATTTTTTTTAACCGTGTTTTTTGGAAAAAATAAACTGTAATAAAATTACTTTTATAATAAATCATGGTTCGCTATAATAAGTTGTATCTGGTTATATAAAAAAAATATCAAAAAGTAATACCGAGTATTAAATATTGAATGCATTGTAAATGGTATCCGAAATCAGGCGACTTTCCTCTATATAACATGTTTCATAGGGCTTAAAAAGAGCTTTTATTTAAAGTATATTTTTTTGAAAGCGGGTTATAAATATGTGAGATATGCTAAAAAACCTTTTACTGCTTTAAACGCCAATATCTCGAAAACAATGCGTTTTAGGAAAACGTTGTTTATAACATTTTTTGACCAATTTAAAATTATCTTTTATATAAGTGCTAAATTAACCTAATAGCATTGCTAGCATTAAGAGGTTTTATAGTGGATGTAAAGTGTTGGCAACAGCTAAATAAAATAACCTAAATACAGCAAATTAAATTATCGAAAGAAAGTTAAATGTTGGTTAAGAACTGTGAGATACAGCCAATTTTAGCTGTAAAATCTAAGAGTGTTACTTGAGTATCGGGGATAATGGAGAATTCTCCCATTAGATTAGACAGGGACAAAAGTTCTACCCAAAAAGGATAGAAGACATACATACACTCCCACTTCCACCCAACCAAACAAATTCTGTATTTGTTCTTTGTTGGACAAATACAATATTTACTTGGCCGGGCGAAAAGTGCATTATTAAAGAAATTACTGGCGCCATCTAAATTTTAGTAGAATTATCTTATTCTACAAATTCGCATTACCTATGTTCGTACGTGCCGCTGCTACACTTTCCGGCCAACCAAATAAATACTGTATTTGTTGTATGAAAAACAAATACAGTATTTATTTGGTTGGCTGGAAAGTGTAGCACAAATGAGATAGAGATAGGGTAGACGTCTTTTGTTTCATAATTCTAGTTGTAGAGAGCTCCATTGGCGAGCGAACGTAACAATTAAGGTAAGCACTTCAAGTAAGGGACGCTTTGCTAGAGTGGAATACGGCTCACAAATAATAAAGGAAACTTTTTTCAAAAAGCATTTTTTAATATTATTCCTTTAAAAAAGATTGTTTGCCTCAGTTGACAAACACCAAGAAACACATTTGGCCAAATTGGAATAGAATTCGGAAAGCGAAAAACCACAAGAAAACTGTTATAATTGGGCTAAATGAAATTTGACCCTTATCTTCCAGTAATGAGCACGTACCCAGAAACACATTTCAAGTTGAAGGACTGATGTTACCGCAAATCATTATGTTGAAAGTTAACTTACACTAAAAATATACACCAAACTTCAGAAAGTTTTCTCAACTCGTTTTTTATTTTTCAACAAATTAGTTAAATTATTTTCTGAAATTAAGTTTGTATTGTAGGGAAAAGTAGGGTAACTTCCGGACACCTAAGAAATAAGCTAAGTAAAAAATGTGCGTACCACCGACTACATAATTAGCCAATACACCCAAAATATGTACAAATTAAATCGAACTTCAAAATTTAAAAAACAAAAACTTTTAACAAAATAAGCCGGTTCATTTTTTTTTGTTAAAAGTTTTTATTTTTACTTTTTAGAGACACAGAACTTATAGAATTTTAATGTCATTTAAGCTAAATTATAGTTGTCTTTCCATCTTGGCAAGCTACTGACGTTATAACTCGCCAAGACAAGTTAATCCTTTAAGCTTGATAATTTGGTGTCAAACAGGATACCCAAAATACAAAAAACACCCTAAATAAACAAAAGCTTTAAACATGGTTGATTACAGGAAAACTGTCATAATTGGGCAAATTTGACCCTCATCTCCCGTTAATGAGGACTTAGATTGGGAGTGAAAATTGTTCGTACACAGAAAGAAATCTCATGGTTTAAAAAAATACATTTAACTTTTTCAGAAAGTTTTTTTTGCATAAAAGTAAAATAAAAAATATATAGAGTATGTTATTAAGATAAAATTTATATGACAAACAGATTTTTTTACAATTTGATAGAAAAATTTTCCGAATAATTTTTATACTTTAAATTTACGATAAATAATAAATATTATTTTAAGATTATGGTGTGAAATTTGGAAAAAAATTATAATTTTTATAATATTCTGGTACCGATAGCCGCTATTTAAATTGCTGGCAATATTTTTTACGGTGTATGAAAATAGGAAAACTGTCATAATTGGTAAAATTTGACCCTCGTCTTGTCTCTCCTCTTAATGAGGGAGTAGATTGGATGAGAAGATTGTTCGTAGAAACATTTTAACTTGAGGGGATCCCACATCATCATCATTATAGGTGATATCTTCGCACCAAAAATTATACTAAGTAATTTAACTTTTGCTAATGTGTTTTGTTTAGACACTGAACTTAAGACGCCACATGGAGGAATTAATTAAAAATTATCATATATAATTACACAAGACGCTGAGAATTATGCCGAAAAAATTCGCTGTTTTCATGAAAATTTGCTGTCTGGAAATAATTACGACCGGAGCATCGCCCCTGGAGTAATTATTTCCTTTGGCCCCACACGGAGGAATTAATTAAAAATTATCATATATAATTACAAAAGAGGCTGGGAATTATGCGGGAAAAAATCGCTGTTTTCATGAAAATTTGCTGTCTGGAAATAATTACGACCGGAGCATCGCCCCTGGAGTAATTAGAGGCTGAGAATTATGAGGAAAAAAATCGCTGTTTTCATGAAAATTTGCTGTCTGGAAATAATTACGACCGGGGCTTTAGGGGACCAGGGTTGATCCTGGAGTAATTATTTCCTCAAGGAGGAATTAATTAAAAATTATCATATTAACAAAAAAAATGTAATTCTGAGTGGGCTTGCCCCCCCCCCATCAAAAATACTGCGTGCGCCCCTAGTAAGTTATATTTTTGTTGGCAGCTGTAGGTATTTATGCGTATATAATAAAAATCATGGAAAACTTGGGCTAGATTTTCTTTTCCTAAATTATGTTAAATATTTTAGTTTGTCTACATATGGCAAAATTTATTGACTGAAAATTTTATTACTATTTTTGGTATTTATTCAATTATTAAAAGAATCCATTTTCAACTATTTAATCAATTAAATTTATGGACTAAAAATATAATTTATAATCATGTGACAATTCCATACAAATACCTTAAACTGGAATTCCAAATCAGAATTTAATCAGTTTGATAAAAAATTATGCAAGAGTAATTTTTTTATATCCAATAGTGAAAAGTTGGTAAAACGTGTTAACTTTAACAATGCTTAAAAATAACACAGATTTTTTATCTTCGTTACATTCTACATTTTGCTAAGGGAACCTTCAAGTATTACGTAACGCTCCTAGGAGGGTGGGGGTAATTTTGAAGTGTTACGCCCATGTTAATGGTATAGGAAAATAGCGTTACAGGGGGGGGTCCAAAATGATAAAAATTTGCGTTACGTAATACTTGAACGTTCCCTAAACAGCTTTAAGAAACTTGCTCAAAATCTTGAATAATACCCTGTTGAAAATGACGGGTCTGGGCGGGTATAAATGGTGCACAAACCGTACTTGAGCAGATGAGAAAACAGTTTTAGAGTTTATTTAAAAAAGAAGTAGAGGCATCAGATTGATGTATCCTTGTGCGCCATCTATTGCTAGATGTAGTCCTTGAGACTTTAAATGGTAGCAAGTTAAAAAACTTGTATGTCTCAAGCACATAGTACCATTAAGTGTCTGGTTAGACGTAAATTTTAAGGAACAGGATGCATTCCGGCCTCTCACGGCATAAACATATTAAAATCATCAAGTCAAAGCAGGCTACGTCCAGCTGCCCCATTTTTAGAGAAAATTCCGCCCTTGGGAATGCCCTATTATATATCCTATATTTTCTTTTATTGCCAAAATGTTCTCCAGTAGAGCTTTTAACCCTTCCATTAATATAAAATCACAAATGAGTTTTTCTTGTTTTTTATATGTAATAAAGGCATTACGAGTCTCAAATGGATTTCATAACGTGCTTCATTAAAGTACAACATATGGACTTTTTTGTTTGTTTAGTTTTCAACAGGTAACAAAAATTTGAAAATCGACGCAAATATTTCAAATAAGCCTTCAAAATTTGATTTGATTTTAAGATGTGTTGCCAACCTTATAAAATATCATTTCTTTATCTAGAACATCGAAAAGCTTATTTTATAAAACTAGTTTTTCAATGCACTATTTTTCTTTTAATTAATTTTAATTTTAAAAGAGTTCCTGCGAACTGTGCTATTTCTTTCTTTTTGGACTTCAAATTGATCAGTTTATGGGTTATGTCAAAATGAAAAAAATTAGGTTATCTTGACTTTTAAGCAACTTCCCTCTCAACGCTGAGATAGCACTAGAAGATTTCTTCATTTATTTGAGGTTATGTGGCTTTTTCTAGTTATAATAATGTCAGATTGTAAAAACAAGTGATTGTCCTCAAACTTATGCCACGCGTAAAAAACCTATTTTATAATAAAAATTTTACAGGTTTCTGTAAAATCAGAAAATATCGGAAAAATATTACCTAAAAAATGTATCTATTCAGTAAAAAGTCGTACATTCATTTAGATAAAAGCCATTTTTTTCTCGCCCATATATGAAGCATAACGGGTTATTAAGCATTACTAAAGGTACTAAACACCAATTACTTCTCGACAGCTATTTGTATTTCCTGTTGGAAACAAAGACCCATATACACTGTCGACATTTCAGATATTAGGCCCCCAGGTTCCAAAAAACGATAAATTACAGTAAAAAAATAAGTCCGTCCGCCTATCTGTCGGCAAACTCGATAACTGTATTTCTAGATAACTAGAATTTTTTTTTATGTTTTCTTTTCGAGATATTGGTGTTTAAGGTAGTAAAATATGGATTGATGTCTATTATACAGGATTAGAATACTATACTTTATCCACTGGTGATTACGCCACTCTCATATCGGCTCATTGATTAATAGCAACTATTATACCCTCGTTGAATTATATACTATTTTTACTTGCA